>JANKKI010000015.1:2212500-2792500 GCA_025175665.1 Cinchona pubescens
AATGCTTTCAAACAAGATCATCAAAATGAAATGGACAATCTTTCTTAAGTAAAAAGCACAATGGTCTAGCAATATGAGAGAAGTTCCTAATGAATCTTCTATAAAAACCAGCATGACCTAAGAAACTTCTTATCCCTTTGACATTGATCGGAGGAGGTAACTTTTCAATTACCTCTACCTTTTCCCTATCAGCCTCTATTCCCTTTGATAAGACATTGTGACCCAAAACAATTCCTTCTCTCACCATGAAATGACATTTTTTCCAATTCAGCACTAAATTAGTTTCCACACATCTCGTTAATACAGGTTTTGGACAAATTTTCAAGACAATCATCAAATGAGCTACCAAAAACACTAAAGTCATCCATGAAAATCTCTATGCTCTTTTCAACCATGTCATGAAAAATAGCTAACATACAACGTTGAAATGTACTTGGAGCCTTACAAAGTCCAAAGGGCATTCTTCTATATGCAAAGGTACCAAACGGGGCATGTGAAAGTTGTTTTATCTTGGTCTTCCGGAGAAATAACAATTTGAAGATATCCGGAATAACCATCAAGAAAACAGAATATCTTAATCAATCTTTCCTCTCAAGCATTTGATCAATAAAAGGCAAGGGAAAATGATCCTTTCGGGTGGCTTCATTCAAATTTTGAAAATCAATGCACATTCGCCAACCCGTAACCAATCTAGAAGGGAGAAAGCTCATTGGTTTCACCTATGATTATGGTAATACCTGTTGGGATTTCCTAGCCATAATATAAAAATAACGCAGCGAAAAAACACCGGAAATCCCTATAAGAGGATCCATGCTGAACGAACGCCCTCTACAGGTATCCACACGAGTAGCTTTTCCGATTTTAGGGTGTTGCTTGCTAGAGCAGTGTTTCGGAACTATTTCGTAGGGTTTTTCGTCCGACTGTGTGTTACTAATGAGTCGCATGTTAGACCTTACGAACCCTAAAGAATCATATTCTATATATAGCGGTTAACCTAAATTCAAAGAACTCCTCTTTGATTAGAATTCTTCTATCACACGTATTAGGTATATAAACGCGTATGATAGTAACCAGATATAGTTCCTTACGAATTATTATAATTACTATTTAACACAACAATCCAAGAAATCCAATGTAATTAGTAAAGGTTATTTGATCAGGTTATGACAGGCATTAGAACTAAGCTCTGTCTCTTAATCCTTTTGTCTCACGATGTCTTAGTTGGACATAGAGCATGGACAATGTCATCTCTATTTGTGTCCAACTATTTGATTTCTCGATCTCGAAGTAGAATGATAAAACAAATGAATTTGATCACCTTATCAATCCATTTGAGCACGGCCGAGAACATGCATTTTACATTCCTACTAATCGAGGGGCCCAAAGACATCTCTCTCATAATAAGAGGGACAAATTCCATCTTAATCACTCATTTTCCTCCGCATAATTTCTACATGTTCAATCACAATCTTTATAATCATCCGGTTAAAGACAACGTTTGATTGTGTCAAAACACATAAGTTCTTATGTAGGAAACTATGGTGATCTCAGGTCTAAGGATGAACAACATGTTCATAATGAGAATTACCAATGACATAAAACCATGTTGTATTCTCATAACGGGTCAATCCAAGACTTTGTTCGCCAACAAATACCCATAATTTTTATTATATCCATATATCCATAATCATCATATGATTATCAATCAAAATCATACTAGTCTTAAATCAACACAGTTCCCACTATATTGAATAACTAGGGACATTTAGAATAATAAATTATTCATGGATTCTAATATTAAAACATGCAATAATAAATCTCTTTATAAATAAAATATCATGATGACAATGATTCGTTTTAAAATTATCCATTAAAAGTCTCCCAATTAAACAATTAGGTCCAATCATACATCGCCATCTAAGACCTATTGACCGAACATATGCGATGATGTGTTGGTCATGGTTTAGTTAACATCAGCAATGTTGTCAGACAGTTGGTACTTTGCATATTTTGACGTCTCTCTCTCAATGATCTCACGAATGAGATGATAACGTCTTTGGATGTGTTTGGATCGTTGATGCGATCTAGGCTCTTTGGCTTGTGCAATAGCCCCATTATTATCACAATAGATATCAACTGGATTAGTGATGCTAGGAACAACACCTAATTGGAACATGGGAATGACTCACAATCAGTTCCTTAGCCGCATCCGATGCTATATATTCTGCTTCTGTTGTAGAATCTGCTATGGTCGCTTGCTTTGAACTCTTCCAGCTAACAAGACCTCCATTTAAACAGAACACATATCCCGATTGTGATCTAAAATCATCTCTGATCGAAACTTGCATCCGTGTAACCACTTACAACAAGCTCTTTTCCAGTCCTCCATAAACCAAGAAAACATCTTTAGTTCTTCTCAAGTACTTAAGGATATTCTTGACTGCTGTCCAGTGACTCTCACCAGGATCCGATTGGTATCTACTCGTTATGCTCAAAGCATATGAGACATCCGGTCGAGTACATAACATCGCATACATGATGGATCCTATAGCTGATGCATATGGAATCTCACTCATGCGATTTCGCTCATCTTGTGTCGCAGACACCGAGCCTTTCCAAGACTCGATGCCATGCGACATTGGCAAGAATCCTCTTTAGAATCTTGCATACTAAACCTCTTTAGTACTTTATCTATATAAGTACTTTGACTCGTGCCAATGAGCTTTTGAGATCTATCTCTATAGATCTTGATACCAAGGATATAAGTGCTTCGCCCAAATCCTTCATTGAGAAACACTTTCCTAACCAAGACTTGACTTTCTCGCAAGGTAGGAATGTCATTTCCAATGAGCAAGATGTCATCAACATACAAAACTAGAAACACAACTGTATTTGCATTAATATTCTTGTAAACACAAGGTTCATCTTCATTTTGATGAATCCAAACTCTTTGACTCGTCAAAACGAAGATTCCAACTCCGAGAGGCTTGCTTTAATCCATAAATGGATCTTTGAAGCTTACATACCTTTCGAATTCTCACTTGTACAAAACCCTCGGGTTGTGATATACACATCCTCGAGTAAGTTTCCATTAAGAAACGCTGTTTTGACATCCATTTGCCATATCTCATAATCATAGTATGCTGCAATGGCAATAAGAATCCTTATGGATCTTAACCCATAAATATTAATGTGTATAAGAAATTCATACATAGTCTATACCATGAGTTTGTTTGAAACCTTTTGCAACCAATCGTGCTTTGAAGGTATGTAGATTGCCATCCATGTCAGTTTTCTTCTTGAAAACCCATTTACACCCAATAGTTTTTATACCATCCGGTGGATCAATCAAAGTCCTATGTATCACATCAAGAATCACATAGTTAGTAATGACATTGGAGTCCTTGTGTTTCATGTGGAAGCTCAACAACTGATTGTGAGTCATTCCCATGTTCCAATTGTGTTGTCTCATTCGAACCAACAACTAATTGTGATTCTTGATGAGATTGCACAGAAGAGAGAGTGTTGTCTTGTGGATCTTGAAATTCTTCAAGATGTACTCTACTCCCACTAGTTCTTTTGGAAAGAAACTCTTTTCCAAAAATAAAACGAATATTGTCATCATGATATTTTATATTGCATGTTTTAATATTCGAATCCATGAATAATCTAGATGTGTATAAGAGACAGATTATTAAATACGGCCTGGGAACTGTGTTGATTTTAGACTAGTTTGTTTTTTTTTGTTAGCCCCAAATCTTAAGAAAAGACAAACAAGGCTTTTACCAGTCCACATAGATTCTGTTGTTGAACTATATGTATATGTGATATACGTATGTTTCTGTTGAATTATGTATATATGATATATGATTTAGTATGTAGAGACAGATCTGTATGACTCATCATGGATCAACCATATCTAATAGGGTTCGATTCCTTCTTTCAGATACACCATTCCATTGTGGTGTTCCAGGTGGAGTTAATTGTGAAACAATTCCACAATTTCTAAGATGGTCATTAAATTCTTGACTCAGATTTAATGACCATCTGAACTGTAGTTACGGCTGAATGTATGCTGTTGAAAATCTATTTGATATCTTGAAAACGTTGTGATACATATCATTATAAAGATGTATCTTATACACATCTACTTATCCATAGAGACAGGAACCGTTTCTGGATTGATGAAATTAGTTAAAAACATATTATGTTGGACGTATCTTGAAAGGAGCTTCAGTCATCTTTCCCAACAAACAAGATTCGCAGATATCATAAGATTCAAGATCAAATTGATTCAAAAGCCCATCTTTATGGAGTTTTGATATGCGCTTCTCATTTATGTGACAAAGGCGACAATGCCATAAGAAAGTTTGATTTGAATCATCCAATCTAGGTTTCTTTGTATTTATGTTATAAACAATCTCTGGATTGGGCTTTTTAATGTTTAGAACGTAAAGACCATTATGCAAATCAGCATTTCCATAAAACACGTCTTCACGGTGAATGGAGAATTTTTTATTCTTAATAAAGAAATCAAATCCATCATTTCTAATCATATTGTGATAATAATGGGGCATGTGTATAATATATGACATGACGAGGAAATAGAAGTAGTAAGATTAACGTGTATAACATAAATACCTGAAGTAGTAGTCTCACTACTCTTCTTCTTCTTTAGATCTTCCAAATAGAGTTTGCAATTTCTTTTCCAATGACCAGGCTCATTGCAAAAGTGACAAACTCCTTCCTTTGGAGGCTTAGGCTTGTTCTGGTTCTTGGGCTTGTTTTGTGTATAGGGCTTCTTCTTATAAGCCTTATTTGACCTTCCTTTCGTTTTCATCCCCTTACCTTTATGAACCATTAAAACTTGGCCAGGGATTGATCCATAGGATTGTCCAGAACATACAGCTTCCTTTCTTGTTTGAGAACAATTCTCAAACCTCTGAACCAGTCAAGGAAGTTGGTCCCATTCAGCTTGTCCTTCTCAAGGATAGATCGCAAAGATAGTGTTGAAGTGTTATTAGCGGCCATCGACTCAAACTGTCTACAACAATTATGCAAAGTACAATATTTCGATATTAATATAAAACTCCCACTAAATCAATTACCCTCATAAATGAATACACAACAGTTTGTATTTAGTGGGTTAAGATCCATATTTCACTTAACCTTAACTCAGCTTTGGCATGACAATTAAAATTAAGTTATTTAGGTAGGTAACTCTTTACCAATTACATCATATGAAACTCTTAAAACAATTATGAGATCAATACATCACATGTACCGGCATGTTTAATCTCAGGAATGATAAGTGCCATGACTGTCTCTTATACACATCTAGATGTGTATAAGAGACAGGTGCTTATACACATGGCCCTTGTGGACCTTAATCTTCATATTGGCTTATGAAGATCACCATAGTTTAAGGGCCATCGCTGATCAAAGTCTTTGGAAGGTGTTTAAATTTGGTGGCATACTTGATTAATTGAGGGCTTAACATGTTATGTGAACTGTGTATAAGAGATCAGTATGTTTACAGATCTCCACTTTATGCTTTAACAGTTAACATCACATAAACATATACAAATAACAGTAAGATAAACGTGTCATAGCATGGCCCTTAAACTATGGTGATCTTCATAAGCCAATATGAAGATCAAGGTCCAAAAGGGCCATGCTATGCACCATGCATATGAACACATCATAAAACAGAAAACATACTATTATTTATCCGATGTTATAACCAAAACGATTTTAAGCCACTATGACAGAAAGTACGGCCAAGCAATTAACTCCACCTGGAACACCACAATGGAATTCTCCATTATGAAAGAACGAATCTTTTTATTGAGATGCTTTTATCCATGTATGAGTCTGAATTAACATTCAGCCGTAACTACAGTTCATGTACTTCGATTATGTCCAACATAATATGTTTTTAACTAATTTCATCAATCCAAATGGTAAAAATGAATTAAGAACTTGTCACATAAATGAGAAGCGCTTAGACATAATCTGATCCATAAAGATGGGCTTACCTGTCTCTTATACAAGAGGATCTATGCTCCGATTAAATCGTCTAGGGTTTAGATATATATATACCTTTGATGCTCGATAGCAAAACCCTGGTTGCGATCTGAACCTTTCACGATCTGAACACCACGGTCACTATTTGGACACCACGGCAACCACGAACTATTCGTAGAACACGCGTGTATAAGAGACAGGGTAATATCTTTCAATTGATCTTAGAGTAGGGTTTTTCGTCCGACTGTGTGTTACTTATGAGTCGCATGTTAGACCTTACGAACCCTAAAGAATCATATTCTATATATAGCGGTTAACCTAAATTCAAAGAACTCCTCTTTGATTAGAATTCTTCTATCACACGTATTAGGTATATAAACGCGTATGATAGTAACCAGATATAGTTCCTTACTTAATTATTATAATTACTATTTAACTGGACAATCCAAAATCCAATGTAATTAGTAAATAATTCTCGTTCATTGAATCTAGACACAAAATTGCATTCAACGAACTTAGGTTAACAATTAACTTAACCCAATGCTTACTCTTAGTGTGTGACCCTTTAGGTTCATTTAACGTTGGCAATAAGTATAATTTCTAATTCCAACACTGTTGCCTTTAGTACATAAACCAACAATACCACCATTTTTAGGAACGACCTGAGTGGGACTAACCCACTCGTACTATCGCTAATAGGGTAAATAATACTGACTTTCAGAAGCTTAAGAACCTCATTTCTCAGAACCTCTTTTAAAGTAGGATTCAATCTCCTTTGAGGTTGCCTTACAGGTTTATTCCCTTCATTCATCAAAATTTTATGCATGCATATAGAAGGGCTTATTCCCTTTATATCATCAATAGACCAAGCAAGAGCACTTTTATTCCTTTTAAGTACCACAATCAATCTTTCAAGTTGCTCATTTGTCAAAGATGCATTCACAATCACAGGGTATGTCTCATTTTCACCAAGATATGCATACATTAAGTGAGTAGGAAGGGGTTTTAGCTCCAAATTGGGGGGTTTGTTGGTCGGAGGCCTGGCCATACCCCTGTCTCTTATTCACATCTATCTGTGTATAAGCAACAGGCCTTCTCATCCTCCAAGTGACTCACATCTTTCATTCCTTCTTCATCATCTTGATTTGGCACATTTGACTCCAATACCTCTTCCTCCATAAAGAAATTCTCCATTGCATTCTCTACAACAATCATCAATTAAGTTATCTACCACATTAATATTCATGACATCTTCAAAAATTGAAAGAAGTTTTATTGAATTAAAAACATTGAATGTAACAATTTCATCATTTATTCAGAATTCCAACTTCCCTTCTTGAACATCAATAAGTGCACGGCCGGTAGCAAGGAAAGGTCTCCTAAGAATGATTTTCATTTCTTCACCCTCTTCCATTTCAAGCACAATGAAATCGGCCGGGAGATAAAGTTTGTCAATTTTCACAATTACATCTTCAATGATCCCCTTTGGAAACTTTATGCTTTGATTCACAAGTTGCAATGACACACTTGTTGGCTTCAATTGACCTCCATTTAGCTTCTTAAATACTTCCAAAGGCATGAGATTTATTGAAACTCCCAAGTCACATAATGCTCTTCCAAATTGCAAACCTCCAATCTCACAAGATATAGAAAATGAACCGGGATCTTTGAGTTTTGGTGGCAACTTCTTTGTAAGTAATGCACTACAAGCAAATGCTCCATTAACCACAAAATTTCATCGCCATGCAATTTTCTCTTTGAAGTAAGGACTTGTTTCATGAATTTGGCATAGGTAGGCATGTTCTCAAGTGCCTCTATGAAAGGGATGTTGATCTCTAGCTTTTTGAAAATCTCTAGAAATTTCTTGAATTTCTTTGACTTCTCTTCATCCCTTAGCCTTTGGAGAAATGACACATTAACATGCTTTGGCTCATGATGCTTAGGATCCTTGCCTTCATTGCTTTGTGAGTTGGGCATGATAGACTTATTCATCGTTTTGTCTTGCCCAATTGAAGACTCCCCTTTTTCTTTGACTTCATCCACAACCCTTTCTTGTTCTCCATTCTTTAATGAATTTCTCCCAACTCTTTCTTCCAACTCTTTACCACTCCTAAGGGTAATAGCCTTGCATTTCTCCTTAGGGTTTGGAATGGTGTCACTCAGAAGCACTCCTAACGGCCTCTCATTGTTCAACCTCGCCAATTGTCCCAATTGATAAATCTCTAAATTTCTTGTTGAAGCCTTCAAATTCTCATAATCTCTTTTATACTCTTCCGCTTTCCTATCCAATTCCCTTCTCAAATACTCGGCTTCTCTTCTCCAACCTTCTTCACCCAAATTGTCTCTAGGAGCATATTGATCATGGTACATGGGTTGGGAAGAATTTGCATAATGGAAAGGAGGTCTTTGTTATTGGTTTTGAAAAAAAGGATTGGGGAAATTTTGATATGAGTTGGGTTGGACATTTCTTTGATGTGGCGGTTGATAAGGTCTAGATGAGGAATTCCGGGCTTGAGTGTGTTGGGCATTTTGAAGTGGGGGATTTGGTTTGTAAAGAGGGTTGGATTGGTTGTTGGTGTTACTCCATGAGAAATTTGGGTGATTCCTCCAAGACGGATTGTAAGTGTTCCCATAAGCTCCGGATTGGTTCCTTGGAAATGAAGATTGATTAGCCACATAATTGATTTGCTCATTGGCTCCATATGACATCTCACAATTCCCCAATATTGGCATGGCCGCCTCCACAAAAATCGCATGTCATGCTTGGTTGAGTTGGAGAAGAAGTCATAGCATTCACACTACTAGGTTTCCCTAGATTCTCCAACGCCTTTGCCATGTTATTCATCACATTCATGAACATGCTTTGTTGAGCTAAAAGGGCATCTTGCATGTTTAGATTCAACGTTCCACTACTTGCATTGGCTTGATTAGCTTGGTGTTGAACCATCGGTGGAGTTATCGGTTCATGATGGTAGTAGTTGTATGCCATCCTATTTAACAACTCTTGAGCTTCTTCCGGAGTCTTATGTAAGATAAAACCGTCGGCAGAGGCATCAACGATGGATTTCGTGTCTTGAAGTAAACCATTATAAAAGTTTGAACTTGAAGCCACAAATGTATGGCGTGATGCGGGCATTTTCTTAGCAACTCTTTAAATCTTTCCCAAGCTTCCCGTAGGCTTTCACCAACATCTTGTTTGAACAATGTAATCTCATTCCTTAATTTAGTACTCTGGTTATTGAGGGAGGAAAGTATTTCGCCAAGAACTCTGGAGCAAGTCGGTTCCAAGTGCTGAATATTCCTTGGGCATGGGATTGCAACCACGACTTTGCCCTATCACGAAGAGAAAAAGGAAACACCCTCATGCGAACACAATCTGGGTGTACTCCATTAAACTTGAATGTGTCCAATACTTCTTCAAAATTCATGAGGTGGGTGTAAGGGTCCTCATTTGGTCCACCTCCGAACATGGCAGGGGCTTGGAGCATTTGGATTAGGCCGGGCTTGATTTTGAAATTGTTGGCTTGCACGGGCACTCGTGCAATTCTTGAGTTCGCCCCATCAAAATTAGGTAAAGCATATTCCCTCAATGGCATTCCATTCCCATTCCTATATCCACCCATTCCATTATTTCCACCTACCTCTTCTTCTGCGTTCTCCATGTTCACATTCCCTTGATGAGCATTAGCATGTGCCATTTCTATCCTTTCTTGCTCTTGTTGCACCCTTCTCAACCTTCGAATTTGTCTTAGCTCTTTCTCTCTTTCCTTGTCTAAGCTAATGAATGGCTCTTGAGCTCTTCTTACCATGCACTACACAAAACCACAATAGTCAATTGAAGTTCCAAGTCAATTCCTCAAGACAACCAAATCAAACATAAAAATCAACAAAATTAAAAACTAAATTAAACTAATATAAAGTGCTTAATCTACACGACCCATTAAAGCACTTGATATTGCCAAAAATCAAAGACAATTCTTGGCAACGGCGCCAAAAACTTGATGCCTCTTTTTAACACATCTAGTTATAATTCAATTAAACACCTAAATCCTACAACTAACTAGATGGTATCCCGCAAGTATACGGTTGTCAACTAGTAGCTAGGGAAGTAGGGATCGTTCCCACAAGGATTGTCGGATGCAATTACCAAGGTTTAAAGGCATGTCTGTAGTTAAGCTAAATCAATTGGTAGATGAAAGAACTATTCTAATGAAAACTATAGTTTGAATCCTAACCTAATGTCCATTTAACCTAATTTAATCTAATTAAGACTAAAACTTTAGAACAAGTGAGTCATTCAACTAAAAAGACTAAAGAAGAAAGAAAAATTGAATACTAAAAGCATTCATTTCTAAAGTGAAAATTTGATAAAGATAAACTAGGAAATTAAATATTTTTGGATTTTTCGATTGGAATTAAAGAAACCCACGAAGAATTGACTAGAAATTAAATCTAGAAATTATAAATTCTTAAATAGAAAGTAAGAAATTGATAAGAACACTAATTTCCCTAAAAACCCTAATTTGAAAGCAAAGAAATTTTTACTAAAATGGATAAGAAAGCAATTAAAAATTATATCTACTTGAAGCTTACAAAAAACCCACTACGATTATCTAATAAAAATGTAAACTTCACAAGAAATTTGAAGAAGATCTAAGATGAAGATAAAGAGAAATTTCTATTTAGAGAAGGTAACTTGTAGTTTAAGCTATCCTAATCTATCTAGAATTATCTAAAACTCTCTACAAATGGCTGTCTTTAAACTATCTACTCTTACTCTACTCTCCCTCAAAACTAATTCCTTAACTTAAATAGTGCAGCATTATACAAGGCAAAAATTAGGGTTTTTGGGCTGGAAGTTTACAAAATTGCCCTTACAACTTAGCATTTAGCGAGTCAAGATCACAGTTTAGAAGTTTTGAGATCGCGATCTCGACTCTAAAATAGTAACACTAATTCCCGAGTCGAGATTGAGGTTTGGAACAGTCAAGACCGCGATCTCGACTCTCCTTCCAACAATCCTCATTTCCCCCATTTTGCAATTTAGTCCCTTGAGCTTTGTTCCTTCCAGCTTCTAACCTTTAATTTTTAACCTGCATAATATTAACACCATTAAGCATTTAATTAAACTAAAAATTTAACACAAAATTATCATAATTAATTCAAAAACGAAATACAAATACATCTGAAAGAAATTAACTAAAATCTTCAATTACTTATCTAATTCGGAATTTAAACTATCAAAATGCTATAATTTAGAGTTTGAAAATAACTCTAGTTTACCAGAGTTATCAGAGAGCAAAAGAAATCCCTACTTGTTGCCAAGTATGAGTCCTTTAAGATGGAACCACATGAAAATATTGACAAAATGTATTGTAGGTTCAATGGCATCATTAAGGATCTTGAATTCTTGGGTAAGGAATATTCTTTGGGAGAAAAGAATAGAAAAATCTTGAATGCTCTATCCAAAGAATGGGAGGCTAAAACTATTGCTATAGAGGAGGCCAATAATTTAAATTCCATGCCTATTGAATCTCTAATTAACTTTCTTATATCCTATGAGTTGAAAAGAAAGGCTAAAGTGGTGGATGATGAAGAAGCAAGACCAAAAAGAAGCATTGCATTAAAGACTTCTCAAGAAGAAGATGAAAATGCATCCATCAACCTAGAAGATTTAGATCTTGATGAAGGAGATCTTGCACTCTTCACCAAAGGATTTCTCAAGCACTATATCAACAAACGGAGAATAAGAAGAGGTGGAGCAATCATAACTCAAATAATTTCAAAGGAAAGACCAAGCTAGAAATAAAAAAGCAAAATGAAAAGTGCTTTGAATGCTGTCAACCCGGTCACTTTGCAAATGAGTGTCCTTCCAAGAAGAAAAAGGAAGGAAGAAAGCTCTGCTTCAACAATTTCCAAATCAAATGGGATGATTGAAACTCCGAAGGAGAAGTTGAGGAAGAAATACAGTCCGCACAAATGGCATTTATGGTCATTGGTGATGTTGGTCCCAAAAGCAACCTAAGAGGGGGGGGTGAATTAGGTTGTTTCAAAAAACAAACCTTTTAGTGTGCTTAATGAGAATTGCAAACTTTATGCAACAAATAAACACTTAAGCACAAATGAATAGAAAAGATATTCAATACTTGAAGCTCAAAGAACAAATATAAAGATGATTGAAATAGAGAGTATCAAACCAAACTCCCAAACTTCTCAAGTTTGCAGTATATCCACTAGTAGTTCCTCTTCAAAGAAGGTGAGGCTATAACCTTCTATGTGTGTATACAAAGTAGGCTCACCCTTGCACCAACTAAGTCCCTCTAGTTGAGCCAAAGGGTTTTACAAGACAACCTCACTTTTGTACACTTGTTATTCTTCCACTCGTATACTTGAAGATCACTTATTAGTCTACTCTTGCTCACACTAATTCGCTCTAGTTGAGCCAAGAGAACTACACTACCCAAACCAATACAACACACAATATTTTAGCCTGTTTCTTCCCAAATAGCTCTTACAAGTGTTTGTATTGAATGCAGTAGTTCTACTCTTTTTTTTTAAAAAATTATAGGCAAGGGGGTATTTATAGAAGCCCAGAAATTGCTACCAACAGTTCTCTAGCGGCTATTTTCTGTTTCCTGAGAAACTACCCGTTTGGTCTTTCGGACGGCCGATGTTGTGAATGTACGACCGAACAAACTAGCCGTTGGACCTTTCGGACATCCGATGATGTGTCCGATGATAATATGAACAGTGCTTCAGACAGTTGTATGTGTCCTACAGCTTTGACAGAATGCAAATTTCTTCATTTTGAGCTCTTCTTTTCGGACGGTCATGTGTGTCCTACAGCTTTTGGTTGTGTTTCGGACATTACCACAGAAGTTGAAAGATCTGGGTTTCTTTTCATTTTCTTGTGAGATAAAAGGTATTCAATTTGAGAGGGTTTTGTTAGACGCTCCCTTGCTTCTGAACACCTTTCTTTCGGACGCTCCCTTGCATCCGAATTATCCTGCTTTTCTGCACACTTGATTGCAAATCATTAGTATGATTTGGTCATCATCAAAACATGAGTATCACAACTGGGGTTCAACAATCTCCCCCTTTCTGATGATGACAAATCATTTGGGCATTTCTAAAAAATATTTCTAAGATATGATGCATAAGTCAAGAAGTTTTGTCCATTATTTTCTCCCCTTTTTGGGATCATCAAAACAAAAGAAAAATAATGCAATTTAAGCTCCCCCTAAGTTTATTCTCTCCTTTGAAAGAAGAATATAATTCAGATGAGTACATAGTGAATAAGTCAAGTTAGATGCAAAACAATTCTTTCCTTCAAAAATATGTATTCAATAAGATATGAGGGAATTCATGCAAAGAATTAGGATCAAAACTATTTTCGCTCATTCCTTACCGAAAAGCATCATCAAAACAATGAAGCATGTGTGATGCAATTTCTAGTAAAATAATCCATTTAAAAAAGAGAATGCTCCCCCTTTCTTTTGCAAGTAGTGACTTATTATAGAAAAAAATTGGGGATACATATTCCCTAGCATTCTAAACAAATTCAATCACATAGATGAGTAACATTCAAGAGAACATAGTTCAACTTAATAAATGAAAGCACATTCTTAACAAAAAATTTTAGATGTTACCCATTTTAATGTCATCTTAGTTCGTGTGCTTTGAACACCATCCATTGATAATCTATCTTGCATTCCTTAGTTCTCTTCCAAGCATACCTACATGCAAAGTTAAGCAACAACTTTTAGTACCCAAACTTTCTTGGGTCCAATTGGGTTAGTAACATGCTTAATCACCCAAATAGAATTTATTCTTAACATTTCATTTCTTTTAACATAAATATTTTTCTTTATATGGCCATGTTGATGACAATATTTACAAATAATATTTTTATTTATACAGAAAGAAGATTTAGATTTAACAAAGCACAAATCATTTTTTCTAAAGGTGATAAAATTCTTGTTCAAAAATATATTTCTAGTTCTTTTCTTTTCAAAAACATTTTCTTTCTTCTTTTTCAAAACATCATCAAGATCATCTAATCTCTTCTTCAATGAAGCTTGTTCTTCCATGATCTTGGTTTTTCCAACAAATTTTTTCTTCAAAACATCATTTTCTTTTGTCAAAGAATTATTTTCATGCACAAGTTTTGAGTTGGCAGAGAATATAGCATTAACTTTAATTTTTAACTCTTGTTGTGCATATGATTCTTTCAAACATTCATGCATTTTAAAAATAATGATTCAACATCATCATCATCATTATCACATGAATCATCAAAAGAATCACAATTTGATGTGGATATCTCATTATTGCCAAGTGCCATAAAAGCCCTTTGAGCCTCCTCATATTCTTCTTCAACTTCTCCATCCGAATTGCAATCATCCCAAGTGATTTGGAAGTTTTTGAAGTAAGGCTTCCTTGAGTCTTTTCTCCTTTTTGATGAAGCTTTAAATGCTATGCTTCTTTTTCCCTCTGCCTCCTCATCATCTTGTACTTTGTATTTCATCTTCAATTCAAAGGAGGTTAGAGAATTAATCAAAGACTCAATAGGCATAGAATTTAAATTTTTAGACTCTTCTATGGCAATGGATTTAGGTTCCCATTCCTTAGGTAAAGAATTCAAAAATTTTCTATTCTTTTCACTCAAGGAATATTCTTTACCCAAACCTTCCAAATCCTTTACAATATTATTGAACTTACAATACATGTTGTCAATGTTCTCATGAGGTTCCATTTTGAAGGATTCATATTTAGTCTCAAGAAGTGACTTCTTTTGCTCTCTAATATCTTCATTTCCTTCATGGAGATTTTTCAATTTTTCCCATGTCTCTTTGGCTGATTTGCAACCTTTTACTTTAGAAAACTCACCTGCATCCGAAGCATTATACAAAATATTAATGGCTTTAGCATTTAAAGATAAACTTACTTTATCTTGTGCATTTAACTCATATCTAGTCTTAGGTCTTAATCTATGAGTATTTACATCAATGATGTTAGCTTCTAAAGGACCTTCACAAATAATATACCATAAATCAATATCAATAGATTGAACAAAAATTTTCATTCTATCCCTCCAAAAAACAAAATTAATGCCATTAAATATGGGAGGTCTAGTAATAGAATCCCCCTTTAAAAACAAACCGTTATTGGTTGCCATAATGACCTTTACTCAAAAGCAGTTAAGCTCAATATATGAGACCAAACTCTGATACCAATTGCTGGTCCCAAAAGCAACCTAAGAAGGGGGGGTGAATTCGGTTGTTTAAAAAAACAAACCTTTTAGTCTGCTTAATGAGAAATGCATGCAACTTTATGCAATAAATAAACACTTAAGAACAAATGAATACAAAAGATATTAAATAATTGAAGCTCAAAGAACAAATATAAAGATGATTGAAATAGAGAGTATCAAACCAAACTCCCAAACTTCTCAAGTTTAGAGTATATTTACTAGTAGTGCCTCTTCAAAGAAGGTGAGGCAATAACCTTCTTGTACACAAAGTAGGCTCACCCTTGCACTAATTAAGTCCCTCTAGTTGAGCGAAAGGATTTTACAATACAACCTTACTTTTGTACACATGTTATTCCTCCACTTGTACACTTGAAGATCACTCACTAGTCTACTCTTGCTCATACTAATTTCCTCTAGTTGAGCCAAGAGAACTACACTACCCAAAGCAATACAACACATAATATTTTAGTCTATTTCTTCCCAAATAGCTCTTACAAGTGTTTGTATTGAATGCAGTAGTTCTACTCTCTTTTTTTACAATTATAGACAAGGGGGTATTTATAAAAACCCAAAAATTTTGCTTCCAACAGTTTTCTAACGACTATTTTCTATTTCCTGAGAAACTAGCCGTTTGGTCTTTCGGACGGCCGATGTTGTGAATGTGCATACGAACAAACTAGCCGTTGGACCTTTCAGTCATTTGATGTAAAGCCTCTGCGTTCGATGATGCATCCGATAATGTGAATAGTGCTTCAGATGGTTGTATGCGTCCTACAGTTTTGACAGAAACTTCTTCATTTTGAGCTCTTCTTTTTGGACGGTCATGTGCGTTCTACAGCTTTTGGTTGTGTTTCAGACGTTCTCCTGCATTCGAGGCTACTTCAGATTCTTCTCTGTTGGACGCTCCCTTGCGTCCAAACACCTTTCTTTCGGATGCTCCCTTGCTTTCGAATTATCCTGCTTTTTTGCACACTTGATTGCAAATCATTAGTATGATTTGGTCATCATCAAAACATGAGTATCACAATTGGGGTTCAATAGGTGATAATGAGGTAACTTCTAATTATGATTTCAATGATGAAAATGATGACATTATGACTGTGTGGTTAGATCGTCTAAGTGACAAAAGCCATAAATTTGTGGGTAAGCATGAGTAGGTTGAGTGATGCAATTCGAGAGCATTTACTCCCAAAACTGAGTTGTGTGGTGAGAAATCTTCTTTTGATTTCACTTCACCTAATCACTTTCTTTTCTTTGTGAGTGTTTCATTATGTCGCAGAAAGAAAGTAGTAGGGCTAACTAAGCCATAACAATGGAGGTCATTCAATAGCAATTTGAGTGAGTATTCATTGCATTTGGCAATTTTAGAGATAGAATGGACCAAACTAAAGCTCGTATCAATGACCAACAAAGGGGCCGGCCTTAAGGTGTTAGAATCCAAGGATATAGAGCCAACATCACTCCACATCATCAAGAAAATAAGTGTGATTCTGTTCAAAATAATTCAAACAGTAATATGTGACGATGCCTGAAAATATTATCTTATGGCTCATGGACACCTGGCCAGTCGATCAAAGCGGTCAAATATATGGGAGGATTTTTTGGTTGGTAATTTTTACATAAAGTCAATCCATGAAAAAATTCAACACATTCAAGGCCCTTAGAGGCCCAATAATTATTTATATGTCCATGGACTATACAAGCCCCTCAAGGAGGAGTATAAATAGTAAGTTGGAAGGGAAACAAATATATTATTCACTAATCTCTACACTTTACCATTTCAAGCTCTCATCTTGCTCTCAATTTTCTTCCTAACACAAATTCTGACTTGATCGTCAGAGCCTTTCTTGGGGGAAATAGCCTCACTGCTCTTGTTCTTGTCACAGGGACATTGTAACGCAGGTATACACACACCATAACCTTTGCTTTAGAGGATCGAGATGACTAAGGACTTAGACCTAGATACTTTATTTTGGTGCTATATTTTTCACTCATCAACATTTGGCACCATCTGTGAAAATCGAAACAAGAAACCATCTTAAGTCATCTTCGCCTATGGCTCCTAGAATGTGCAACACCTACCGCAACCACCAAGATAGAGGAAAGGAGATTGTCTTCTCCGAACACTAGTCGAATCGATCAATTAGAGTATTTGATCTATTGAGAAGGCAAATTAGGGATCCCGATCCCCAAGCTAATGATAGAGATGCAGAGATACACTTGTTAAGGCAATAGAATGCTATTTTGAAAGAGTTACTTATGAAACATCTGCTTGAGCAACAAGTTGAGGAAGGAGGAGGAGAAGCTTCACATAACTCTAGTGGCAAGCCCTGGGTTATCCACTCTTCACATCAAGGTCTGATGGACGAGAGACTTTCCTGAGCAATCAATAAAGATGATCAAAGGGTTATAAAAGTAACTCCAATTGGGTCCGCCCGATAGGAGCTGAGAAGCTCATAATTGTTCTATGTCTTATGGGTCATTTACCACATTTTTGTGCATTGTTAGCAAGATTTGAGTTAATAATGAGCTTAATTTTGTTATTTTTAGTTCTTACAGTGTTGGACTGAAAAAGGATCGAAAAGGATGAAGAAGATGAAGAGAGATTCCAAGGATGAGTGTACAATTGTGCACAAGTATGGAGCGAATCTGGATGTTGTTTTGCATTTTAAACACGAATTTCTTGTTTAAACTCTGATTAATTTGATTCAAAATACATTGGAAATATAAGAGAAAGAGCTACAACTTTTATGTTTTAGACTTTTCCAAATTCTATAAGCATCGAGGTCAAAATTGAAACCACAGATGATGCATAGCTACTGAAGGCCACGCACATGCACGACCTAGGGGCTGTACACGTACGCGTTGTCCAGAGAGCAAATTTCCAAATTAGGGTTGCGCACACATACGTGGGGATGCGCAAGGTCACGATTTTTAATTTTTTGTAGATTTCTTCTCCGGTTGGACTTTTTCAGCCAATTTCACTTTCTTATCCTTAGGCAAGAATTGTAACCCTAGTATTCACTATGAATATCATGTGTAGGGTGAATAGAAAGACACAGGAGATGACATTTTTATTTGTTTTTATTGTGATTTTTCCAGTAAAAAATTCTTGTATGTTTTTCCATGGCATCCCCTTATTGCCTAAAACCCTTTTCTTGGTCGAGGGAATTGAAGCCATGGTCGGTTCTAGTATGTTGTGAGACTTTTGTACTTGAATTTATTCATTTTTATGTTAAATACTGATTATTTTTCTGCGTTAATTTCGTGGTTGTTTTTTTTTTTTTTTTAATTACTATTGCTGCAGAATAGTGGACTATTGGAATTAATCTATAGCTAGATTGTCTCTGATTACTTTATTCAATTCAATCTGTGAAGCAACTAAATTTATTAATTCATCGATTAACGTTATTGAATTTAGAGAAAATAATCAACTAATTAACATAACTGTGTATGTGTATGTTATATTAGTCTAATTGTTCTTTTTGGACTTTAATGCTTCTATGAATTAATCTTTGGTGCGTATCTAGATTAAATTAATATTTAGGGTCAATTAGATCGTGTGTTAAAAATTAACCAATTTAGGTAAATATGTAAGAATCGACTTTGAATTGGAATTTGGGTTAATTATTCAATTAGTACACATTTCTCTTGGTATAAAAACTGAATTATTTTTGGTGTGGATGATCAACTGATATAATTTCCATGGTAGATATGACCGGAACCAAGATTCTTGTTTAATTAAATTCTTTCCAATTAAATTCTTGCATTAGTTTTTAGTATTAAAATTATTCAAAACCCCCCATTTTCATTTTGAGCATAATAATAAACCCCATTCTCTGTGGGATGACTCAGACTCACCACTACTACATTAATATATAGAGTTTTATTAGTTTTGGGTGCTTGCGATAGCAAATCACCAGGAGTGCAATGCCCGGTCTGCCTGGCATGAGTCAAGAAGAGAGGCCTTCTCCAGGCCAAATGAAGATAGACCAAGAAGTCCAAGTGAAGCGGCTTCAGTAGCAAGAGAGAATGCAAGACCCCGTGACAAGGAGCATATTTTGGAGTGCATACTTTAGCGAGAAGAAAAACTAAGGAGAAAGTTGGAGGAGATCCAAACTCGAGTAGATAGAATGGATGACAAGGAAGGGTTGGTACTACAAGACACAAGTATTCCTTGTCATTCACCGATGAGATAATGCGAGAACCTTGTCCAAGACATTGGCAAACTCCTTATATTGACTCTTATGATGGAAGTTCAGATCCATGGGAGCACCTTGATGCTTATCAAGCCAAGATGTGTTTACAAGGTGCGTCAGATGCTATCCTATGCTTAGGGTTTCCAGGAACCTTTAAAGGTGTAGCCTCAGATTGGTTTAGAGAGTATAAGAAAGGAGACATAAGAAACTTTGATCAACTTGTAGACATCTTCTTGAACAAATTTGGGAATGAAAAGAGAATCCCTAAAACAAGGACTTACTTGCTTACTCTCAAGCAAAGACCAGAAGAATTCCTTGTCGACTATGTGGATAGATTCAAGAGAGAAACTGTAGGGATTCAAGGAGCTATAGAAGATAAGAAAATCATGACGTTCCAAAATGGAGTCAAGCCCAGAAAGTTCTCAGTTGATCTTAACTTGAGGTCACCCGCCACCCTTGATGAACTAAACAGCTTTCTGTAGGGCCGAAGAGTTTCCTCAAGTCGATGAAAGGGAAAGGAGAAAAAGTTAGACAAGGAGTGAAAATAGGAAGAAAAGGAAAGCAGATGGAGGAATTAGTGGAGCAAAACCTCCAAAGAAGTTTAATGTGAGGGATAGGTTATATGTAACGGTTCCTCATAGGAGGAGTCCTGACCCTTCGAAAGTTTATACCCCACTCAATGCATAACCCTTCGTGCATTTTGGCTATCATTGAGAAAGAATCTTATGTCAAATGGCTTAGGTCTATGAAGATTGACCCAAAGTGGCGCAACAAGACCAAATGCTGCTATTTTTGCAAAGATCATGGGCATGAGACCAATGATTGCATTTCTCTCAAAAATTTTATTGAAGACTTGATAAGAAGAGGTTACCTTAAGCAATTCATCCAAGGAATGGATAGAAGAAGATCAGCAACACAAAATCTGAACAAAGAAGATTGAGGTCCTCCTTGAGAAGAAAGAGTATCAAGGATGGAAAATTCTTGTTCAAGAGAGAATCATCATTCATACTATCTCTAGGGGAGCAACAAATGGTGACTCTGAATCATCCAACAAGTCATATGATCGTCTGATCAACTTGGTCCAATCTAGCATGAAGAGGCCTAGATTGTGTTAAGACATAATATTCACTGCGGAGGAGGAGCAAGTAATTCATCCTCATAGCAATCCCTTGGTTGTATGACCTTGCTCGTTGCAACTTGTGATGTAAAGAGAACTTTGATTGACAATAGAAGTTTCACAGATATTCTTTTTTATGAAGTTTTCAAACAAATGAAGTTGGAGGAGAAAGATTTGAATCCTATGACTTCGCCTTTGGTTGGTTTTGCCGGAGAAGTGGTTGAACCACTTGGATACATTACTCTTCTTGTCATATTTGGTATATCCTGTCAAGATGTTCAACTCATGGTTGATTTTGTAGTCACCAAGTCCTCTTCGCTTTACAACATTATTATTGGTCGATCTACCATTGGAGCACTTAGTGCTATCCGTCTCTTCCCATCACACGAAGATAAAATTCCCAATAGAGAATGGAGCAGGTGAGATAAAGGGAGATCAAGTCACAGTAAGGCAATGTTATATAGCTTCATTGAAGTTGAAAGGGAAGGAAGTTGTTCTTATTTCTAATGTTCAACTCTTGGAAGAAAAAGAGGAGCTCAACCCATAGGGAGAACCCGCTGAAGAACTTGAGAATGTACTTTTAGAAGAAGATGACCCTAGAAAAGTGGTGAAAGTAGGAAAGTCCCTCTCGGGGAACATCAAAGAAAACCTCGTCTCTTTACTTAGAAAGTTCAAAGATCTCTTTGCTTGGGATCTCTCGAACAATTCAGAGATTGACCTCGACATACCTAAGTATTCACTTGATGTAGATCATCCCAAAAAAAAAAAAAGAAATTTTGGAAGGGAAGAAGCCAAATAGTAGAGGTAGAAGTTGACAAACTTTTGGAAGCAATGACAGTTGAAGAGATCCAATACCCCGAGTGGCTTAGTAATGTATTCATGGAAATTCAAAAGGATTTGGTAATATCTATCGAAATCAGGAGGTAAGTAGAGGATGTGTGTCAACTTCACAAGTTTGAACAAGGCTTGCCCCAAGGATTGCTATCCTATACCCCGTATAGACATTGTGGTAAACTCCACCTTCGGGTGTTAGGTCATGTCTTTTTAGATGCATACAAAGGATATTACCAAATCCTTTTGACTTGTAAGGATCGGGCAAAAATTGCCTTTATTACTGACTCCAGCACTTATTGCTTCCGGGTAATGCTCTTTGGTTTGAAAAATGTCGGAGCCACTTACAAAGGATGGTAGATAGAATGTTTACAAATAAATAGGGGAGGAATATGAAAGCTTACATAGATAATATGCTTTCAACATAAGAAATAGATCATGTGAAGGACCTTTGTGAAACCTTCACTACCATGAGAAAATTGAAGATAAGTCTTAATCCCAAAAAATCTGCTTTTGGAGTTTTCGAGGGAACATTTTTGGGTTTTATGGTAACTCAAAGAGGGATTTAAGTCAACCCCACTTCCTTGATTTCTCAAAAAATCAAGGCCATTCAAGATACGTAGCCTTCCAAGGGGATCAAGGAAGTGCAAAGGCTCACGGGGCGACTTGTCACCTTAAATCATTTCTTATCCAAGTCTGGGATAGAAATTTGCCTTTCTTTAAAGTTCTAAGCAGTTCCAAGAACTTTCATTGGACAGAAGAGTGCCAAAAATTATTTGAGGAGTTGAAGGAATACTTAGCTTCTCCCATTCTCCTAACTAAGACTGAACCTAGAGAAACACTTTACCCATACTTGGCTTGTTTATGTGCGGCGGTGAATGCCGTTATTATCAAAGAAGTGGACAAAATTCAAAACCAGTGTACTGTGTGAGTAAAGTGTTAAGTGATCCGGAGACTTGGTATCCTACCATTGAAAGATTGGCCTTAGCCTTGGTGATGATTGTGAGAAACCTCAGGCCTTACTTCCTAAGTCATCCTATTGTGGTTCTTACAAATGATCAACTTAAGTCTGTCCTCTTGAAACCCGACTTCTGCTTAGGGAAGTTGGTAAAGTGGGCAATTGAGCTAAGTGAGTATGATATTGATTTCTAACCAAGGGTGACAATTGAAAGCACAAGCTTTAGTTGATTTCAATTTAGAAGGAGTGGAAGAAGAGAACTTAGAATAGCCAAGTAAGGAGAAAATTCAAGAGGTGATTATTCCTTCCAGGGGCAAATCATAGACTCACCTTTATGGAAAATGCATGTGGATGAGCAATGCCGAAGGTTATGGCCTTGGTATTGTTCCTACCTCTTCGGAGGGATTCAAGACAAGCTATACCTTAAGGTTTGAATTTCAAACAAGTAACAATGAAGTTGAGTATGAAGCCTTAGTCTCTGAACTTAGGCTAGCCAAAGAATTGAAGATTAAAAACTTGTTGGTAAACATGGACTCAAACCTTGTGGTTCAGCAAGTCAAGGAAGAATATGAAGCAAGGGAGCCATCTTTGAAATTTTACCTAAGTAAGGTGAAAGACTTGATTCCACACTTTAAAATTTTATAAGACATAGTCTATGTGACCCGAGATAAAAACAAGGAGGCAGATGCTTTCTCAAAAATTGTGAACTCAGTGTATTCCAATGTATTGAAAGAAGTGTTCTTAGAAATTCAAAGGGAAAGGATTATAGATCATGGGGAGGTCATGGATATCAACTCTACTTTATATTGGATGACTCCAATCATTCAATACTTGAAAAAAAGAAAAGTGCTGGACGATAAGATCGAGGCTAAAAGGGTAGAAAGAAGTCAGCCAAGTACTTGATCATTGGTGGAACTTTATATCGAAAGTCTTACTCAATGCCTTCTCTTTGATGTCTAAGTCTAAACGAAGCTCGATATGCTTTAGCCGAAGTGCATAAGGGGATTTGTGGAAACTATATTAGAGGAGGAGCTCTAGTTTAAAAAGTGCAAAAGCAAGGTTACTATTAGTCAAAAATGTTGGAGGATGCCATGCACTACGTGCAAAAATGTGATAAATGTCAACTTCACTCCAATCAATCTTGCCATTGAAACTTAGCTGAACAACTCATTCCCATTTTTACTCCTTGGCCCTTTGCTTAGTGGGGCATAGATATTTTGAGTCTTTTTCCAATAGTTCCGGCAATGAAGAAATTTGTGGTAGCAACGATAAACTATTTCATTAAGTGGGTGGAGGGTAAAGCCTTAGTAAGCATTACTCAGCAAAAAATCGTACAATTATTTTGGAAGAATGTTATATGTCGCGTTGGAATACCCAAGGCAATTACTTCAGACAATGGCTTGCAATTCCAGGGAGCACTATTCAAAAAGTTTTGCGAAGACTTGGGCATAGAACAAAGTTTCTCCTCAATGAGCCATCCTCAAAGTAATGGCTTGGTAGATTGACTAATTACACCTTTCTTGAAAATATTAAGAAGAGACTCGATGATGCTAAAGGAACATTGGTTGAAGAGCTTCCAAGGGTTTGGTCATACCGCACTATCTACAAGAATGCTACCGGGGACACTCCTTTCAAGCTCACTTATGGAATCGAAGCACTTATATCAGTGAAAATTAGTATATCGGGTTTCTGTGTCTACAGCTTCAACTTGGAGAAAAATGAAGAAGGGTTGAGATCTAACCTTGACTTACTCGAGGAGAAAAGGGATAAGGCATACTTCAAAATGCAAGTAGACAAGCAGAAGATTGTTCGCTACTAGAACCGACATGTCCAAGGTAGGAAATTTCGAGTAGGAGATTGGGTTACAAGGAAGGCCGAGGTGAGCCAACCCCAAGCTTGTGGAAAGCTCTTGCCAAATTGGAAATGTCCTTATGAGGTAGTTGAAGCATACTCCAATAGTGCCTACAAGTTGGGAACTAAGAATGGGAAGCCCTTTCCTGGCACTTTGAATGTCCAAAATTTGAAAAGAATTCTACTTTTAAGCTTTCTTTTCTTAGCCTAAGTTTTTTTGAAATTTCCTAAGTCAAGCAAAACCTCTGAGGTGAAACAATTTTGTGCAACTTGTGAATATTTACTTTTGCAATCAATGAAAACTTCTAAATCTAGATTTGCCTATGTAATGGCTCAATATTTTGTTTAGAATAGCAATCTTGCCCCTTCCACCCAACCTTCAAGTACAAAATATCCTCCGCCACTACTTTCCAGGGTCTCTTACTCCCTCTGGGGAACAAAATTAAAGACCACTCTCTAGTGTAGGATAACCCCTCTGGGGCCAAAAATAATCTTATCATTGGAGAAGTAGTTCCTTGGTTCAGTTTGCTCAAAAGAGCAATCATAGCCCTTTCGGGGGTGAGAAGAAAATTTTCCTACAAGATTTACGCCTAAGGTAACTTTAGTACTAGCACTATGGCTTTACTTAGGAGATTTGTATCTAGGATGATCCCTCTGGGTGCAAAAATAAGCTTATCCTTGGAAAAGTATTTCCTTGATTAAGTATGCTCGAAAGAGCAATTATAGCCTTTCTGGGAGTGAGAATAAAATTTTCCTAGGAGATTTGTGCCTAAGAAAACCTTAGTCCCAATACTAAGACTTTATTTAGTAGATTTGTAGCTTAGGATAACCCTTCCGGGTGCAAAAATAAGCTTTTCCTTGGAGAGGTAGTTCCTTGTTAAGTATGGTGGGGGAAGATAAATTTTTTCGTATAAGAGTTATACCTAATGTAACTTTAGTTCAGTGCCAGAGCTATGGTTTATCCTTCGGGGCCAAGAAACTTCTTTACTTAAGTGTAACGATGAAAACTCAACCTCACAAACTTAGTCACTTGAAAAAAATATTCAAGTGTCTAAGGGGGGGAAGGGGGGTGTAGAGGTATGTAAGAATGCTTGAAGATAAACAAAAGCACATAATATCAAAGGAAAGCCACAATATCATATAAAGAAGGAAAACATAACAAAGGTGGAGTGGGTACAAGGGAAGGGCCCGACTCAAAGCCAAGCAAGCAACAAGTGATCATAAAGTAAATACTAAGGAAAGAATAACATAATACTAGCCGAAGGTGGAGCTTGTACATATAAGAGACTTGAGCTCTGTCTCCGAAAAGGAAAAATAACTACGCTAAGAAGTGCTAAGATGAGCTACTCCGTTCTCGAGTGGAACCCCTGAAGAGCTGGGGTGAAGGGGAGTAGGAGGCTCCGAGCCTCGATCCAAGTCATCCAAATCTAAATTAGGGTACTTCTTCTTTCCAAAAGGTAAAGCCAAGTTATAACCTTTATCGAAATACGCAATGCTACTTTTGTCTGCTAAAGCTTCGAAGTTGCTATTGCCATGATAGTCTACCAAGTGCTTGTCCAAGCAATCCTGATGGTCTTGAGAATCAAGGAAGTCGAAGATAGTGGAATATCTACTTTTCTTTTCCATTGATTTGAGCTCATCCTTATGTGACATGCGAAGCTTCTTTATCTCACCTTTATAAGATGCTTGAATATCATTGATCTCATTTTTATGAGAGGCTTGAAGTTCTTGGTTCTCTTTCTTCAACTTGGCAATCTCTTGAAGGTTCTCTTGGTTATACTTAGATGCAGTGCACATAGCTTGAAAGTGTGTTTCTTTTGCTTCCGCCTTTTTAGAAGCTTCAGCTTAGCCTCCAAAGTGACATTTGAGATAGATGGTACTCTTGAGCTTTGTTCAAGTGATAATAAAGGTTTCTAATTTAAAGACAATGAAAGAAAGACAATATTATTCCTAAGTATAATAAAAAAATACTTAGATATTTTTGTGAAAGGAAGAGAACAACTTACTTTATCTTGAAACATGGCATTGGCATCGGTGATGCAAGTAGAGCTCAAGGATTTGCCGGTTCTCTCATATTTTGGCTTGGGAAATGCTAATGCCTCTAACAAAGTGTGACTCACTTTTTCAAAGAAGAATCCTCATACACCTACCAAGAAGTGGTATAGACCATGCGAGTAGAGATAGAGCCCTTAATTTGAGCTGTAGCTTGAACTTGAGGTGGACTTGAATCAAGAACGAATAGGGTAGGAACTTCTTGAGTAAAAGCCTCAACTTGAACCAAAGGTGCCGAAATAGCCTCTTTGGAAGGCGTTGCCTTCTTTTTAGGTAGAGGTGGCACAGCATGTAGAGTTTTTGAGCCGGCCTCTTTGATCCCAAGATTCCAAAGGTAAGTTCTTTGGGGGGTTTGAGATGAACCTTGATTCTTAGGTTGTCTCATCTTCAAAGCGCTCACAAATAGCATTCGTCAAGGCATCCACTACAAGATCAAGAAGAGCAAGTTAAGTTCAGGTCAAGTATCAATACCAAATGAAAATGAGTGAAAACATGTGCAAAAAATGCTAAGTAAATTGCATATGCATGTTAATCTAAAGAAACAAGAGGGTCAAGGTTGGCCGAGCTTAATTCTGTCGACATAAAGTCTTGTTCATTAACCACTTTTTGCCAAGTGTTTGCCTCCATAGCACAGCAAGATGCCTACTCTTGCGCCCACTAAAAGAAGCAAGTTTGTTCAAATTTGAAAATTTTAAATCATAGCTTCAAGTAAGAAAGTTCAATTCGGTCTGCCTTTGGATAAAAAAGTGGTGACTCTTCCAATCAACTAGTTTGGGGTGTGCTTCCTTGGACAATGTTTTTGTTAGATCTCCAACTAAAGGCATACCCCATTCCACTCGGAGCAAGTTGAATACTCTTTGAAAGTGCCTATTGAAGGTTTGACCCCAAGGATTTCACAAGTGATCAAATATACATCGATATTACGGATGGATTTGGCAAGTAATTGTCCAAAGTCCAACTTGGTAATGTTCCAACACCTTATGGTAAAATAATAATAATGGGAACCTCAATCTCACCTCTAGTTGCTCCAAATATGTGGATGCATATCCAGAAAGGTTCACGCAAGGACGATGGTCAAGAGGTAGAACCTTCACTTTGAAAAAATTAAGAATGTGATACTACTCCATTCATTTCCTAACTAGCTCCATATCAACAATCGAAGGAGGAAATTGAGAATATATATATACGGGATCATTATTATCACCCTTGACTTTCCTTTTTCCTTTATTCTTGTGAAAAGCTTTGAGATTTTTCCTCTTAGTTGGTGAAGGAGAGGCCACAACTTCCTGATTCATGCACAGTAATGTTGGGATAAATCATCTTCACTAGAGTGTTCCTTCTCAAGGTGATGCTTTCTAGCCTGATGCTCTTGAGGGTGTCCCGATCACATAATTGTAGTTGAAGCGGTGGTTCTACATATGTTAACCTTTACAAAAAGATGAAGCACTCGCAATCAAAGGTCTACCCACACACCTACTTTGCCAAAATTCACTTGGTTTTGGCCTCATATCAAGATCTTCTTAAGGAAAAGGCAAGTTGAAAGGTTCATGCAAGGGACAAACCACTCTACCTGGGATCTCACCCAACTCATTAAAAACATTCTTGAGTATATCCATTACTTCATTCGAAGAATGTTCTTGATAGTCATCAACCATGCCCGAGGAATTACATATTTCATTAATGCCATCGTCAAATGTATAATCAATTTTATCAACCCCACCAATAACCTCAAGAGCATCACAAGTATCATCATTTATGGGGGAATCAATATTTTCATGCAATGGGACATCATTTTACAAGTTAAGAACTAATGAGATCATCACCACCAGCCTTGGCAACCTCTTGAGTAACTAAGTGATCAACAAGAACACTATTTGAATGTTGGATGTTTTTCCCCTTCTCTTTTTCTAACTTTGGCACTTTATCCAAATCACCAATGTTACGCTCCTAGGCACAATTAAATTCCCATCACCACCAAATAAATTTGTAGATTCTAAATCAATTGAATGAGACTTAGCTTTACTATGAGAGAACTTTTTCTTGCCATGAGCACTCTTAGCCGTTTTTCATATGTTTTGTGTTGGTAAACCCATAACCATGTTCACTTCTAGTCTCTTTGCCAATGAATTTTTCCCTCCCATGGAAGAACAAGATATATTAGCTAGATAACTTTTCTTTTGAACACGAGTCTTTGACAGTGGCGTCGGTGTTATCGTTTCTTTTGCTAGTAGTCATGGAAGGACGAGGCGAGGTGATGATGACATTTTCGGTAACTGTGGTTTGGGATTCTGTTACAACGGCTATTGTAGTTTTGCTTCACGAAATTATGGATGCAATGTCACTAATTTCAGAAATTTTCATGACTGGAGTGGCAGTTCACTCAACTGTCGTGTTTAGTCTCTCCATCTGGGCAGCAACTATGTGGTTTTTCCCCATACCAGCAGTTGCAAGATATTGACCTTCAACCTCAATAGCAGCACCACCATCATCAGTTTTTTGAACAGTAGTGATGTTGGCAGCAACTTTTGTGAAATCCATGAGAACTGAGAGTTCTCTCTCCTTTTGGTAGTGAATTATTTTGAGGTCAGGGATGTATGAGACTGAGGTAGTGGCCAAGACATCTCCATTATCATAATTAGATACAAGCATGAAGTGTAGCTCTTTTCAGGCATAACGAGAAAGCTTCAGGGTGTTCAGCCAACATTCCTTGTTCATGTGGCTACACCTCACGGATGGCAGCAGTGAACTCCTTGCTCGAGCCAACTAGGTTTGTAGAAGAACATTTCAGCTCTTGGCCATAGTCCTCATTCAATATAATTGGCTGTGTACTCCATTACCTCTTGTAACCCCAAGATATTTCCTTTTTTCTTCCTCTCATTCTTCTTTTTTCTCTTCTTCCCTTTTTTCTTCTATCTCTTTTTTTCTTTTTATAATTCTTTCGTTCTCATTAGGAATGCTCATGTTAAAGGTTTTTTCATGCCTAAGTTCTATGGGATGTAATTAATTCACAAGTAGATGAACACATGGACGAAATAATGCAAGTGCACTATATGTGTTTGATAAAATCCCCAAGAAAAAAATGAAGAGAGAAAATATAAAAAAAGGCCAAAAAGTGTACTTACTTAGTCAATGACTTGAGAAAATTACAAGATACTCTTGGTGTCTTGTATTTGGTGTTGGATGAGGGGTGTTGTGGGTGTTGGGTTAAGGGTGGAGTGTTAATTGTTGGGTATTGGGGTAAGGGTGGAGTGGTTGTGGGTGTTGGGTTGAGGGTGAAGTGTTAAGTGCTAGGTATCTGGATAAGGGTGGAGTGTTGTTTCTTCATTGGTATTGTGGGTATTGGGTTAAGGGTAGAGTGTAAATTATTGGGTTTTGGGGTAAGGGTGGAATGTTGAGTGTTATGGGTGTTGGGTTAAGAGTGGAGTGTTAAGTATTGGGTATTGGATTGAGGGTGGAGTGTTAAGTGTAGGATGTTGGGTTGAGGGTGGAGTGTTAAGTATTGGGTTGTGGGTTGAGGGTAGAGTGTTAAGTGTTGGGTGTTGGGGTAAGGGTGGAGTTTTGAGGTTAGGTGTTGTGAATTGGTGGGTGGAGCTTTGAGTTATAAATATTATTTAGAGATACTAAGTAAAATCTCAAAAATGGCAAATGAGTATCACTCTTCACCTTAAGAAGGAGGTGTACAAGTCGCAAAGGTGTTGGAGATCAACCATTTTCCCTACAAGAATAAAAGTTCAATTTTCAAATTTTTTGGTTCCGGCAAAAACCCTAGCAGGCTCCGGCCAAAATTTTATCGGCTCCTGCTAAGACAATTAGAGACTATCCTGCTACTCATTTACTCAACCCATGCAAACTCACTTGTGAGGAAGGGCAAGTGATGATGCCTAAAAATATTATCTAATAGCTTGGGGACACATGGCTAGTCAGTCAAAGTGGTCGAATGTACAGGAAGACATTTTGGTAAACTTTTACCTAAAATGATGCCATGAAGAAATTCAACACATTCAAGGCCCTTATGAGCCCAATAATTATTTCCAATCCCATGGACTATTCAAGCCCATCAAGGAGGAGTTTAAATAGTAAGTTGGAAGGTAAACAAATAATTATTCACTAATCTCTACACTTTACTAATTCAAGCTCTCATTTTGCTCTCAATTTTTTCCTAGCACAAATTCTAACTTGATTGTCGGAGCCTCCCTCGGGGGACATAGCCTTGCCACTCTTGTTCTTATCATAGGTAAATTATACTGTGGGTATATGCACGCCATAACCTCTGCTTTGGAGGATCGAGACGACTAAGGACTTAGACCTAGATAATTTTATTTTATTTCATGCATCAACAATGTCTTGCTTGATGCTAGAGACAGAAATGCGCAACCTGGTGGAAGGAAGAATCAGACTAGAGATAATGATATTGGTACAATCAAATTATCTTCTTTCCCATTCCAAGGTAAAGCTGATCTTGTTGCTTATATTGAATAGGAATAAAAGATAGAATTTATTTTTGACTGTTGTAATTATTCTGATGAAAAGAAGGTAAAGTTATCTATTATATCCTTTACTGATTATGCATTAACCTGGTGGAATCAATTGTTAATGGCATAGAAATAGAGAACGTGCTATTAATAATTGGGCTGACATAAAATCTATTTTGCGCAAAATATTTGTTCTGTCTCACTATTATAGGGAATTGCTTAAAGGTTACAAAGCTTGAGGTAAGGTACTAGGTTCGTCGAAGAGTACCATAAAGAGATAAGGGCTGTAATGATTAGAACTGACATTGATGAAGATAGAGACGCCACAATAGCGCATTTCTTGAGTGGGCTCAAGAAGGAGATTACCAATGTAGATGACCAAATGCACACCATTATGTTGACCTTGAAGAAATGGTTCATATGGCTACCAAGGTAGAAAATAGCTCAAAGTTAAAACAAATGTAACATCTGGTTCAAGTTCTAATTGGAAGCCAAATTGGACTAATGCATCAAAGCAAAGTGAGAAATCAAACTTTAAACCTAAAGAAGTTAAACGTCTTTAGTTCAAAACTAGTCATTCAATGACAAATAATTCTGATAATAATCTAAGGACTAGAGACACTAAATATTTTTGTTGTCATGGTATAGATCATATCGCTTCTCAATGCTAAACAAGAAGGCTTTGAATATAACACACGGAGAAATGGTAAGTGATAAAAGTAATGAGGAAGATGAGACCATGCCACCACTTGAGGGTCCAAGTGATGATGAGATTGAGGAAGAAATTGTCCATAGCCAAAATTTGGTGGTTCTTAGAGCTCTTCATGCACAAGCTGAGTATGAACAAAATGAGGTACAAAGGGAAAATATATTCTATACCCGTTTTGTATCATCAACATAAATTTTGTGGATTGATTATAGATAATGGTAGTTGTGTGCATGTAGCTAGTCAATTAAAGGTTAAAAAGTTGAATTTGCCAGTCATAGAGCATTCTAGACCATATAAATTGCAATTGTTAAATGGAAAAGGAGAACTAAAGGTTAACAAAGAAGTTATAGGTTCATTAACCTCAGGCAAATATAAAGATGAGGTCTTGCGTAATGTTGCACCGATGCAAGCTAGCCATATCTTGTGAGGTAGACCTTGGCAATACGATCAAAAAACTACTCATGTTGGATTTGAGAATAAGTATAGGCTTCACAAGGATGGTCACAAGATCGCGCTCAGGCATTTACCACCACGTCAAGTCTATCAGAAGCAGCTACAACTCCGTAAATCACTTTAAGAGCATAGCATGATAAGTTGAAGGCTGAAGGTAAGCAAAAAGGTAAGATGGCCAAAAATTAGTCCAAAGAGATAGAAATTTAAAAGGAAATTTGGCTAAAGAGATGGATAATAAATAAGCAGTTGAGTTTGTATGCTTAGCCAAGAGAGGTTATGAATGCTTGCAAAAATAATATGCCTATTGTTTTGTTGATGTTTAAAGATATGTATTTTTCTAATTCTGTCCTTGATCATTTTCTTCCTAGTGCTTTTTAGTCTATTTTGCAAGAATTTGAGGACATATTTCTTGAAGATACTCTACCTAGATTGCCACCAATCCAAAGGAAAGAGCACCAAATCGACTTTGTTCCTGGCATTGTAATTCCAAATGGACCAACATATCGAGCTAGTCCAGAGAAAACAAAGGAGATTCAAAGACAAGTTGAGGAGCAGCTAGCTCAAGAATGCATATGTGAAAGTGTTGGTCCGTGTATCATGGCAGTTTTATTGGTACCTAAGCAGGATGGATCATGGCAAATGTGTGTAGATTGTTGTGCGGTGAATCACATCACGGTAAAGTATCACCATCCCATTCCTCGATTAGATGACATATTGATTTGAAAAGTAGTGTCATCAATTGAAAATTAGGATGAAAGAAACTGATGAGTGGAAAAATACTTTTAAAACCAAACATGGACTATTTGAATGGTTGATAATTCTGTTTGGTTTGACTAATGCACCTAGTACTTTCATGCCATTGATGAACCATGGTTTGCGAGCTTTCAGTGGTAAATTTGTTGTAGTTGACTTTGATGACATTTTATTCTATAGTATGTCTTTTGATGATCATCTAGTACATGTTCGTTTGGTACTTGAGGCTTTAAGGAAAGAACAACTTTATGCTAACCTTAAAAGGTGTTCATTTTGTTTGGATAGAGTTTTCTTTCTTGGTATTGTAATGACTTCTAAGGAAATAGAAGTGGATGAAGGAAAAGTGAAAGCCATCCAAGAGTGGCCAACTTCCATTTTTGTGTCTGATGTGTGAAGCTTTCATGGTTTGGCAAGTTTCTATTGTAGGTTCGTAAAGGACTTTAGCACAATTGCTGCACCTTTGACCGAAGTGATAAAAAAGAAGGTTGGGTTCGGTTCTAGAAATGGGGTCCTGAGAAAGAAAAGGCATTTTCAACTCTTAAAGATAAGCTAACTTCTGTACCTTTATTGCTTTTGCATAATTTTGATAAACCTTCTGAGATTGAGGGTGATGCTTTTGGTATTGGTATAGGTGTCATTTTAAAGCAAGATAAGCAGACTATTGCTTACTTTAGTGACAAATTAAGTTGTGCTGCTTTGAATTATTCTACCTATGACAAGGAATTGTATGCTTTGGTTAGGGCTTTAGAGAATTGGCAGCATTATTTGTGGCCAAAAGAATTCACGGTTTGAACTGATCATGAGTCTTTGAAACATTTAAAGGGCCAAAATAAACTAAATTGAAGGCATGCTAGGTGGGTAGAATTCATTGATATGATCCCATATGTGATCCCTATATGAAATGGTAAAGAAAATGTTGTGGCTGATGCATTATCATGTAGATATGCATTAATTTCAACATTGCATGCACGTTTTCTTAGATTTGAGCACATTAAAAACTTGTAAAATCTGAAAATGATCATGATTTTTCATCCATTTTTCCTGCTTGTGAAAATGGAACTTTTGAAAAATTTTACTAGTCAAATGGTTATCTTTTTCGAGAAAATAAATATGTTTTCCACAATGTTCTTTACATGAGCTACTTGTGAGGGAGTCATATGGGGAAGGGTAGATGAGGCACTTTGGTGTTCTTAGAACTCTAGAAATTTTGAAACAAATTTTCTTCTGGCTGTATATGGGTAAAGATGATGAAAATATTTGTTCTAAATGTTTGATTTGTAAAAGAGCTAAGTCTAAAGTTCAAGCATATGGACTTTAGATGCTATTGCTTGTGTAAAATCATCCTTGGGTTGAAATTTCTATGGATTTTGTGTTAGGTTTATCAAGGTCTAGGTCTGGTAAAGATTGTAAATTAAATTTTGTGCCTCCGAAGGCAATTACCGGTACTAAGGCAAATTAATATGACCTTAAGCCTCGCTAGGAAACTTTATGGAGTACTGATAACAATTTCAAATAAGTGCTTTAGAATGTAATTGTGGCAATAAGGACAATTAATTTAATATCGTGTATCGGAAAGCAATAGTGGGCACTAAGGCCAATCATTTTATTTTAATGCCTTAGTGTGCGTTCGAGGGCGATACGGCCAATTAATTTTATTTAGTGCCTTAGAAGGAAATTGTGTCTGTTAAGGTCAATTAATTAAATTTAATTTCTTAGAAGGAAATTGCGGCCATTGATGCCAGTAAATTAAATTTTACGCCCAGATTTGGAAAAACGGATGGTACGGTAAATTAATTTAATTTTATACCTTAGTAGAAAATTGCCGAAACTAAGGTCAATTAGTTGAATTTAGTAATTTAGAAGGTAACTGTGGCAATAAGGATGACTAATTTAATTTAATGCCTCATAAGGCGATATTGGGCATTACGATCGATTGATTTAACTGAATGTGTCGTAAGCACTAGTTGCCACTAAGGCCGATTGATTTAATTTAATATCTTAGTGTGCAATTGGGGGCGGTGCGGCAATGTGGCCAATTAATTTAATTTAATGCCTCTGAAGGCAATTATTGGTGTTAATTTTCAAAGAAATTGTGCATTTTTATGGTATCCCTAAGACAATTGTTAGTGATAGGGATGTCAAATTTTTGAGCCACTTTTAGCATATTTTGTGGGGAAGACTTGGTACAAAACTTTTGTTTTTAACTTCTTGTCACCCACAAACTGATGGTTAAAGTGAAGTGGTCAATCGTACTTTAGATACATTTTTGCGCACTATGATTAGAAGGGAATTTGAAGTCATGGGAATAGTGCATTCCATTCATTGAGTTTGCATGTAATCATTATTTGCATTCTTCTACTAACTATTCTCCACTTGAGTTAGTTTATGGCTTTAACCCTCATACTCTCTTGGATTTGTTGCCTTTACCTATTTTTTAGTTTGCAAATGTAGATGGTAAGAAAAAGGCAGAATTTGTGAAACAAATCCTTGAAAAGCAAGGCAACACATTCTGGATGCCAATGAATGTGTGGCCAAAAAGACAAATAAAGGCCGCAAAGAGATTGTGTTTGAACCTGGTGATTGGGTCTGGGTTCATTAGCATAAGGAAAGGTTTTCCAACTTGAGAAAATCTAAGATAGCTCCTAATGGAGATGGACCACTCCAAGTTTTGGAACATATCAATGACAATGCTTACAAACCTGATCTTCATGGTGAGTATAATATTAGTGCTTCAATTAATGTTTCTGACCTTTCTCCATTTTCTTTTGATGAAGGTCTGAATTCGAGGATGAATCACTTTGAGGAGGGAAGGAATGATATGAATCAAGGAGTATCTTCAAGTTTGGATGAGCTAGCTAAGGTTCGATAGGAAATTATTACAAGTTCCAAAGGGACCAATCAAAAGGGCATATGAAAAGAAGATTCAACAAGCCATGGAAGGCTTAGTTCGAAGTGTTCTTGATAAGGAAGCTGTCGAAAATATGTTGGAGCTTGATCAAGGCATACAATCTATTTTGCAATTTCTTAAAATCCAAATCTAGAATGAAGAGGCCAAATCCCCATGATTTTAAATGTCCAATGACCGTGGCATTTTATTATAATTTTAATAGGCTTTTATTTGTTTAAGTCTATTATTTTGTAAAGCCCAATTCTTGTTTAAATTTTGTATAAATTGGAATTGTTAGTCTTTTAAGAAGGCCAAAATCGGCCAAATGGAGGCTATCTTAGCTGATCCTTAAAGTTCTAGAAACTAGGGTTTTCTTAAGTTACTTGCATTGCAAGGTAAGGAGAATGCTATAACCGTCCATAACCCTAGAGTTTTTAAGAGAATTTTTAGGATTTTAAGCATATAAATAGGCCTTTTATAGTCGTGTATTAATAAGTATTTTTATCAATAAAAATTTGATATTTTCAAGTGAGGAATTAATTTCTCTTTTGGCCTTTGGTTTAAGACTTGTTGGGATCATTGCTTGAGCAACATTGATTGTTTTAACCAACTTAAGATATTGGTTCTTTCTTGAACTCTATAGGCAATGGGTCAATCTGCTTACTATTGTGCTTAAAAAAACCTTGTGTTTCTTTCGTGCCTTTCCCTGTCTTCTTGCTGTCCAAATTTCTTGACCAAATTTTCGATTAGATCCTTGGGGTTTTTTGTGCCATATTGATTGGTTGGGTTTTGTGGCATCAAATTTTGATTGCGCATGGGGTTCACATCAATCCTCATGGGGGATTTTAAGGATATTATTTCTAATGAGGAGAAGTGGGGTAGGAGAGAAAGAGGGGAAGGAAGTAGAGACTTTAGGGGCTTCACTGAGGATAATCAACTTGTGGATATTAGTTTTTTGTGGGGTCCCTTGGACTTGGGAAAATAATTAGGGAGATGATAGAGACATAAAACAGAAATTGAATAGGGGTTTGTGTTGTGTTGGGTGGAACTGAGTTTATGATAAAGCAACATGCACTCATCTCCAAGTATAGACATCTAATTACAACATCCTCTTGTTAAATTTTGAACCACAAGATCTAAAAAGGAAGAGAAGAATCTTTTTTGACAAAAGGTTGGCTGGTTCACAATGAGATCAACAATGTGATTCAAGAAGCTTGGAGGATAGGGGTTAGGGGTTCTAAGATATTTAGCATTTTTTGTAAGATAAGGAGCTGCAGGGTAGCACTTTTAAAATCTGTCCTTAACAACTCAAGTAAAAGGATAGAAGAATTGAATACACAAATAGAAAGTATGAGCCTTATTCAGAGTGACTAGGAGAGAATCAAAATAAAAGAGTTGAAGAAGAACTCGGAAAATGCTTATAAGAAGGAGCAATTATATTGGAGTAAGAAGTCTAGAGCTAAGTGGCTTCAAGAGGATGACAAAAATACTTCCTACTGTTGTGCTTCTGTTATGCATAGAAGAAGAAAAAACAGAATAACTAAACTGTAGAGAGAGAATCTAGAATCGGTGTGAAAAGGAGGAAGATATTGTTAAAGAGATATGTGGATACTATAGTAGTTCATTTCACTCTTCAGAGCCATCTAGTTTTCAAGAAATTATTGAAGGTATCCTATCAGAAATCCATTACTAACTAGATGAATAGTAAACTAGTCAAACCAATTAGTAAGAAGGAAATCAGAAAATCAGAAAATCTTTGTTTTCTATGCATCTAGATAAATCGCTAGGCCTTCATGGGATGTCTCCCATGTTTTTTTTTCAAAAATTTTGGAAATTTTTAGAAAATGATGTGTTTAATGCCATCAATATTTTTTTCAAGAGTGGCTTTATGTCTTTTGCCTTTAATGAAACCCTAATTTCCTTGATCTCTAATGTTGATGTCCCTTCTAATCTTACCCGTTATAGACCAATCATCGTTTTCAATGTAGTGTATAAAATCTTCTCCGAAGTGTTAGCTAATAGGCTTAAACCCGTGTTAACGAATTACATCAGTGCTTCCAAATCTATTTTTGTTCTTAAGATTTAGATTCTTGATAATGTTATTGTAGCCCATGAGTATGTCCATTTTTGAAAAGCAAAAGAGGGGATAAAACATGATTGATGACTTTAAAACTTGATATTTCTGTCCAAGGCATATGATAGAGTAGAGTGGGTGTTTTTGGGTAGAATTATGTCTAAAATTGATTTTTGTCCAACATGGATTAGATGTGTCATGGCTTGTGTTAGCTTTGTGACTTAAACCTTTAATGTGAATGTTAGTAAAGCTGGGATCATTAGACCTAGAAGGGGGATTAGGCATGGGGATTCTCTTTCCCCATATCACTTTCTCTTGTATGCTGAAGGGCTTTCGATTATGCTGAAGAATGCCGTTAATCATAATCTTATTATCGGTATTAGGCTGTGTAAGGAAGCCCCTATGTTGTCCTACTTATTTTCTGTGGATAATTCACTGATTTTTTATAAGGCAAATGGTAGAGAAGCTAAGACCATCAAGTCTATCCTGAAGAAATGTGAGAAAGTATCTTTACAGCTAATGAACTTTTTCGTTTCTTCAGTAGGAATACCCTAGAAACTAGAGAAGAAGAATATGTGAGACACTAGATAAATGCAAGAGGCAACTAATGGGAATAGCTATATCTTGGTCTATCTATGGTAATAGGAAGGTCAAAAAATCAGGTATTTGGTCAAATCAGAGAAAGAATAATTAGAAACATCCAGAATTGGAAGAATTCTCTTTTGAGCTTGGTAGGAAGAGAAGTACTTCTCAAATCAATGCTGATGGCTATGCCTTTGTGAACTATGTTTGTGTTTAGAATTCCAAAAAATTTGTGTAAAGAAATCAGTATCTTGATGGCAAGGTTTTGGTCAAACAAGGGGGAAGGAGTAAATAAGGTACATTGGATAAGATGGGGAAAACTAGCTAAAGTGAAAAGGAATTGGGATTAGGATTTAGAGACATAGAACAATTTAATATAGCTCCGTTGTCAAAACAGCTATGAAGCTTCATAACAAGACCTAATCTACTCAAGAGTGAGGTTCTGAAAGCCAAATATGTTAAAGAGTACAACATACTGAAGGTAAATATTCCTAATCAAGCCTCTTGGGTATAGAAGAGTGTGATGAGTGCTAAGGGACTCTGATTAAAAAAGGACTAAGGTTTAGGGTAGGAGATGGTAGATCGATTGAAATCTGGGGAGAAAAATAGATACCAGGGTATAAATATGGAAGGATTACTATAAGGAAGGAAGACAACGAAAGACTAACTTGGGTAAGTCATCTGATCAAAGATGGATAGTGGATTAAACAACTACTAGGAGAAGTTTTTAATTGTGAGGACAAGAGAAGAATCTCAAAAATCCCTTTAAGCTTGTAGCGTAGAAAAGATTTAGCTTATGGGAATTATTGTGTGGAATTAGGATACCCAGCAATAAAGAACATGGATATGAAGTAGAACCAAAAAAGAGTAAGGTAGGGAGAGACAAGTGTTAATTCAGAGAACTGAGAGGTATGGAGAAGCTGTGGAGTTTGAAGGTTAAACAGAAACTCAAAACATTTTATTTGGAAAGGCCTAGAATAGATCCTCCCAGTTAATGAGATTATCAATAAAATAATAGGCAAAGAGGAGCATTTTTTAGGAGTTGTGGGGAATCTTCCAGAAGTGGAGACTATAGAGCATTGCCTCTTTTTTTGTATAAATGCAATAAGGGTCTAGAGAGTTGCCCTAGTTAAGTGGGATGGGCTAGAATATATAAGAGGGAACTTTTCAAGATGGTGGGAAGGATTATTAGGAGGTGAAGAAAGACAGCTGGGCAGGAAGCATATTGGACTAACAATCAACATTTTGTGACAAATTTGGAAGGCAAGGAACAAAAAGGTCTTTAATGGGGAAGATATTAATGTTTTGGTATAGGTTAATATAGCATTAGATGAATGACAAGAATACAACACGATAGTAGAAGACTTGAAGAACGAGAGCACACTTGAGACAGAGGAGCAAGACACAGATAGAGTTTGGAAGCCATCTAAGTAGGGTCTAATAATGTTAAATACAGATGCAGCCCTGAAAAACCAAAAGCAGAATATAGGTTGGGAAGCTATTGCAAGGGATTGGAAACGAAAAGTGCAAAAGGTTTGGGCTTGGCCCCAAAAGCTACTAATCAACTGGAGAACCAGTAGTTGAAGAATCCTTGGTAATTAGGCAAGTTCGGATTGCAGCTCAAGGAGAAGGCTAGAGAAGAATCATGATCTAGTCTGACTATAAAGCAATTGTCGACAAATTACAGAGCAAGACAACAAAAGATAGATGGTTAGCTATAATTCTTGTGGACATTCTTGAGATGAGCTCATTGTTTGAAGTTTGCTCTTTTATATATATATGTATAAGTTATTTAATGTACGAAACCATTCTATTATTATGTGGGCTTTGAATTTGTTTAGGAGCATGATATAGGATAATCTTTTTCTCTTTAACAACATCTAAATAGAGCTCAAATTGATAGAAATTCAATTGCCCTATTTTGTATGTAGCTTGTAATTATCAAGTTTGTTATTAACACAAATTATTGATTTGGAAAAATAAATTACTAGTCAATTTAGTGATCATCTCTTTAATTGCTTCAGCCTAGTGAAAATGATAGAGTAGACATTGTATAGAGAATTGATAAGTAGATAGATTGGACAGAAAATTTTGTGTGAGTTGAAATAAAATTGTTTATGCATTTATTGGAGTTTAGAAATTTTTACATACCTAATAATACCACCAAGAGAATATGTTTATAGTTGTTGGGAATGAAAAAAATAGGTAAAACACCCTAAACTCCCATGCGATATGGCTTCCTTAACTTTGATTGTGTTTGGATCTATGAATATGGTGAAAGATTTAACGTCCATCCATTTATTCTATTAATTTGTAAAGTTAAAATAAATGAATATTAAATCTACCCAAATTAGAAGTTAGTTGAAATCCTTCATTTCACATTTTTTAATTAAGTAAATTTAAAATTCATTGGTTTTAGCTCTAAAAATAACTCCAACAAATGGCTGGACGTCAATACGCTTCGATTCAAAGCAGCCTATATGTTTTAGAAATCTATCTTAAACCTCTATACAATTTGGATTGAAGGGGAAAGTGTCCGAACTAACAGTGTTGACATACACGTGCGTCATGTAGTAGAGATTGTCTAGCAAAATGATCACATTCCCTTTAAAAATATAATATTTTATGGCCCAAAAGTCCTAATAAATCAAAACACATATGTTTCTTTTCCTTTTTTCTTTTTCCTTTTTCCTTTTGAGATTTTAAGGTTAGATCCATATTATTGAAAACAAGGAGGGTTGAACTCAATGTTTTTTTTTATCTTGAGTTAACTAGCAACAAAGTTTGGTGGTGAGCCACACTTCGCTGCCATAATTTTTGTAGTGAATAGATCTTGTCCAAATAGTTGAATCCCAATCATGTTTTGATGATGATTGATTCCTTCTAATGGTTAAATTTAAGTGTGCAACAATAATTCTAAGCAACAAGTAGTTCGAACGCTAAAAATCGTCCGAAGAAACAAGGCTAGGATGCAGGGGAGCGTCAAAACATGACTAGAGAACACTAAAGGAAGAACACATCTTTTGGATGTAGATAATTGTCTAAGGGACAATGCTTTGGACGAAATGACCGTTCAAGGACCATAAGCTGTCAGAAATTAGAAAAAGGTGTCAACTTTAGAGAAGGGACGCTAGGCAACGTCTGAGGGGCAAAAATCAAAGCTTATATCTCCAAGCTTTGGACGAAGAATGACGTCTGAACGGCCATGGGAAAAAGTTAAGAAACCACTGGACCAGCACCAGACGCACGCTCAGATGTAGGATCGGACATCCTAATGAAGGCAAGACAAGGATCCATCAAGAGTTCGGATAGACTATAGGACACAATGAGTTGGGATCGCACGTCTAAATGGTATAACATCTAGTTTTTCAACATTTAATTCATAGCCATTGGAGAGTAGTTGGAGCCCACTTTTGTGAACTTATAAATACCCTTCCTTCTGAAATTAATGAAGAGAACTACTACATACATTACAAACACTTGTAAGAGCTATTTGGGGAGAAATAGGCAAGAATATTGTGGGTTGTTTTGGTTTGGCTAATGTAGTTCTCTTGGCCCAACTAGAGGAAGTTAGTGTGAGCAAGAGTAGACTAGTTTTGGAGTGATCTTAAAGTGTAAGAGTGGATGGATAACAAGTATACAAAAGTGAGATTGTAGTGTAAAACCCTTTATTTCAACTAGAGGGACTTAGTTGGTGCAAAGGTTGATCTTACTTTGTGTACAAGAAGGTTATTTCCTAACCTTCTTTGAAAAGGCACTACTAGATGTACACTCCAAGCTTGAGGAGCTTGGGAGTTTGGTTTGATACTCTTAATCTCAATATTTTCATTTGTTCTTTGACCTTCAATTGTTGAATATCTATTTTATTCATTTGTGCTTAAGTGATCATTTGGTGCATAAAGTTTGCATTTTCATTAAACACATCAAAAGAATTATTTTTGAGACAGCTTAATTCACCCCCTCTTAGGTTTCTTTAGGCCAACAATTTTTATTAGAGCTTAGTCTTCGATATTGAGCTTAACTAGCTTTTGAGAAAAGATCATTATGGCAACTAATAATGCTTTGTTTTTAGAGAGGTAGTCCATTACTAGACCTCCCATGCATATTTAAAGGCATTAATTTGTTAGTTGGAGGGAAAGAATGGAAATATTTATTCAATCTAATGATATTAATTTGTGGTATATTGTTAGTGAAGGTCCTTTAGAAGCAAATATTGTTGATGCAAATACACATAGGTTATGGCCTAAGACTAGCTATGAGTTAAATGCACAAGATAGAGTAAATTTACCTTTGAATGCTAAAGCATGAATATTTTCCACAATGCCTTAGATGTAGATGAATCCATTAAGGGTTGAAAATCGGTAAAGCAAATTTGGGATAAATTGAAAGAAATCCATGGAGAAGATGAAGAAGAACATGAGGCAATTCAAATGATTTTTATGGCGCTTGGCGATAATAAGGTATCCTCTAGTTATGATTTTTGTGATGATTCTTGTGATGATGATGATGATGATGTTGTAAAATTTAATTTAAAAAATGCATGAGATCCAAAAAAATTATATGCTAGAAATAAAGAGTTATAAATTAAAGTTAATGCTTTGTTAAGTAAGCCAATTCCAAGCTCGTGCATTTGTATAATTGGTTGACAAATGAAAATGATTCATTGAAGAAAAGTAGATTTGATTTTAAAAGAAAGTTGAATGAAAAGACAAATTTTAGACAGCCTACATGGAAGAGCAATTATTATTGAAAAAAAGAATGGATGATCTTGGCTCTTTCTTGCAAAAAAAAAAAAAAAACAAAATGTTGTTGAAAGAAAAAGGAGTAGAAATATGCTGATCAACAAGAATTTTTCCACCTTTAGAAAGGATGGTTATGCTTTGTAAAATTTAAATCTTTTTTTTATGGCAATAAGAATATTAGTTGCAATTATTGTCATCAATATGGATATGTAAAAAAATGATCGCTATGTTGAACAAAATGGAAAATTTCTCTTGAATGCAATTCGGGTAATCAAGCAAGCTACTAACCCAATTGGATCTAAACTTTTTGGATCCCAAAAGTTAGTTGCTTTACTTTGTGTGTAGGTATGCTGAAAGAACACCAAGGAATTGAAGATGTGGATCATCAACAGACGGTGTTCAAAGCATATGTGTAAAGATGGTATGGAAACAAAATCAATTGATATGGGTAACATTTAAAATTTTTGTCAAGAATGTGCTTTCATTTGATAATATGAACTGTGATATCTTGAGAGTTATTCATTTATGTGATTGAATTTGTTTTTTTCTTCTTAAACTTTTGAATGTATAATTATGATTACCCCTAATTTTGTTTGATTTAATTCATTACTTGCAAATTGAAAGGTGGAGCATTCTTTTTAATCTAGCTTATGGTTCTTGGGCAACTGAAATATTTTGCATGATGGTTCTATCAATCTTGTACTTAAGCCTCCATATGTATAATGACATTACATCATAGTGAGATGAATGTGGAATTGGATCACATATACTTCATTTTTGACCAACTCATGTTTTGATGATTTTTTTTTTTTCAAAATAAGAGAAGTTATGGAAAGTTTGAGTGAAAAATGCTTTAATCCTTTATGTGAATTCCCTCATATCTGGAAACTTGAATGTATGTTCTTGAAGGGAAGAAATGTTTTGCATAACTTGACTTATTCCCTATGTACTCACTTGAATAACATGCACTTTTAAGGGGAGAATAAACTTGGGGAGAGCTTAAAATTGCATTAATTTTTTTCCTATGTTTTGATGGAGCCAAAAAGGAGAGAAATAATGGACAAAACTTATTGTCTTATGGTTCATTTATTATGGTTGTTTTAAGATTGTCTAGTTGATTTGTCAACATTAAAAAGGGGAAGATTCATGAATCTCAATCACGTTTTGATGATGACGAATTCCTTCTAATGATTTGAAGTTAAGTGTGCAACAATAATTCTAAGTAATTGGTAGTTTGGACGTTGAGGATCGTCTGAAGAAACAACGCTAGGATGCAAGGAAGCGTCCGAAATATGACTAGAGAACACTAAAGGAAGAACACATCTTTCGGATGCAGATGACTATCTAAAAGACAATGCTTCAGATGCAAATGACCGTCTGAGAAAGAAATTAGATGTAGTGCTAAAGGTGTTAGTTTCAGAGAACGGACGATAGGCAGTGTCCGGAGGGCAAAAATCAAAGCTTATATCTCCAAGTTTCGAACAAAAAATGGTGTCAAATGGCCATGGGAAAAATTTTAGAAACCATTGACCTAGCACTGGACACAAGTTCGAACGTAGGATGGGACATCCAAATGTAGGCAAGACAAGAATCCATCAAGTGTTCAAATGGACTATCGGACGCAGTGAGCTAGGATCGGATATCTAATAGTCTAACAACTAGTTTTTCAACATTTAATGTATAACCGTTGGAGGGTAGTTGGAGGCCAAGTTTGACCACTTATAAATACCCCTCATTCTAAAATTAATGAAGAGAACATCTACATTCCATACAAACACTTGTAAGAGCAATTTGTGAAGAAATAGGCAAGAATATACATGAAAACCAAGGCAACCAAATAAGAGTTCTAATACCGCACACTTATGCAAAATCACAACCCGAATCTACAATTAACCTTAGTATCCTAGATACAAGATGAATTCCAATAGGTTAGTGCCAAAACTAAGGTATGTGCATAAATTAATGACATTCCTAGAACATTCTTAGTCACGAAAAAAAATATGAATAACAGAGAATCATATACATAATTGAAGTTCAAGGAATTGAATTCAATTACCAATGCCTTGTGATTTAGGAGTTTTATTCATTTAGACAATTTATCGAACACATGGCATACATTAACAACGAATGAATTTTTGTCTATGTAAAGAATACAGAATTACTTCCCAAACAATAATTCATTCACAAATTGATCAAACCACATATTTATCGTACAATCAATAACAAATTAGCACAATTGAATCACCAAGAATAAAAAATTTCTTACAATGCAAGTATAAACCCAAAAAGGAAAAATATGAGAAAATTCAATGAAATTCATACCTTGATGGATTTACCCTTGAAAGAAGAATAAACTGATATTAATGGAATGAATTAAGAAGTGATTTGAGGGTAGAAAAAAGTTGGAGGTTAAATGGCAGGGATAGAGAGGAGAAATAAGGAGGAAATAAGGGACATGCCATTTGAATGGTAGGGCAAAAAGTGTTTTGCCCTTTAAATAGTGCGTGCATATGCGCTGCCCACCAGGCGCACATGTACGCAAAGGTAGTGAGTCCGTTGTGGCTGCTTCTCTCGTGCACATGTGCGAGGCTTCAAGCGCATGTGCGCACGATGCAAATTTTGACATTCAGCCACTGGATTTTGCTCACATGCACAACAAATGGTGTATATGTGCATAAAATCACTCTTCCAAGCACAAAATTTTTGATCCTAAAACATTCAAACAATAATCACGACCTCCAAATCATATTTTAGTCCGTTTAACTTGCAAATTATGATGATATGCACACAAATGACATGGAAACTAAAGAAAATCAAAAACAAACACACAAATTAAATTATAAAAAGACATGGGTTGCCTCCTATGCAGCACCTTTGTTTATTGTCTTTGCCTCGACTTCGGCACTTGAAGTTAGGCATTGACCAATGGTGAATAGTTTCCCGTTCCTCATTGATGATTCCTTCGTAGTAGCGCTTCACCCGGTGCCCGGTGGCCATTAGCCTTGAAATTTCCTTAGCTTTCTTTGAACTCCTTTGCGGCTTACGGGAATGTCCGTACTAGTTCAAATGGCCCACACCATCTTAACTTCAACTTTCTAGGAAACAATTTGAGTCTTGAATTGTACAATAAAACCATTTCCCCGATTTTTAACTCCTTGCCCAAAATATACTTGTGGTGCCATAAATTTGTCTTCTCTTTACAAACCGTTGCATTTTCATAGGCTTATCTTTGAAATTCATCCAATTCATTCAAATCTAAAAGCCTTTTCTCCCTAGCTTCCTTCATATCATAATTGAGACTTTTGATTGCTCAATATGCCTTGTGCTTGATTTCAACCGAGAGATGACAAGCCTTACTGTAAACCATTCTATAAGGAGACATCCCAATTGGAGTCTTGAAGGCGGTCCTGTATGTTAATAATGCACCATGCACAAGCTTCTTAGACCAGTCCTTCCTTGAAGAAATCACTATTTTCTAAAGAATACTTGTCAAGAAGTTTGCGAATGATATGCTAGGGCTATCTTGTGGGTGATTCTTTATTTGGACAAGACGGACTCAAACAAGGAATTTTGAAGTGTGTTCCTCCATTACTTATGATAGCTCGCGAGACACCAAACCTTGAGGAAAAGTTCTTTCTCACAAAATTCACCATCATTCTAGCATTATTGGTTGGTAGTGCCACTGCTTCCACCAACTTGGAGACATAATCCACCGCTACAATGATGAATTTATTATTGTACGAAGGTGGAAAGGGGCCCATAAAAGCAATACTCCACACATCAAAGATCTCACAAACTAGGATATTATTCAAAGGCATTTCATCCCTCCTAGACAAGTTACTGGCACGTTGACATTGATCACATTGTAGCAACAAAGTCTCTTGCATCCCAAAATAATGTAGGCCAAAAGAGTCCACTTTGAAAGATTTTTGCTATTCCTAACTTTTGACAGCCATGATGCCTTCCCACTGGTGAAGAATGACAATGGTATAAAACACTTTGAACTCAATTTTCGGTATGCATCTCCGGAACGCAGTAAAGATAAGGGTCATTCCAAATGCAATGTTTCATCTTCAAAAGAAACTTTTTCCACTTATTAGAATCCATAGTGGATGGAATCATCTAGGCCACAAGGAAATTAATGATATCCTCGTACCAAAGTGCTACTATCCACTCTAATTAGATGTTCTTCCAAAAAGGTCTCATTAATAGGCACATCCTCACCTATTTTTTCCTTTGGTTGCTCTAACCTTGATAGGTGATCTTCTACTATTTTTTAAGCTCCCTTCTTATCCACGACCTCCCAATCGAATTTTTGCAATAGTAAAATCTACCTGATTAGTCTAGATTTAACATCATTTTTAGTCAACAAGTACTTAAGAGCTGAATGATCTATATGAACAATCACCTTATTACTTATGAGATATGACCTAAACTTATAGACAAATGCAAATACTACTACAAGCAACTTTTTTTCAGTGTCGGAATAGGTCACTTGAGCTCCATTAAGGGTATGGCTAGCATAATATACAACATGCAAAACTTTATCTTTCTTTTGACACAATACCGCTCTCACGACATTGTCTCTTGCATCACACATTAGCTCAAAAGGAAAATTCCAATTTGAAGTGACTATGACTAGTACAGTAATCAAAACTTCTTTTAATTTATTAAAAGCAGACAAACATTCATCATTAAAATCAAAAGGCAAATCTTTTTGCAACAAAGTACATAATGGCTGAGAAATGAAAGAATAATTTTTAATGAAACATATGTAAAATCGGCGTGACTAAGAAAGCTCCTCACCCCTTTCGCATTTGTAGGAGGTGGTAACTTTTCAATGACCTCTACTTTAGACTTATCTACTTATATGCCCTTGGCAGAAATTCGATGGCCTAACACAATCCCTTCCTTTATCATGAAATGGCACTTTTCCCAATTCAGTGCCTGAAGTTGGTAAACTCACATCTTTCTAAAGCACAAGCAAAGTTGTCCAAACATGAATCAAAAGAATCACCAAAAACACTAAAGACATCCATGAAAATTTCAATAAATTTTTCAGTCATGTCATGAAAAATAGCAAACATACATCGTTGGTACGTGCTAGGAGCATTGGACAACCCAGAAGGCATACGTTGATAAGCAAAATTTCCATAAGGACAAGTAAAAGTGGTCTTCTCTTGATCTTTAGGGGTTATGACTATTTGAAAATACCTTGAATAACCATCGAGAAAGCAATAAAAAGCATATCCCGATAGGCGCTCAAGAAATTGATCCATGTATGGCAAGGGAAAGTGGTCTTTCCTAGTGACTTCATTAAGTTTCCTATAGTCAATGCACTTTCACTACCCCGTCACTAATTTAGAGGGAATTAGCTCTTTTTTTTTTTCATTTGAAACTATTGTGATCCTCCATTTCTTTTGTACCACTTGAGTTGGACTCACCCATTCACTTTGTCTCTAATCACTTATGGGATAAATGATTCTAGAGTCTAGTAATTTCAAAACGTCCTTTTTAACTACTTCTTTCAAAGTAGGATTTAACCTTCTTTGAGGTTGTCTAGTTAGCTTGCAGTTATTATTAAGGAGTAGTTTGTGCATGAAAATTGAAGGGCTTATTCCTTTTATGTCCTCAATGCTACATGCAATTTCCCCATGATGCTTTTTCAAACAAAATCAATTTTCCTAATTCAATATTTGAAAGTAAAGCACTCACAATGACATGATATGTATTATGTTCTCCATGAAAAACATATTTGAGATGAGACGGAAGTGGTTTAAATTCAGCCTTGGGGGTTTCATTGGTCGGAGATACCCTTTTACCTTTACTCTTCGACTTTTTCTCTTTTGCAACTTCCTCCAACTCATTTTTTTGAGTGCTATCTTGTTCACTAGATTCCATCTCACTTTCAATGATATCTTTCATGTCCTTGGTGTCATCCTCCACAGATTTCCTATAAAAAGCCATCAAACCAAATCGTTAATATTATCAACATTCATCACATCATAATATTCAGAAGGAAATTTAAAAGAATCAAAAACATTAAATGAAACAATATCATTATTGACTTTAAATTGTAGATTTCCAGCTTGGACATCTATAACGGCTCACCGGTGGCCAAGAAAGGTCTTCCAAGAATTAACGGGGTCACCACATCTTCCTTCATGTTGAGGATTATGAAATATGTCGGTGGTGGAAGACTTTGCCCACTTTGACAATGAGATTCTTGATCACTCCCAGAAAGTTGTCTTACACTTCTATTGGCCAATTAAAGAGTGACGTTTGTTGGTTTTAATCCTCCTCCTTTCAACTTCTTTTAAGTAGAGTGAGGCATAAGGTTGATAGAGGAACACAAATCATAAACGACTCTTTGAAATGCCATCCCTCCAATCTCACATGGAATAGAAAACGAGCTATGATCCTTGAGCTTTAGGGGAAGATTCTTTTAAATGATAGCACTGCCTCCTTTATTTAGTGCAACACAAGATCTCATACCCCATGAGCTTTCTCTTGCTTGACAAAATATGTTTCGTAAACTTAGCATAGCTGGGCATGTTTTCAATAGCTCAATGAAAGGAATGTTAAACTCAATATTTTTTAAAATTTCCAAAAATCTCTTGAATTTCTTAGCTTTCTCGTCATCTTTCATTCTTTGAGGGAAATGAATACTTACCTATTTACCTGGTGAAGCTGAGAGGTCCTCGATTTTACCTTGTTGGTCCAGAGTTCTGGTAGGTCCTTCTTGATCATCACTGCTCTTGGATGACTCTCTCTTTTCCTTTGCCTTTTTCTTGCCATGGCTCTCACATCATCATCTTCAACTCCTCTTGTCTCTAAGTTTTTACCACTCCTTAAGGTGACTGCTTACACATGCTCTCTCCCATGGGTGTTATCCTTTGGGTTTGGAATGGAGTCAGTTGGAAATGCCCCAACCATCTCTCATTATTTTGCTGAGCTAGTTGTCCCATTTGAAGTTCTAAGTTCCTTGTGTGATAGAAGCTCACAAATTCTCATACTCCTTTCGCAAAACTTCCAATTCCCTCCTCAAATTATCTTCGTTGGATTGATCGTGGGTTACATGTGAAGGATAATTAGGATTTTGAGGTGGGGTCTTGGTGGTAGTGGTGGTTGGTATGAGTTATTTTGTTTAGGCGGAATGTTTTGGACATTCCTTTGGCGAGGTGGTTGGTATGGTCTAGATGATAAAGTTTAGTTAGAAAATTTTTGCTGTGGTTGGTTATACTGGAAAGATTGATTTTGAACATTGTTTTGATTTCTCCAAGAAAAAATTTGGATGGTTACACCAAGATAGGTTATAGGTATTACTATAGGAATTTGGCTTATTCCTTGACCTTGAATTTTGATTTGAAATGAACTGAACTTGCTCACCTTGTGTCATGGTTGCTTCACAAAGGCCATTCTGATGGTTTCTCCACAAAAGCCACAATTTAAAATCCCTTGAAGTGTTGAATAAATGGAGTTCACCAGACTCTTTCCCATGTTTTTTAGGGCCTTAGTCAGATTTGTCATCATGGTCAACATCATATAATATCTAGATGAGATAAGAAAGCATCATTGAAATTAATCATATCTCCTTGTTGGGCATTGACTTGATTCACTTGTTGTTGTGGTTGTTGCCCAGTTGAAGGAGTGATTGTGCTATAGTAGTAGTGAGTTGATGCCATTCTTTCCAATAGAATTGTCCTTCTTCCAGAGGTTTGAGAGAAAAAGCTCCTCCTGCACTTGCATTGACAATCAATCTCGTCTCTGGAAATAATCCATTGTAGAGTGTTTGTATTTGTATCCACAATGGAATGACATGATGTGGACATTTCCTAAGAAATTCCTTGAAGTGTTCCCATGCTTCACTTAAGCTCTCCCCAGTGATTTGTTTGAATGAAGAAATGTCATTGCGGAGCATTGTAGTCCTGGATGGTAGAAAGTACTTGGCTAAAAATTCTTGAGCCAATTGACTCTGTCTAGTGAAAGTACCTTGATTGAAGGACGCTTGTAACCAAGCCCTTGCCTTATCTCTCAACGAAAATGAAAAGGCACTCATTCTAATACAATCAGCATGTCCTCGATTGTATTTGAATGTGTCAATAACTTCCTCAAAATTTACCAAATGTGCAAAGGGATCCTCATTTGGCCAACCTGAAAACATTGCATCGGTTTGGAGCATTTGAATCAACGAAGACTAAATTTCAAAATCGTTAGCTTGTAAAGGCATTCAGGCAATGATAAAACTCGCCCCTTGAAAATTTGGTATTGCATAATCTCTAAGAGGTCGAGGATTAGCATCTCCTCTATTGCCATTGTTACTTGCTACCTTGTCTTGTTTCCCAGCATTATGGTCCGGATTCCTCATTGTATTCTCTCCTTGACTTGATTCTTGTTGTTTCTTGTGATTTCTGGTTAGTCAATGTCCAATTCACTGGGGTGTAGTGGTTGTTTGGAAGAATGAGTATTTATCATAAACTATAAGAAAGAGACCAAAGTTCAAATATCAAAGTCGTTATTCAAAATTCAAAAGAAAAATTAAAAACAAAAAGCAATTGCAAATAATTAAAAGAAAATAAAACGTCTAATCTAGTAACTCTTACTAAACCCAATATTGCTACTAAGAATAATCTTCGGCAACAACACTAAAAACTTGTTCGGATAAATAATTGATTAGGTTTTTTAGTTCACAAATAAGTAATAAATAAAGCTTTAATAACCCGAATCAACAATTAGACACTCGCAAGGATACGAGGTAAGTTTGTAGATTGGGTCAGTAAAGATCGTTCCCACGGGAATTACATAACAATTACTAGAGTTCACCAACCTTTCTAATAGTTAGACTAATTAATTAAAATGGGGTTTTTCTACTTACTATGTCTACTGAATTGAAATTAATCTAATTCGTGCAAAGGTTGAAATCCAAGAAAGTGATTAATCTATGTATGATTGATGAGACAATAATTAACAAACTAAAGATTGCAACTTTGAAACTCTAAAACAACATAATTAAATTAAAACTATGCAGGTTAATTGCAACTAAGTTGGAAATAAACCAAGAATGACAATAGCTAAAAGCATAAAACTAAAACTAATGAAATTAAAACAGAATTGGATTGAATAAGAAATAACAAATCTAGTAGTGTAAAATAGAATTAACGTTGATGAAGCACAAAATCATCACAAAGAATTGAGATTGCTAAATCTTGCGTCTTGGAAAACCCTATCTACATTAGAGAGCTAACCCCAACTAGTGGAGTCTAATGCTAACCAACATTGTATGAGAATGTCCCTTAAGTCCTCTCTATATTTGGGTATTTATAGGGAGTATTAGGGTTAAATTCACTATCCAATGATAGAAACGTGAAAGCCCGTAAAAGGTGTTCAACCAGATAAAGAAAGCTGTAAAAATAACAATTTATGCTAAAGCTTGCTGTGTCACGCACTTGCATATTTACAGAACAAAAAATTTTCTCTCTGGAGTTTGCGCACAGGCGCAAGTTTTTGGTTGCGCATGTGCACGTCTTCCAGTATACGTGGCTATACCAACTTCAACCTCGATTTTGACCTTGATGCTGATGGAATTTGGAAAAACTCAGAACACAAAAGTTGTATCTCTCTCTCTTACCTTTCAACGCATCTTCAATCAGCTCCATTAGAGCTTGGACAAGAATGTTATGCTTAAAAAATGAAACAACATCCAAATTCACTCTTCGCTGGTGTACATTTTTCATCCTTATGATTTTTCTTTGACCTTTTGATCCTTTTTGACTCCTTTTTCATTTCAACCCTACACAAACTAAAAATAAAAACAATTAAGTGCATAATTAACTCAAATATTGCTTGTATCACATTAAAACGCGGTAAATGAAACATAAAATATAAGACATTTATGAGCTTATCAAAGACAGAGAGGCAGTTGATGAAGGACATGAAGCCAATTGAGATTGAACGTGCCGTAATACTGATACCCTTCCCTAACTTTCAATTTTGGTGTTTAGTTACGGACCAAGGGAAAGAGGGAAAGAAAGTGGAAACCAATGGAAGGAGCGTTGTTCACCAAATATATTATGAGGAAACTCCTTGCTTCTACTCTTATATTTTGAAATTTTCTAAATAACCAACTCTTAGCCATGCCATTTGTTTTGATGACTAATTAAGTGACCTACTATCTCCAAACATAAATGTTAATTTGTTTTCCAAATTTTAATGAAAATATTATATTTTTCCAATGTCTTGATATAGCAAGTGCCTAATATAATAAACTTTAAAATAACAAATAAAAAATTATTATTCAAGGGGAAATTTAGCAAAGAAACTTTTTTCAAATACAAAGGATTTTTTATGTTTCCAAGATTAAGTACATTCAGGAGCAAAGAATAAGAAAAATCATTAGTCAAAAAATAATTCAATACAAATCTAAAATAGTCTAAGAACACATCTATTTGATGTTTCATTAAAATTTGGAAAACATTTTTTTAGTTTTTAATGAAAACATCAAAAAATTAAGGACAAACTATTAATTTTAATGAAAAATTTAACATTTGTGCTTTTACCCAAATTACGTCTCCACATCAAGGGTTTAGGTAGGTTCGAAAAGTACATGGGAGTCTTATGCTAATTTCTAATATAGGTTGATTTGCCATTCCCTTTTGAAGCTAATTGTATGTAAAACTTGAGTAGGAGGACGACATAGCATTCATTTTTTATATGTGACCTTTGTTTTGTGACGAACCTTGTTACCCTTGTTAATTCTATTTTTCCTTTTCACTATCCTCTAGTAACTAAGGTCTTTTAGAATATTATTTTTTAAATCCTTTTAAAGAAAGTAAAATGCAGAGTGGAAGGAAACCTAGATCAATTTTAGTACTCGGGTGGTTGCTTTTTTATTATTTTACTATCTTGCATTTTTTAACCTAGTAAAGTTCTATGGACTCCTACTTGCTCTAGTTTATGTTAATGAAGATGAGAACAAGCAATATCTTGGGGTTTCATGTTAAGGGTAAACATTACACTAATATAAATTTATTTGGACTTGCTCATGTGAATAGTATTCTTTTTTTGGAAGGTTTGATGCCAGTTGTTTCCAGTAGCAACAAAAAACAAAAAGAAAAGAAATACTATTTTTCTTGTAATTTATTGGTAATTTTCTTGGTTGAGAATAAGAATAATGCTTTGAAATCAATTATGTATACTGGTGGATAAGGCACAACCAATAGATGTGCAATTATAAAATAAATTTATATAAAAAATTTTAAAAATTAAAAAAGAAAAGGAAGAAACAGTAGTTTTTGGGTGGGGTTACATATGAACAGTACTAATGAAAATCATTACATCAATAAAGGTAAATATGGCAAATCATATTATGACGTCACACCAAATCAACCCTCTTGCTTTATATATAGTATAGATATCTTGGATGACATTTGTGATTAGCTTGAGAGAAATTTTATTCCTAAATTACAAGTTTTCAATGGATTTCTGAGTAGTGAAAGATGATTTTATACTTAGTTTTGTTTTTCCAGTTTATGGAGTTATGTGTTCTATAACATGTCACGTGTTTCTACATCATGTGCTACGTTTTTCACATTGATTATGACTTTTTGATATGTGTTTAGTTATTTTGTTTTAGTATGTTGTATTTTATTGGACTTGGATGGCTTCATGAAAAGTTTAGTAAGTAATGTTATGTGTTCATGTTTGAGCGTCGTTGTTATGCCAAAAAAATTAAAATTATGTTTTGTAGCTTCACTGTATAATCAGTTATTTGATGGCATTGGTTCTATAGATTGAACTTAAATCATTTGATTATAAAAATTTACCTTTAGAAATTCTATATGACTCAATTACATATAAGTCTCAAACAATTATAGCCTAAATCATATGAAATTAAGTCCCAACATGTTTTCAAGGGCTTAATCAAATGGTCATTGACACTTTCTTTTTTTCCTAGTTTTTCCTTCTATAAATTAAAAACAGAGAGACAAGACTTGGGGGACTTCTCTTTCTTTTTCTCCTTGTTTGGTGTGAAACTCTTAGAGTAGTGTTACTTCCAGTTTTAGATCCAGATTATTTCTCTTAATTTGATGCCTGTTTTTGAGTTCGGATGGTGAAATTTCTCATTTGGTAGTATGCTTTTGTTAATTTCCATTGTCATGTTTACTTTAATTGCTTTGTTTTCTTGTTTTTTTATTGTTTTCATTTTCTTTGATACAAACTAGATTAATTATGACTAAGGGCTGTTGTAATGGTTTTATCGAAATTAAACGCTCGACTGTATTTAATATATTGAGAAATTATTATTTACTAAATTAGGGGCGTTGTTAAACTTATCAGATCTTATTTCTATTCGAGTTAATTAAACTGAGACCGATAGGAGATCCTAGTTATAGAATATATAATAATTGACTTGGGTAGGATAAGGACTACATATAGGTGATTTGTCTTAGATGGTTGTTTTTAGGGTTCTTATGGTTTTTGATTTGGGCCAATTGCCTGATAAGGGTATTCTAGCAAATTAGGAACTCCAGTGCTTAGCTAATATAATCATTTTATAGAGAGATGGGGTTTTGACTGTAACTGAAAATTTGACTTTCAATCCCCTACTTTGGTATATAACGAGATAAGAACCCTAGTCCCACGCAGTAAATGAATGCTGGTGCAAATCCTGTATCTTAAATCAAGTACTTCCTTTATCATGCTTGTTTCTAGTTTAATTGTCTTCAATTAGGTTTAGTTAATTTCTTGTTAATTAGAATTAATTTAGTTTGATCATTTCTATTTTTTGACAATTAACTCTTGAAAACCAACCATTCCAATAGTAAATTGATATAAACTCTTTACTGGAATTGCATTCTTGTGCAAATGATTTCAACTCCAGCTTTACTATGAAAGGACTTTCGTATAATTTTGGGTAGGCCTTGAGGTTCGGGGTGGTCCATTAGGCATCCTTCTTATTTCCTCACATTTAGATTCATGTCCCACCTGGCCACAGTTAAAACAAGCCTTGTCACTCACCAAAGTAGCACCCACGATAGTATTTGCATTCTAGGACACTTCTACTTCCATTGTTCATAGCTAGGGGTAGCGGTCTTCCCATCCTCTTTAGGCACCTTCACAAATTTACTTGACATGTTCACACCTTATACTATTGCTCTTTAGTGTTCGAGAACTCTTTCCTTTATTTTCTTAATTGACCCTTTTAATATTAACCTTCACTTTCGTGTAGGCATTGGACAATGCTTCATAAGGCGTACTAGCACTTGAAATTCTAGTCTTTACCTAGCTACCTCCATTGAAGTTTACCATCTTTACTACCTAATTAGCAGTAGTCTAGGGCACAAAATATTCTAGCGTGTTAAACTTACAGGTTTACTGAAATATGAACACACTAGGGTTTCACTTTAGGGTCTCAAATTCTTTAATCCTTTACAAGTGAAAGATTACTGGGAAAAAGCAACTTAAATGACTTCCCTAAACTTTTCCTAATTTATTGGGAGAGTAATAACGACCTAAATTTTTTCCTACTATTTCTCTGCCTCTCCCAAAAAATATGGTGTAATGTCAAATGCCTCATTTCATAGATAGCTTAACTAGCTCAAAGTTATTCTTTTACTTAATCGGACCACTTTTCTGTTTCAGGTTCACTTTCTACGAACTAGCACAAAGGAAATGTTCACTCTTCGTGAACTCATCAGAGGAGGGTTCGCCCTCTAAGAACCATGAAAGTATTCTATTCTCTCTCAGTGACCTAAACAAAAGACTGTTACTCTCCGCGAATTACCAAGGCAAAACTGTTCACTTTCCAAGAACGAGACAGAGAAGGATTTGCTCTCTGCGAATCAACCAGACAAATTCATTCGCTTTCACGAATGGGTCAAGTTGGTCGTGGGCCTAAAGCGATTTTCTATAAATATGGCCTGTAATTTTGAGATTTGAATTATCAAACTCTTAGCTATTGTTTTGGGGTTTTAGTTAATTTTCCTTAGACCATAGAACTCAATTTCTTTCCTTTACTTTTCCACACATTCAAACCTCAATTTGGAGATTTTTTAATTCCAATCTAGTTTCATTGTTCACGATTATTCTCGATAATTTCGTTCTTTTAATTATTCTTGTTTTATGTTTAATTGCAATATCTTTAATTCTTAATTTAATGATGAATTATTACCATCCAATTATTTCTTGTTTGTTTATTCAAATTATGATGCACCAAATTCATGAGGATTGTGTACAGGTGATGCAACTTTCCATGGGTTAATTTGAACAAAGATCAGTTGGAATAATCATAATAATTGGGTAATAATTTACACAAATTGATGAATCAAGAACTTTGCAAACTCTTGTTTTGGATATGTTAGTTGACGTGATATGAAAGTTGATCCCCATCATAGATCTGTGTTAATTATTGAATTGAATTAATTCATGATCAAAGTTGGCCGGATTAACTATTTAGTTTTTGATAATTCCATATAGATAGAACCTGAGTTGATTAATCTAGGACACAAAGAAATCTACTCTTCATTAATTAATTTGACAGGGCTCAATCACTGAAAGTCGGGGTTGCAGTCATAATTGGGAATTGAATTTCCATGCAGTATAATTGGACCAATTGATCTGGTTTTGCCAACTTTGAATGACTACAAGAAATTGCTAGCCTGATACCTAACCCATCTTCTTAAATAACTAAAGCACTCTTTTACTGTTTCACGTTGTTTATTGCACTTCTTTAATTTGACTTTAGTTTGATTTAAATTCTTAAAAATCCAAAAACATTCCTTTGTGATTGTCCGATAGAAATTAGCTTAAACTTTTAATAATTGTCTGCACAGTTTTTGTGGTAATGATCCTTATTCACTCTACTATATCGACACTGTGTACTTGCAGATATTAATGGGAAGTTGTGAAAAAGGCTAATTTAACTTTTCTTACACCATGTTTTTGGCACTGTTGCTTGGGACTGTAGTTTTAGGTAATAATGAGACGCTAAGACGATTCCTAGTTTATAACTTTATTTTTTGTTTTGGTTTATTAATTTCATAATTTATTTGTGCATTCTTTTTCCATTTAATTCTTCCATTGGTAATTTACCATATAAATTGGTACTTGCAATCGTTTCCTCATGCCTTATTATATGTTATGCACAAATCTAAACAAACTCTTACCTAGTCTGATCTAGAGATTGAAAAAACTTTTAGACACCTAAGGAAAGTAACATGATAGCAGCAATCACAGTATAGAATCTAGGATGGATAATGAGAGGATTCCAAACGAGCCAGTAATTCTATCAGAAAATGAGAATGCAGGATATATTGGCATTAATGGTGAATTTGGGGATAATGGACATCATGATCTGCTTGGAATAATTGATCCCTAAGAGATTACACACTCTTCACCTTTCGAGGATCTCAAGCAAGCATTGTGCCACCTCCTATACAAGCCAACAATTTTGAGATCAAGTCTAGTCTCATATCCATGCTACAACATCATGCAAGCCAAGTGAAAACCCAAACTGTCACTTGATGAATTTTGAGAAAGCGTGTGACATTTTCAAGCAAAATGGCATGTCAGTTGATGCTCTTAAATTAAGATCCCTTTTCATTGACAGACGAGGCAAAGTTATAGTTGCAAGGATATAAGCTGGGGTACTTTTGCTACTTGGGATAGACTAGCTCAAGCTTTCATGACAAAGTACATCTCACCTTCTAAGACTACCAAGCTTAGAAACGATATTACTTCCTTCAGTCAGTTACATAGGGAGAATCTTGTTGAAGCTTGGGAGTGCTATACTGATTTTTTGAGTAAATGTCCACACCATGGCTTACCTCTTTGGTTGCAAATCTAGACTCTTTCTAATGGGTTACCTCAAGATGCCCGTGAAGCTGTTGACTCCTTAGCCAATGGTTCTTTATCATTGAAAAAATCACCTAAGGAGCCTCACAAATTATTGGACAAGATGTCCAATAATTACTTTCAATTATCAGCATCCAAAGCAAGGGAACAAAAGAAAGAAGTCCTTGAACTGAGTACCACAGATGGATTAATGGCCCATAATAAGCTTATGATGAGTCGTATAGATTAGTTGGCAAACCAAATAGAAGGGATGAAAGTCAATACAGTGACCATCTTGCAAACTTATTTGCAATGTTAATTTTGTTTAGGTAATCATCCCAATGGTCAATACAGAGCACTAACTCCTTCTTTTCCTGCACATTTGAGTAGGTGAACTATTGCTATATAATCGTGAATGGAGAAATCATTCAAACTTTTCATGGGGGAATTAGTAGAATCCGGCTAATGCATAACTACAAGTTTCTAATCAAAGGCTGCCTTTTTCGCAGTATCACTCCTAACAATAGCGAATGCAATTACCTCCATTCCAATATGAAGAGGAGATTCAGTTCAAGAGAGATGTTAGGCAGTTTATACAAAGCACAAATGCTGCGATAGAAAACCTAAAAAATTAAATGGGCCAATTATCTAAGAACAAGGCTGAAAGATCACTTTGAGCATTATCAAGTGGCATCAATGCTAACCCAAAATAACATGCAAAAGCCATTATATTGAGAAATGGGAAAGCATTGGAACGTGAGCAAAAGAGGTGGAAGAAGACCGAACTTGAAGATGAGGAAAATGTCAAAAATGAGAAGACATGAGAAATAGCACTAACGAGACTGAGGCAAAGAAGGGTAAGGCATAAAATTCCTTCTTGATTAACTACTAAAAGTCTACCTCATCATCCATGGGTAAAAATTCTAATCCCTAATAGACTCAAGGGCGATAATGATCAAAAGAAATTCAAGAGATTCCTTGATATATTAAAAAATGTTAAGATAAATATACTTTTTACGGAGGCTCTTGAAAATATGCCCAAGTATGCAAAATTCATGAAATAGGTTTTGACCAACCAAAGGAAGTTATTAGGAATGAAATTTTGTCCTTATCTGAAGGGTGTAGTGTTGTAATTCAGAAAAAACTACCACCCCATATGAAGGACTCTGGTTCATTTTCTATCCCATGCATAGTTGGAAGGATGGAATCTAAAAGAGTTTTGTGTGACATGGTAGCCTCTATAAACCTAATGCCTTGTCAATACCTTCTAGCTATAAGTGGTTAAATGGTACAGAACATAAACAAACAAATGTCTCTCTTCAATTGGCTGATAGAAGTCACCAAGTATCCTGAGGGTATTGTGGTGGACATCTTGGTCAAAGGGGGAAATTGTTATTTACCAATTGATTTCATTATATTGGATATGGAAAAGGACAAGGACATGCCATTAATACTTGAAAGACCTTTTTTGGCACCTGGAAGGGCATTGATTGATGTCCAAGAGGGGAAGTTGTATATGAGAGTCAATGATTAGATGTCAATTTTTTTATTTTTAATTCTCTCAAACTTCTATCTATTTATGATGATGTTATGACGATTATGTCATTCATAACCTTGTTGATAATTTTCCAGGTATGAAATTCCACAATTACCATTGGAGAAAGCTTTGATACATGAAAAAGATGTGGACAAACATGATGAAGCAACAAGGATGTGTTTAAAAAGGTTAGAAGCAAATCCTATAGTTAAAGTTCTAGTTCCAAAAGAGAAGTTAGGTATCAAAAAGTTTTTGATAACAAACACTCCAAGGTAGAGCTAGAACTGCTGCTTATTCATTTGAAATATAAGCTCTTGTGGTGAAAATGATACATTTCTAGCCATTGTTAGTGCAAATTTGATTGATGACTAATTATGTGAATTACTTGATGTCTTGAGATAGCATAAAATTGCAATTGCATGAAGCATGGATGATATTAAGGGGATTAGTTCTGCTATTTGTATGTACAAAATTTTGATGAATGATAATTTTAAGGCTTGTATACAACCAATTCACATTGCAAGAAGTAATAAGAAATGAAGTTATAAAATTGCTAGATGCAGGAATTATTTATGCTATTAGTGATAATGAGTGGGTTAGTCCTACTCAAGTGGTACCTAAGAAGAGAGGTATAACAGTAATAGTTAATGTGAATAATGAGTTAATTCTTTCTGGATTGGTAATAGGTTAGAGGGTTTGCATTGATTATAGGAAATTAATTCAATCTTATGGATAATTTTCCATGACCATTCATTGATCAAATGTTAGAAGGATTAGCAGCTTATACTAACTCTGGATTCTTTCAGATTGGTATGCTATAAATCTAGAAAACCAAGAAAAACTACCTTTGCTTGTCCTTATGGTACCTTCGCTTATCAGAGGATGCCTTTTGATTTATATAATGCACAGGTACATTTCAAAGATGTATGTTTGCAATTTTCCATGCATGATTGAAAAATACATAGAAATCTTCATAGACGAGTTTTCTATATTTGGTTCAACATTTGATGATTGTTTGCTGATGCCTTTTAGAAAAGTCACCTAGTTATCACAATTATAGAAACACCTAAATCCTAATACCAACTAGGTGGCATCCCGCAAGTACACGGTTGTCAACTAGTAGTAGTAAAGGAAGTAGGGATCGAACCCACAAGGATTGGTTGGTGATTACCGATTATTTGGTTAGGTTATTAGTTGAAGTAATTGATTAAAAGATGAATTTTGACTAAAACTTAGAATGTAAAGAAATAAGAAAGCAATTTAAAGGCTAACTAGCAAAGTAATTTAAAAGTGAACATTAACACTAAGAAAGCATTTTTAAGAGAGCAATTGGATAGAGCATTTTAAGAAAGCATGTAAAAGAAAGCATTTTAAGAGAGTATGTAACAAGTGGGCATTTTAAGAAAGTAATTAACTAATCTATATAACTAATTATCACTAAGGAAGCATAATTAAAGAATGTCCATTAACTAATCTAAACTAATTAACCAATCTAAACTACAAATTACTACTAAAGAAAAATTTTAAAGAATAGCCTATGAATTAATATATCCTAAATAACTAATCTTCACTACAATTTTCCACTACGAAAGCACCTTTAAAGAAAACTCATTAACTAGTATAATAATTATACTAAAAAAAATATTAAGGAATCAACTAAAAGAAAAGCCCATGAACTAATTCTACTAATTAAACTAAGAAAGCAAGTAAAGAGAGAATTTTAATGAAAACAATTAATCTAATTAAACTAAAGAAACATGCAATTAAAGACTAGCTAAAGGAGTTTAAAGAAGAATAATTGACCACTAAAAAGGTTGAATCTGACTTTAGCTAAGAAATGGAGATTACAGGAAAGATAAATCCTAATCTAATCTAATCTAATCTAATAAAACTCTCCAGATATGGGGAGGAAAAAGGAAGAAGAGCTAGACTACTCTACTCTAGTTTCTACCATTATCTACTCTACTCTATTTTTTACTTTGTCACCAAAGAGACTTCAAGAATGTATTTATAGTACTAGGGTTGAGAGAAAGGGGTTAAACTATAATTTTCCTAGATTAAATATTTTTACCCCTCAGAATCACTCATACCGTGCTCAATGACCGCAGTGATTAATAGCTTGGTAAAAACGGTTAAAAAATTTCTTTCTCTAAAATCTTGACTACTGTCATTGATGCTAACGTGAATTTTCCTACTGACCGAAGTCAATAAATTAATTTCTTCATATTGATGACTGTGGTTGTTAAGCGAAGTCAAAGTTTCAGTAGCAATTTTTCTCCGGTCACCGCAGTTTTTGATTTCCCTCTTCAAAATTTATAACCGCAGTCAATGGCTACTTGATTTGAACCCTACAAATAAATACACTCTTTTTCTTACACAAAATACTAAAATAACATTAAGAACACTAAATTATTACAAACTAACATAATCTAGAACATGGAAGTAAAAATAGGCAAAAAAAAAAAACACTTAAACCATAAAATACTTGGAACTCAGGCAAAATTACTCGAGTTTAGGGTACATATAACTATAGTTTCCTAGAGTTATCACTTGCAATATTTATCTCTAGTTCTTGAATGATGTGAAGAAACTAATCTTGCTCTTTATTGGTAAAAATGCCATTTCATGGTTCAAGAGATAATAGTGTTTGGTCATAGAATTTCTGCCAAGAGGATTGAGGTGTATAGGGCTAAAATTGAAGTTATTAAAAAATTACCTCCACCTAGTAGAATTGAAGGAATACAAAGTTTTTAAGGACATATTGGGTTCTATCAGTGTTTCATTAAAGATTTTTGTTGAATATCTAAACCCTTGGGTGCTTTATTGCAAAAAAAATGGGTGACTTTTAACTTTGATGAGAATTGTTTGCATGCATTCAATGTCTTGAAGGAAGCCTTAGCATCTGCACCATTTATCATAGTGTCTGATTAGTCTTTACCTTTCGAGCTAACCTGTGATGCTAGTGATTTTGCTATAGGTGCAATCCTTTTTTCCAAAAAGGACAAAAATTTACATGTTATTTATTATGTTAGTAGGACTCTTAATGAAGCTCAAGTGAATTATTCCACAATTGAGAAAGAGTTACTAGCTGTTGTGTTTGCTTTCGATAAATTTCGTTCGTATTTGATTGGCTAGAAAGTTATTATTCATATAGATCATGTAGCATTAAAATATTTATTTTCCAAGAGTGATGCAAAGTCTAGACTAATTTGTTGTACTTTATTGCTGTAGAAATTTGATTGGGAGGTAATTGACAAGAAAATGAGCTACAATTTGGTAGTTGACCACTTGTCAGGACTAGAACTATCAAACGAAGAAGGATTGGTGTTGTCACCAATCCACTTTCAAAAGGCGTTTCCTAAAGCGCTATTGATGATGGTACAGATTAATCTGTGGTATACTAATAAAGCCAATAATTGGTGGCAAAAGTTCTTCCACCATTACTGAATTACAATTAAAGAAGATTTTTTTCAGATCTAAATTTTACTATTGGGATGAACGATATTTGTATTGACATGCAAAGACCGGATGATTTTGAGATGTGTGCCCAAAGAGGAGATGAAAAATGCGTTTAGCATGTGTCATTCATCACAAGTTTGGGGGCATCATGGTAACCAAAGGACAGCCATAAAATTCTTCAAAGTAGATTATATTGGTCATCATTAGTCAAGGATGTTAGGAGTTTTGTTCAACAATGTGATGAGTGTCAAAGAATGGGAAATATTTCTCGTAAAGAAGAGAAGCCTTTGAAAAATATCCTAGTGGTTGAATTATTTGATGTTTGGAGAATCAACTTTATGGGGTCACTCCCAAGTTCCTTTTCCAATCGATACATCTTGGAGGTTGTAGATGGTATGTTTCAAAGTGGGTTGAGACGGTGGCCTTACTGACTAATGATGTAGGAGTGGTTACAAAATTCATTCGCCACAATATTTTCTCAAGATTCGGAGTACCTCGGGCTGTCATAAGTGTTGGGGTTCACATTCCAAGATTTCTCAATTCGAAGCTCTAATAAGTATGGGGTGATGCACAAAATTTCTTTACTTATCATCCCTAAAACTTTAGGACAAGTTGAGGTTTAAATCAAGAATTGAAGCGTTTTTTGAAAAAAACTGTGGATGCATCACAGAAGGATTGGCCCAAAAGATTGATGATACATTATGGGTATATCATACTGCATTCAAAACACCCATAGATATGACCCCATATAGGTTTGTTTTTTGGGAAGGCATGCTATTTACCGGTAGAATTGGAACATAAGTCATTCTGGGTAGTTAAGACACTAATTTTAATGCAAAAATTGCCTGTGAAAAGTGGTTGTTGGAACTCTATGAGTTGGATGACTTTAGAGAAGAAGCTTCATGTATGAAAATACATGAATTTACAACCGGGGTGACAAAGTGTTGGTGTAAAATTCCTACCTTTAGTTATTTTCAAGAAAATTGAGGTTAAGGTGGAATGGTCTATATGAGGTTCTTCATGTATTTCCTTATGGAGTGGTGGACTTAAGAGGCCATAATTAGTGATATTCAAAATCAATGGAATTAGGCTCAATCTCTCTTATAAAAGTGACATTGATAGCGGACGTGAGGACGTCCGATTTGTTGATTAGACCAATAAAAGCAAAATGTCAAGCTAATGACTAAAAAAGAGCATTTCTTGGGAGGCAACCCAAGAATTTTTATTTTTAGTTTATTTTATTCAATAAAGTGGTTTAATTTAGGTTGTGTTAGTATTATCTTTAATTCTAGTTTTTAGATGTTGATAGCTGATAATTATAGTGTGAATTTTTTTATTGCAGGTGGTGAATTGGCATGGAATTGCATTGGAGGAAATGGTCAATTCTCTCTGTGAATTAGAATGCATAGGTCGTGTTCACTCTACGTGAACAAAACAGAACCAAATTTGCCTCAGCGAAGTACACAAAGGGAATTGTTCGCTCTCCACGAACGAAATAGAATATCATTCGCTCTTCATGAACAGATTGAAGAGACTTATTCACTCTTTCCAAATGGGTCAAATGGGAAGATACGGTTAATACCCCAACCGTTTTTTCTTTTCCAAACTAGATTTCCCTAAATTCCTCTTCATCTTCCCCGAAAGCCAAGAACTCTTGTTTTCTTTTTCTTTTTCTTCACTTCAACCCATGCAGTGTCCACTTCCTTGATTCCTTTACATCCTTCTTCTCCTTAAATCACAAGTCTCAACCTATCTTCTCTACCAAATACTTACTCCACTATTTTACAAAACAACCAACTTTTAACTGCAACATTTGTCCTTTAAGTTCTCCACTCAATTTTTGGATCGGTAGTTGATTAATTCTTGAGTTCCAAGTTGTGGAGTTTAACTGGATTTTGGAATTTCAATGAATATGCGTCCACATCTCAGTCACCAATTATTGAATGAAGTTGCCTATTTTGCCAAAATTGAGTAAGATTGTTCCTTCATTATTTTCAATTGATTTGTCGGACTCTTTAGCTAGTTGATATTATTTGTAATTTGCGATTGACTTTGAATTAAGCTTTGGTTGAATTGTTGGATTGCGTATTTATGGGTGTTGTTAAATTGATAATTTGATTGGGTTATGTGGTGACTGCATGGTCACTGGATTGCTTTGTGATTTGGATTCCTCAGACAGCTACAGAATAATGTGTTGAACTTGAGAATGGGAAAAAGGCAAAAGCTAACCGAATCCTCTTCTTTTGATAATGATATATTTGTGTCTCTAGAGGCTAAGGAAGTGTATGATAAGCTTCAGAAAAGAAAAGAACCTATATATGAATAGGACTTTGATTTATCCTCTATTAGAGTCGAAAATAACGAAGAAGCCAATGCAATGTATCGTAAGGTCTTGTACACTATTCTAATATGGGATGGGGTGACTTTCTCATTGCGAGCTTCCTATTGCTCCTACTAATCAAAACTTAGTGTGTGAATTTATTGGTAATTGTCTTGATATATCTGGACATGTGGTTAAAGTTCGGAACGTTCCTGTTAGTTTTAGAGAGGTTATAAATGAGATATGTCATTTGCCATCTAATCCTAACAATTAGTTTACCATATGCCTGAGTGGTGATATAGATTATGACGAGGTAGCAAATGTATTAACTAATAGCAAGGGAACTTGGGATATGGAGGGCGATGTGAGGAAGTAGATTATATTGAAATATCTATCTCGAAGCACGTGTTTGGATGCAATTTGTTTGTGCTCGATTTATTCCTATTTCGCACACTACTGAAATCACTCCAGATAGGGCTTTACTGATATTTTCTATTTTGGAGGCTTTTACTATTGATGTGGGGCGGGAGATCCAGCAGGAGATTCTTAATAATGGAAGCCGAGTGCATAATAGTTTGATTTTTCCTAACCTTATTACTCAATTATGCCAAGTTGTTACGGCTTCTTATAGCAACTAACATCAAATGGATGCGTCAAAGGTTGATTGACAACAAATATTTGAAGTCTCTTGTGACCTAATGTCGAACTGCTATGCTAACATAGGATTTATGAATAAGGCAAGGGAAATGTCTCTTGACGACATCTGGATGTGATGCGATGAAGAAGGAAGTTAAAGAACTTCGAATAACATCTAATTGGAACATGCTCGTCATAAGGACCTCCTATTGTTACCTCCATCTAGGCCACAATCTATTTTGTGTACCAGAGACCACTCGATAGTGAAACTCAAAGGGAGCTCATGTGTTATCACTGTTAATGCTTTGATGAGATGCACCAGAAGATGGATTTTTTGGAATGGTAGCTGAGCCAACTGGGTAATTTTGACATGTCGCTTTGGCTAAAAATACCAAACCACCAGATTGGCATTATGATCTGCCAGATGATATAGAGAGAGTTGGACCTAAGAAGCATAACAGAATTGATGGAGCTGGTCCCACTGGGAAGAACTGATTGCTTGATATATCTACTTGCTTTTAGTTAAGGAAGTTTTCTATTTACCTTGTTTACTTTTTAGTTTTTTTTGTTTATGTTGTGTCTCCTACTTGCTGTAAGAATGTGTTGTTGGGAAAGTAGTATTAGTAATATTTATGTGTTTTATGTTTTATTGTTTTAGGAGTGTTTGTAGAGTTGTATGGTAATCCTTTTAAATAAGTTTTCTTGTGTTGGAATCAAACATTATTATTTAGTCTATTGTGTTGTCAATGATATGATAACCTACCAGTTTTGAACCACATGTGCATATGTTGCATTATTTTTCTTAAATGAGTGAATCCAAGATTTATATGAAGTTGTACTTTCTTTTAATGTAAATTTTTGGAGTTATTGATATTGGAGAGGAGTTGAGTGGAATGTTTTGATTGACAATACCTATTTGCAAGTTGTTTAGGTTATTTCCCTATGATTTGTCAATGGAATGAATTTGAAGTGAAGTTGACCTTTGCTCGCTCATTTATGTGTTAGTGCATGGCATAGTCATTGAATTCTGTTACAATTATTTAGATCTTAAGTGCATGCTCAGCACTTAACTGTAGGTCTTAAACACATGCTCATCGTATTAATCCATGGCTAGTTCCTTATGTAACCCAATGTGTTTTAAAAAATGCTTGCTGGTGCGTAAGCATGGTAAAACAATGAAAAATAAAAAGGCAGTTTGCGTGAAAACCTGTCTTGCATTTGCCAAACAAAGGAAAAGAAATGAATCAAATAAAAGGTTGTCATATGGGATTGACATAAAGTTGCATGTGTTGGTTTCGAGTTAAATGATTTTAATAGTTCTTGGTACTATGCCATTCTATGTCATTTTCATGAATAATATTTTAAGGTTCTACCAATATTTTTCTATTTTATTTATGGTTATGGGGTTGTAATCTCAAGAATTTCCAAGTTTGTTGGGAGAAGTTGATACGTTTTGTGTGATGTGGTCCATATCGGTATGATTTGACTTCTTGAAATTGTTTTCTTAGAAAGTCTACTTGATAATTAGTTCTTGATTGCAGTTTTTGGTGTGTGTACTTATGTAACATATATTTTGTATGGTTAGTCGGATTTTAGACTAGGTTTATGAGCTAATTGCTTCATCTACTTTTAGTATTGTCATTTTTATTTATTGTGCTATTTTCAATGTGTCCGCTATTTTTATTTCATGTCTATTGTTTTGGTATTATTTTGCTTGGGACTAGCAAAATGATAGGTTGTGGGGAGTTGAAAAATCTTAAATTAGAGTTATTTTTATGCTTTACTTATGGGTTAATTGTGTAAGTTAGCCTTGGTTTTCGGTGTTCTGTGTTAATAAATTGGTTTTTAGTAGTCTATAGGGTTTTGTTATGTTAATGAGTCATTTGTGGGTTTAAAAGGTAATGATAGCTATTTATTGTATTTTGGTGTTGTGTGTAGATTATTGAAGGGCAAGATAGATATTTTGAGTGTGCAAGATGAAGAGGAATCAAGTCGAGCTAAGTTGAACTGTTGAAAGATTGAGGAGGTTCACTTTTCGTAAACTAACACGAACAAAACGTTCGCTCTCCGTGAACTCATTAGAGGAGGTTTTGCCCTTTGCGAACCCATGAAAGTATTCTGTTCGCTCCCAGCAAACTGAATAGAAGACTGTTCGCTCTCCGCAAACAGCCAAGGTAAAACTATTTGCCTCCCACAGACGAGAAAGAGAGGGGTTCGCTATCTACGAATCTACCAGGAAAATTCATTCGCTCTCCGCGAATGGGTCAAGTTACACGATCTAGCTTGTATAATTTTCTATAAATAAACAATGTAATTATGGGGTTTGAATTATTGAACTCTTGCTTTTGTTCTAGGGCTTGTTAATCTACCTTAGACCATAGATCTCAATTTCTTTCCTTTAATTTTTTGCATATTCAAATCTCAACTTGAAGATTTTTCAATTCAAATCTAGATTCATTGTTCAAGATTATTCTCTGTAATGTCTTTCTTCTTAATTATTCCTGATTAAGTTTAATTGCAACAGTTTTAAATTCTTAATTTAATGATGAATTATTACCATCTAATCAATTCTTGTTTATTTACTCAAATTATGATGCACAAAATTTATGAGGATTGGATGCGGGAGATGCAACTTTCCATGGCTTAATTTGAACAATGATCAATTAGAATAATTATAAAAATTAGGTAATAATTAACGCAAATTGGCGAATTAAGAGCTTTACAAACTCTTGTTTTGGATAGGTTGTCCGATGTGACACGAAAATTGATCTCTTGTCATAGATCTATGTTAATTATTAGACTAAATTATTTCGCGATCAAAGTTGGCCGAATTAACCAGTTAGTTGTTGATAATTCTATATAGATAAAACTTGAATTGATTAATATAGGACACATAAAAATTTTCTCCTGGTGAATTAATTTGATAGACTTCAATCACCAAAAATCGGGTCCAAACTGATAATTGGGAACTGAACTTCCGTACAATATAATTGGACCAATTGATTTGAACTTTGAATGACTATAGGAAATTCCTAACCTAGTACATAACCCATCTTCTCAAATATTTGAAACAATATTTTATAATTTCACGTTGTTTATTGCACTTCTTTAATTCCGATAACTTTAGTTTGAGTTTAAATTCTTAAAAAACCAAACATGTTCCATTGTGATTGTCTAGATAGAAATTAGTTTAGAATTTTATTAATTGTCTATGCAATCTACTTGGAAACTATTCTTATTCACCATACTACATTGATAACGTTCACTTATGTTATTAATACAAAGTTTTGATGAGGTTAATTTAACTTTTCCTATACTATTCCTCTTCTTTCTCACCTTTCATAGGTCCCTTTCTTTAAAGTATAATGGCTGCTCTTATTCATTATTTCCTTGGAAAATAGTCGGGTTAACTTGTTCCTTCAAGGCTTGAATGCATTCTCAATTTTGACAAATCAGTACGGTATGACCGTATGCAACTATCAGTAGGTGACAAGTCATTGCTTCTTTAATCTCTTTGGCATCAGTCCTCATATTCTTCACCAAAACATATCTCTCTCTTTGTCATCTCTATGTCTCCTCTTAAGTTCCTAGATCCCTTGGTTTTATTCCATTATCTTTGAATCATGAGTCACACATTCCACATTGTAACTATTCCTACACTGTGGCACTTGAGGTTTCTTATTCACCTCTTAATCTATTAGTTTGTCATCCACACTCTCCGTTGGTAACTTCTCTTTCATCACAGCCTCCATTCTTGGGTTTCGAATTAACTGGTTTGATCTTTAAGTTTCCATAACCGACATCAAATTTAATAACCTTATCTTTGTTATTTACTAAATTTGAGTTTAAATTGAAGTTCCAACTTATTTAATCATAATTTTTATTCCACTTCAAACTTCTTTTAACTTTCTATCCTTCAAAAATTCATAGTTTAAACCTATACCACTAAAAATGGCACTCCCTTGTCTCGCATTTTCCAAACACGTAGAGGTTACTGTTTCCTCAAGTCATCCTGAATAATATAAGACATCGTTACATTAAATCGGACCAAAAGACTACTGCAAAATCTCAAATTTATGAAAACATCTCTACTAAAAAAAATATTAGCCTGTAATCCTATTAAGAGAGAATAACTGTCTCTACCCAGGTATAACAAATTCATGGAACACAGAGGCTCAAATACTAGAGTAGACAATGAAATTTTATTTTAATTAAAATTATCATTTGTCTATAAATAAATTTAATTGGCATATTTATGGTCCAATTAAATAATGTCATATGTCATATATATTTTGGAACATTGGTTAATTTAAAACCAATTATATTGCCCCATATGTCAAAATGAGGTTGATCGACCAATCAAATGTATTTGTGTCGCTTTTCCAATTAAATTGTGCCATGTCACATGTCTGGAAGACTTGGCCAATAAGGATAAATGTACTCTAGTATTTATCTCTTTATTAATAAATTAAAATAAAGAGATAATATCAAAGTAGTACAATCCCTATGTATTAATATCTCTTATGTGTAAAGATATAAGAATTTATTTCTTGTATGTGTATGCAAGTAATAAGTTACACATGTACTACAAGTCTTCTAACTTGCTCCCCTCCCATACATGTATAAATAGGGATCATCCCTCAGAGGTTCAAGGGACACATACATAGATCCATACACACATATTTGCTGTCTGATAACATATGGAAGCTCTAAATCTTCAAATTTTCTCTTCAAGTCTTCCATATGTCAAGATTTGAAGATCTTCATCAAGTGTTCTTCAAGTCTTCCATATCAAGATTTGAAGAATTCAATACTTGGTTCGGGAATAAGCTGTGAAGCCCTGGGATCGTGTGTGAAGTAAAGAATCAAAGGAATTTTCTCCACATATTGAGAATATCCTAGAGATTGTAACCCTTTATTTCATATATTCATATATTCATATTTTATCACTATATTTCTTGTTTGTTCAATTTTTACAGACTTGCAATATTTTGTTGCGCACAATTTTGGCACGCTCGGTGGGACCATCTCTACCTTCCATCTCTTTGCTTCATACATATTCAACTGTAAATCTAAATCAATGGCTCCAAAGAACGACAAATCCATGCCTGCTCGTTCTAATACTGCTGAACTCAAAAATTAATGTGGGATCTGCATATGACATCTGCGAATCCATGATCTTGTTGGTCCAACCACAAGAAGCATGACGAGAGCCCTCTCTCTTTAATCCAGAGGCGCAATCCACATCAGCTTGTGTTTGGCTCGATACCACCCAAAATCACTTCTCCTGTGTTCTAGATCAAAGATGTTGGAGCTTCAATCTAGAAATCCCTCCCGATGCTCGAAGCAAGTTCTAATTCGAGAGCTTCCAAACATGATGATGACATATCAGGTAATGATTCTACATCTTCTCAAGGGACTCCGCATACGAGATCTCCTGTTCGAGAAGATTCCGTAACTTCTACAGCATTTTCTGTTATGCCTGCTATGGTAACGCAAACCTCAACTCTGGAGGATCAAATGGCAAGCCTAACTAAAATGATGAAAACAATGATGAAGCGCATACAAGATCATTACAAGATGCCATCATCACTCAACTCGTCAACAAGAAAGACAATGCAGCGGAAGGAAGTCAAATTGATTCAAAGGGGCCTGGCGGACATCAAGAAGCTGAAACTTCACAACAAGGAAAGGCAAAAGAAGTGCACGTGACTTCTGATGGAATGATTCATGCCGATCAATTAAAGGAGTTCATTGAAGGTATGATCAATGTGAAATATGAAGTGGTTCGAAATCCAACCCTATATACGCTAAGCCTTATTGTGTAAGAATCGACAGCTTGATGATGCCTTGAGGATATCAACCATCAAAGTTTCAGCAGTTTAACGGCAAAGGAAATCCGAAACAGCATGTGGCACACTTTGTCGAGACATGTAATAATGCCAGAACTTATGGTGATTTGTTGGTCAAGCAATTTCTCCGCTTACTAAAAGGTTACGCCTTCGACTGGTACACTGATCTTGATGCCGGCTCGATTGATAGTTGGGAGCAATTGAGAGGACTGTTACTATGACTAAACTTTCCATGAACGCCCATCAGTGGAAAGACGAACCAGTTGTCGATTATATTGATCGATGGAGGACACAAGCCATAATTGTAGAGACCGACTCTCCGAGATGTCCACCATTGAAATGTGCATGCAAGGCATGAAGTGGGGACTTCATTATAACCTACAAGGCATCCAACCTCTGACATTTGAGAATTTGGCAACAAAAGCTCATAGTCTTGAAATTGGCCTTGAAAATCAAGAACCGCCTGTTCCTGATCCTCGCAAGAATAAAGAAAAACAGGACTTTAAGAAAGGGGGCAAGCCTTCTCCCAAATCTGGAAACAAAGAAACTATGACAACAAATATTGCACCTGTTAAGATCGCGAAAAAAGTTAGCCAAAAGGTGTCCGAGAAGGTTGAGCCTGCACAAGGTAGGCCACAAAGAAACCTACACTCAGGGAGATGCAAGAGAAAGAATATCTTTTCCTCGACGCCGATCTTTGAGGCATGTCGATGATCTACTCAAAACCAAACTCATTGAACTCACAGTACTCGAGATGAAACTGCCGGAGAAAGGTTGGCGAGTTAATGATCCAAACTATTGTTGCTACCATAGCTTGGTTGGTCATCCTCTCACAAGGTGTTTTGTTTTTAAAGATAAGGTGATGGAGTTAGCCCGTCAAGGTAAGATTTTGCTTGAGGAAGATAAAGCAAGTGCAAATCAGACCACTATAATTCCCGACTCCCACAATGTGTTGAAGAATGGTAAAGTATCTCGTCTTCCATTGAAGATAAGAACAATACAGCCCACAATAAAATTTGGAGATTTCAATCCCATTCTATTGTATGACAAACTCTTTCCACAAGATTAAATACATTTTGAAAGGCAAACTGAAAAATTGTTGAAGGATGATGATGCCACAAATGATTAGTCAGACGAAGGATGGATACTCGTCACTCGCAAAAGAAGCCAAAAAGTTAAAGCACAAAAGACTAATCTACTGCCAAAATTTTGGATGGTAAAAATACGGGTTGCAAAAAGAAAGTCCAGAAGAATTAAGAACAATTTCGTCATCAATCCCACTGAGTGGTGTGATGTTTCAAAATGTCCGTCGACCTATTACTTTGAAAGAATTGATGCCAAGAGGATACTTGAAAGATGACGACGTCTTTGCATCTTGCCATGTTGTGAACATCAATGACAATGAAGTTGATGAAGAATTTAAGAAGAAACTCACTGTCTCTTGATAAAGTCCTTGAGGAATGTGCAGCAACGATTGTTTTTTATGACGAAGATTTATTGCTAGGGACGAAAGCTCACAATCGACCCTTGTTTGTAAATGGCTATGCACGTGAGCAAAAAGTAAATTGGATACTTCTCGATGGAGGATCTGCTGTGAATATAATGCCTTTACGTGCAATGAAGGAGCTTGGAATCACAAGTGATGAACTCTCACAAAGCTGTCTCATGATCCAAGGATTCAATCAAGGGGGTAAAGAGCCATTGGTCTTATAAGACTTGATTTATTAATTGGCGATTTATCCTCAAATGCACTATTTCAATGTTATCGATGCAAAAACATCTTATAATATGCTTCTTGGGAGACCATGGATTCACGAGAATGGTGTTATACCATCAAGTCTTCATCAATGTTTCAAATATTGCCATAACGGCGTCATAAAGAAAGTAGTTGCTGATGAAAAGCCGTTCACTGAAGCCGAGAGTTAGTTTGCTGATGCTAAATTCTACCTATAGGGTAACACAAAGAAAGAGTTAATAAAGGAAGATGGTCAAAAATCTAAGACACATGTCTTACGCTATGTTCCAAAGTCAAAGAGAAAAGAAGGTCAATCTCTTTTTGTTGGATACCATGAATTAAAGGAGTTCACTATACCACTCACCAAAATTGAGGTGGTCAAGTATAGCGAAACTCTTCTTGAAGGCTTAGTTCGGCCAAAGGTGGAGTCCAAAATAGAGCACAATTCATTACCTACAACACGAACCGACGAGGGATTTTGTCCAAATGCATACAAATTGCTCGTAAAAGCTGGTTATGATCCTAAGGCAAGAAGGAACTTTGGGCAAGCTTCCTGCAGAGATAACTGTAGAAGAGACACATGGCATGACATCTACCCATAAAATGTTGAAAGACAAAGGATATGCTGTCAACAACCTGTCAATGGGACTTGGGTATAGACCACCTTCTCTTGTGCGTATAGCAATTAAAAGGGCTAATACGCATCATATTACTATCAAAGAAGAAACTGCGTTTAAAGTTTCAAGGCAATTAGTCTTTGATAGAGTGAGAAAAGTTACACAACGTATTTCGGTGTTTGATAGGCTTGGCCCATGAGGAAGAGTTTTGATGAAGCAACCTATTCATGAAAGGTTGAGTTTTTCCAAAGGCACAAAAGTATATTTTTAATATGAAAGGAAACAATAATTCCTGCAATGATGGGAGTTTAAGAAGATGAATCACTAACCTTTTTATACATTACGGCGATTCATTAAATGTGAGAAAGGAAACCATCATTGATATAAACATCAAGGAGGAAGACAAGGAAAGCAATTGCCTCCTGCAACCATATCACTGTTCAAAACGAAGAGCCTTTAGAAGAAGAAGATGCCGGAGATGCTCCTCCTGAATTGGAAGAAGGCATGAAGGCAACTGTTGATGAGTTAAAGGAAATTAACCTTGGCACAAATAATGATCCTTGCTCAATCTACATAGGTACTTGGCTGACTCCTGAAGAGGAACAAGCATATGTAGAACTGTTGCTCGGATTTAAGGATGTTTTGGCTTGGAATTACAAAGAGATGCCTGGCTTGGATCCGAGAATTGTTGTTCATCACTTGGCCGTTAAGTGAGGTGCAAGACCCATTAAACAAGCCCAAAGACGTTTTTGGCTTGATTTTATCCCATTAATTGAAAGGGAGGTAACAAGCTCATAGAAGCTGGTTTCATCCGAGAAGTAAAATACCCAGCGTGGATTTCAAGTATAGTCCCCGTGAGGAAAAAGAATGGACAGATCCGTGTTTGCGTTGATTTTTGAGATCTCAATGAAGCTTGTCTGAAAGATGACTTTCCTCTCCCTATTACCGAATTGATGGTCGATGCCACAACTGGTTATGAAACCTTATCCTTTATGGATGGATCCTCGGGATACAACCAGATCCGAATGGCACCGAGGGATGAAGAACTTACTGCTTTCCGAACTCCCAAAGGCATTTATTGCTACAAAGTCATGCCTTTTGGCTTAAAGAATGTGGGAACCACATATCAAAGGGCCATGCAAAAGATCTTCGATGACAAGCTTCACAAGAATGTAGAGTGCTATGTTGACGATCTCGTTGTCAAATCAAAGAAACAAATTAACCATGTCCAATATCTTAGAATGGTGTTCGAAACACTTCGAAGATACCAACTCAAGATGAATCCTTTGAAGTTCGCTTTTGGAGTTACCTCTGGAAAGTTTCTTGGGTTTATCGTACATAGCTAAGGAATTGAAATTGATCAATCCAAAATCAATGCTATCTTGAGGATGCCCGAACCGCGCAACATTCATGAGTTGAAAGGAGTTTGCAAGGAAGATTGGCTTATCTTCGAATATTTATCTCCAATTTGGCTGGTAGATGTTGACCATTTAGCCATTTGATGAAGAAGGGTGTACCTTTTGAGTGGGATGAAGCATTAGTAATGCTTTCAAAAGCATAAAAACATATCTCACGAAGCCAGCCGTGTTAGCTGCACCTATTCCTGGTAAGCTTTTAATTCTTTATATTGCTGCATAGGAACGGTCTGTAGAAGCATTACTTGCCCAAGAAAATGGTGAGGGTAAAGAAAATGCACTATATTATTTAAGCCGGATGATGACACCAAATGAGTTAAATTATTCGCCAATTGAGAAGTTGTGCTTGGCTCTCATATTTGCCATTCAAAAGTTAAAGCACTACTGTCAAGCTCATACTATCCGTTTGATATCCAAGGCAAATCCAATCAAGTATGTTATGACTAAGCCTGTGCTGTCAGATCGTCTCGCAAGGTGGTACCTTCAAATTCAACAATTTGAAATTGTCTTCATTTACGTTCCTACGAAGGCTGTCAAAGGACAAGTATTGGCTGACTTCTTGGCCGATCATCCCATACCTGCTGAGTGGGAATTGATTGATAAATTTTCAGATAAAGATGTTTTAGTGGTCGAAGTTCTTCCTTGGACAATGTACTTTGATGGTGCCGCACATCAAGGGGGGGCTGGAGCTGGAGTAGTATTCATCACTTCCGAATGAGATGTTTTACCATATTCATTCACTTTAACACATCAATGTTCAAATAATGTCGCTGAGTATCAAGCACTTATCCTTGGTCTTGAAATGGTGATTGATATGAAACAACAACAACTTAGAGTTTTTGGAGATTCCAAGTTGGTAGTCAATCAGCTCCTTGGCAAATATGAAGTCAAGAAACCCGAGCTGTGGCCATATTATAATTATGCTAGTCAACTAATTGGGTGGCTAGGTGATATGACTATAGAGCATGTTCCAAGAAGGGACAATCGACAAGCTGACTCCTTAGCAAAATTAGCTTCAATGCTCATCTCTGCCTAATCGACAAGTTCAAATCCCCATATATCAAAGTTGGGTTGTGCCTCCTCATTTTGAAGAAGGATATGATGTGAAAGAGAAAAATACTCACGTGGTTTCTATCCATGAAGTGGAGAAGGAAGATTGGCGTCAACCAATAATTGATTATCTCAGTTATGAAAAGTTACCTGATGAAGCAAAAAGAAGAACTGAAATTCGTTGTCGTGCACCGCGCTTCATCTACTATACGGAGACTCTTTATCAACGATAGTTTGATGGAGTTTTCCTGCGATGTCTCGATGAGGATGAAGCTATGCAAGTGATGGAAGAGGCTCACTCAGGAATATGTGGCGCTCATCAATCTGGCCCTAAGTTGCACTTCCATATTAAAAGGATGGGGTACTACTGGCCGACCATGGTGAAGGATTGCATAGACTATGTAAGAAGATGTCAAGCTTGTCAGTTTCATGCCAATTTCATCCATCAACCACCAAAACCGTTGCATCCTACTGTTTCTTCTTGCTTAGCCATTTGATACTTGGGGATTAGACATAGTAGGACCACTGCCAAGGTCTTCTGGTGGACATATCTTTATCCTGGCTGCAACTGATTATTTTTCGAAGTGGGCTGAAGCGATTGCACTAAGAGAGGTAAAGAAAGAAAATGTGGTCGATTTTATTCGCGTGAATATTATCTATCGATACAGGGTTCCACGATATATCATCACTGATAATGGAAAAGCTTTTTGCAATGCTGCAATGAACAAGCTTTGTGAAAAATTCGGCTTTAAGAAACATAATTTTTCTATGTACTATGCTACTGCGAATGGACTTGCTGAGGCTTTTAACAAAACTCTATGCAATTTGCTAAAAAAAGTTATTGACAAGTCAAAAAGGGATTGGCATCAAATGATTGGTGAAGCTTTTTGGGCATAGAGGACAACTTTTCGAACTCCTACTCAAGCGACTCCATACACGCTTGTCTACGGTGTCGAAGCAGTTCTTCCACTCGAATGTCAAATACCTTCTTTATCAAGGATTGCTGTGCAAGAAGGACTTAGTGAAGAAGACAATGCCCGCCTTTATCTTGAAGAGTTGGAAGCACTTGATGAGAAAAGGTTGGAAGCTCAACAACGACTTGAGTGTTACCAAGCTCGCCTTTCTAAAGCATTCAATAAGCAAGTTTGGCCGCGCTCTTTCCAAATTGGTGATATCGTCCTTCCTGTTCGAAGACCAATCATCCTTGCACATGGAGGTCAAAGGAAGTTTGTCTCAAAATGGGATGGCCCTTATATTGTCCAGGAAATCTATACAAATGCGCTGCAGATGGATTAAGGATTGGCCCCATCAATGGCAAATATTTGAAGCGATATTACGCATGATTTAGATGTTCCTTGACGCACGACCCTAAACTGCACGTTGCTCCTGGCCCGCATGAGCTAAAATTGTGGATGGCAACCACCAATAGTGTAGTATGTGGTTAAACTGCTAAAACACTCCACCAAGTCTAAGGTGGTAAACAAATGGATTCTCCTGGCCAGTGCAAGAGGTTAATCTGTGAATGGCAAACCCCCCATATTTTTTCCACAAAAAAAAAAAGGAGCTACGTGTGACTTGATTCCCTTTTGGGATACATAGGCAGCTTAGAGGACAACTTCTAAGTTCAGTTACACCCCCTTAAAACCAACTCATTGTCCTTAAAGAAAAATGTGATGGAAACAATATTTCAAATTAAATTCATAGATGTTAGTTACTTTACTTGTTTTGAAAAAAAAAATCGCAAGATAAGGAAAGCTAATTAATGTCTTTATTATTGAAAGAAAAGTTTCCAAACAAATGAAATTTAAGGAAAAGAAATAAAGTTCTTATATCAAAAAAAATAAAAAATAAAAAAATAAAAGGGTTTGATATAATTCAAATGTCAAATTTGAAGTCCACTACGGCTATCTTGCTTGCTTCAAGGATGTTTTTCATCTCCTCAAGCTCCCTAGCTTCTTCATTTGTCAGGAAAGCAGTGCTTTTGATGGAAGAGATTTGATCTTGCTCTCTTAATACTTCAACTTGCATATGCTTGAGATTTTCATATTCTCGGTCAATGGTCGAGCTAACTTTCATGTTTTGCTGCTCCAAATCATCAAGATCTTTTTGAAGAATGATCTTTCTATCTTTAATAGATTCCCGTTTTCCTTGAAGACTTTGTAGATGGTTGGTTACCTTTTCCTCCATTACTTTGACTTCTGAAAGGTGTGCATTTGCCTCGGAGAGAATTAGCTGCATATGCTTCTCTTGAAATCTTCTATGAGAGCTTTAAAGCTCTTGATCAGTCATTCTTCTTGGCCTTCGTGAGCAAGCCTGCTAAAGAGTCTCTTAGAGGAAGGGCAATTGAAGAATCTATCCTTGTTATTTCTTCAACTACCCCATTGATACATTCCTCCAAAGAAGAGATTTGGTCTACGGAAGTGTTTGCGATATCATTGCAAAGTTCTTCCCACAGCTTTGTATATATTTTTGTTGGCATGCTTTTAACACCTTGCGGCCATGAAATTCAGTAATTGGTGTTCTAGCGACTTGCTTGTGGAGACTTCCATGGTCATTCAATGGTATTTGTGATGGAGCATAATCCTCTACCGGCTTGTCAATTATTGATCCAAGCATATTTGGATTGCCAGTAACATTCTCATGCAATTCTCTATTCGTGTTCATCTCATTGATGATAATGTCTTGATTACTGAATAAATGGTCTGCAACTCCTTCCGCAGGCGCCTCAATGGTAGTGAACTAAAAAAAAAAAAAACAGGGAGAGTTAGAGTAATGTCAAGAAGCATGAAGAAAGGAAAGAAAATATGTGAAGTATATTTACGTATTCAGCCAATTCTTTTGGTGATATCTTTGAGGCAGGTGTGTTTTAAGAAAATGATGAGTTAATAGAAATGTTCTCCAAACTTGAAGGTTTTGACTTCTTTTTCGGTCGATTCCAGTGACGATCTTTATTGCTGCTTTCTCCAGAATGTTTACCTTTTACTTGAACAAATTCTCTATCATCCAATATCTTGATCGTATTATTTTTTGATGCTTGCCACAAGAAGTTGAGTTCGAGAGGATCTCATGATTCTTTGGAGGAATGATATTGATATTTATCTCCATGTCCTCGATGCCTTTCAATAAAGGTGTTTCGATAACCTTTGGAGCCTCAGCATTTGTTTGTTTGACCGAAGTTGGTCATCCCATCTCCAGAAGCTAGATGATGCATTATTTTATACTTTTTGCCTCATAGAAGGAGGCTCGTCTACAGCTATGAGTTTTCGGAAAGCCTTGTCCATCCTTGTCTCTGCAGTCTTCTTAGGATTCGTCCTGGCTTCTTTTCTCTTAATTGTATTATGGTCATCTTTCCCATACTTTAAACACTTTGGAGAGGCATCGTGCTTGGATCTTTTTGATGGGGGTGTTCTAGCTCTTGTGTCTTGAGCTTCATCCTTGTTTGTTCTCTTGACGCTAAGTTTGATGATTGTGCTTGGAACGCTCTTCGATCGCATCGACCACCAAGTGTCATACTCTTTTGTAACTAATGGATGTCTTCTTTGCGGGGAGTATGGTCAGGATAGAATGAGTTGATGTACGAATAGAGGATTCCCACAACTGAACAATTTCTCCCAAGGTGTGAGTGTGAGTTATCTCCTTCAACTTGTTTGGGATATCTTGGCAAAAACCAAATTGCCTGTTGAATCTACATGGGTCATACAACTCGATGATAAAAATGTTGTCCCGTCGAAGGGTCAAGAAACATGACCGTTGACTGATAAAATATTCTGTTTGCGGTGATAAATTTCCATCATCTATAAGGACTTTTTCCTCTTCTTGGATCATGCATAGTCTATGAAAGGTCGATGGGTTCACATTCTTAATGATATCTTCCGCATCTGTTGTGTTGAAGAATTGCGCCATCTTTTCACCACTAAACTTGGTCATTCAAGCAAGACAGCTTGTTTGATCATTTATGTGATAAGTGTCAAAGTATTGACCAATCCATGCATAGACATAGTGAAATGGGAAGATGGTTGGACACTCTCGTAAGTTTGGAGCTTGAACAACTTTTCTCGCTCAAGCCATCGTAGATGTTGGCGAGTACCGGGATTGCGAGAGAGAACTTCACCCCCGTTGCCATTAAGCTTGGCACCTTGAAGAAACTTGGACGTATGTGATCCATCTTCCTACTTGGCAAGAGAAATTTGCAAATCCAGCATGCTAGAAAGGCTCCCGTGTACACTTCACCCCTTAGAGAGTCTTCGATGTTGAACCTATCAAAGGGGATGTGTTCATTATTGATCTTTAGTAAATAAGAATTGTCCACACTTCCACATGGGTTGAATGTCTTCTTGGGCTTTGTGTTGGTGCTTCGTCTTTGACCCCTTGGAGGTGGAGTTCGATATTTGGATTGTCCTCGGAACCAAAACTGCACCCAGTCCTTAATATGAACTTCTTCACGACCATTTTTGGTAAGCCTGTAGTACGCCGCAAATAAGTGTCTGCAACTTGCTGGAAGTAAAGATTTTTCATCCCCATCAATGTTGAGAAGTTCTTTAGCTGTTGGCACAACCTCATCGTAAAATAATGCTGTTTGAGCTGCAGATAGGAAGACCCCCAAGTTTATAAAGATCCCAAAGGGAAATTGATAGCTCGCCTGCAGAAGAATGAAGGCTATTTGTCGAGGGGAAGCAATATTTGCAAAAGGCACACAAGATATTATTGCAACAATCATATGAGTAGCGTGATGCGTAAACAGTATCATAAACATGGGCCCTCAAGAGTGTCTCCTTGTGTCGCACGAGCACGTCTTCTGACCATTCTCAGTAGTTGGAGGTATGTCTTGCTTCACCAAAGTATGAGGAAGGGCCATTCCACGTGGTTTTGCCGAGGTGTAGAACTCAAAAAGAGAAGTGAGAACTTGGCAGCAGTCGGCTCCTTGTTATGAAGGGAGAAATTTAGTATGAGCACTTCTTCACTTCTTGTCGTAGTAGAAAACGACGATGCAGCAATTGTTCCTTTGTTTGACTTGGTTGTCCAATTTTTAAGATGCAGAGACTCGTCAAGAGGAAGGTAGGGTTCAATAATAGACCGATGGCTGGACACTTGTAGATATACAATGATAAGCTCTTGGACCGGGATTCTTCTCTTTCATCGAAGAAGGAGATGTGTGGTAACGGTGTCTCATAATCCTTGATTTGCATGGTTGATGTGGCTGTATGGCAAACAAAATTCGGATACTAAGTGTAAAGTCCTTATGGTTGAAATAATTTATGGATTTTACCTTGGGACGTTTAAATAAAATACTACATGGATTAGCGGCATTATAGTGCTCATAAAGAATTGATATCACATTCTAGTAGTCAATTTATGAAATCCAAGCAATGTGATATGATGGATTAAATTATCGCTTGTCATAAGGTCACTTTCTCATTGAGATTGATAACTATGCACAACAAAGACAAGCAGTGCATAAGGAAATTGCTTATGTTTTCTCAAATGCATTCTAGTACCTATGGAATGCAAATTTAATTCGTGTCGTGGTTCTTTCAATTAGCAAAGCAACTTCTCCACGAGGTTTGATGCATAAAAGTGCAACAAGGAAGAAGATAAGGTGATGAATGACCTTTGAAGATTATTAAATGAAAAAAACACTACTGGCTATTTAACAGCATAAAATAATTGTGTCAATAAAGTACATGGAGTTGTGCATGTAATTGGAAAACTCATGGTTCAAGTTTAGTTATTTTGAAGTTCAATAACCATGCAATATTAAATTGTGAATGTTCAGTTAATGTCATGGCAGTTGAGAGCTTATACGAGAATATATAGTAGTTAAGTAACGATCAAAGTGCAATAGTATCAATGGGTATCTAGCAACTCTAGTAGCTCTAGTACACAAGGATGATAATCAAGGGCAGCTAAGCATGGAAATAATTAACATATAGTACATGAAAAAAAATAGGAAAAGATGAGGTACTTGTGTTTTTTATGAGGTCGGTCGGCGAATCAAAAAAAAAAAAATCAGCAGCAACTGAAGCAACAACAAAACAGCAGCAGTAGCAAAATAATAGCAGTCACAGCAACAATAAAATAGCAGCGGCAGTAGTAAAACAGCACCGCGGCAAAGACAAAGCAGCGAAGGCGAAGAAACAAGAAGTGGTAACATCTAAACAGCAGCAATGTCAGAAACAAATTTTAGCAGCAAATTTTCTGTACTAGCAGCATCGAAATTTGATAGCAACAACCACGATGAGCCGCAGCAAAATCGATAGAAATAGCGATGTGGAATTTCAATAACGGCAAACGTAAATTTTTTTTTTTGCACCAATGGTAGCAACAGCAGTGAGGGATAGCTGCAGGCAGTAGCAACAATGATGGAAAGAAGCAAAATTCAAATATCGGTTACTACGGAAAAGTTCGGCTGTATCTGCTTCCATCTAGTCGTGCTGAAAATTGGCAAATTCGCAAGTAACACGAGAGCAAAATTGACTTTATTCTCCTTCTTGCACTGGAGAATAATATGTGTCCACGGCTGATTCATTGTTTAATTTGTAGGGGCTTAGCATCTTTCGAATCCAATGGAATTAGGATTAAAGGTGGTATCTAGTTTGAAGATTGAATTGGGTTCCTTTAGACATGAGTAAAATTGTGCACAAGCTTTCGATTAACGAGTGGATTTGGATTATGTAAAGCGGAGTTCAATTCTGACAAGAGTCCCGTATCAAATTTCTTGTGGGATTAGAATTGTAATCTTCTCAGCCTAAAAGGCTTATCGTATGATCGGAAGCTTCTTGAAATTCATATCCTTGGTTTTCTTTATATTGTTATCTACAATATGCTAATTAAGTATGATTCGTTAAGGAATCAAAATTGGTTATTTAAGCAAATTACATCCAAGTCGGCGACGGTTTGGTTTCGAGAATTCATGTACATGATGAAAGGAATTGATTAGATCAATTCGCTCCACTATTTCGTGTTTGAAGCAAGGTGAATAATAGTGAGGGTGTTCTGACACAACTGCATATCCGAAGCTAATGGAATTCTTATATAATTGGGAGATGTTTCCTCGTTGGCTTGTGATTCATGACCTCTTCAAACTTATTCTTAAACAATAGTGTTTGAATGTATACATTCATTTGGCTTCATGAAGTTTTACCAACAAGGTGCACGTGCATGATGGATGTATTGGATTGGTTCAAAGCTTAGGCTTTATGTATTGAAGGATTGCAATTTATAGCAATCAATGTCGAATTTTTGAGATTATTAACTGTCATCTTTGGATTTCACTTGAAGAAGCGAACTTTTGCTTATTCTTTTGAATTATGTATTTAATCAATATAAGTTTGTGTTATTTTCAATAATGCCCAAAGAAGATATTGAGACTTGTCCCCTCAATCGCATTCAAAATTCGGCATTCGCAAACAAGTTTCGAGGGGGCATTTGTAGACAATGAAATTTTATTTTAATTAAAATTATCAGATGTCTATAAATAAATTTAATCGGCATATTTATGGTCCAATTAAATAATGCCATATGTCATATATATTTTCGAAGATTGGTTAATTTAAAACCAATTATATTGCTCCACATGTCAAAATGAGGTAGTTCGACCAATCAAATATTTTTGTGTCGCTCTTCCAATTAAATTGTGCCATGTCACATGTCTTCAAGACTTGGCCAATAAGAATATATGTACTCTAGTATTTATCTCTTTATTAATAAATTAAAATAAGGAGATAATATCAAAGTAGTACAATCCCTATATATTAATATCTCTTATGTGTAAAGAGATAAGAATTTGTTTCTTAGTATGCAAGTAATAAGTTACACATGTACTACAAGTCTTCTAACTTGCTCCCCTCCCATACATGTATAAATAGGGATCATCCCTCAGAGGTTCAAAGGACACACACATAGATCCATATACACATATTTCTGAAGTCTGAAAGCTGTAGAAGCTCTAAGTCTTCAAATTTTCTCTTCAAGTCTTCCATGTGTCAAGATTAGAAGATCTTCATCAAGTGTTCTTCAAGTCTTCCATATCAAGATTTGAAGAATTCAATACTTGGTTCGGGAATAAGCTGTGAGCCCTCGGATCGTGTGTGAAGCAAAGAATCGAAGGAATTTTCTCCACATATTGAGAATATCCTAGACATTGACCAGTATTTTAACCCTTTATTTTATATATTTATATTTTTATCGCTATATTTCTTGTTTGTTCAATTTTTACAGACTTGAAATATTTTATTGTGCACAACTAGTAATTAATAACATTTGTAAAGCTTCATAAATTCATGTAATTGATAACAAACTTCAATAGCTTTCTAGAATAATCCCTATTGGCTCTAACTTTGATACAATTTCTAATCCTCCTCTGCGCAAAAACATTGGAACGTGGGGTGTGAATGCTTTAGTAGGTAGTACTTATCTCTTATTGGATCATGCAGTTGCACATCCACTCACATACACACATATATATTCCATGAAAATATTAAACCAAACTATATTATTTAATTAGTTTTATAATTAGTGGACCACTTGTCTTTTTATGATTAGTTGATTGGTTAACGTACATTGTAAAATTTATGTTATTGCCACAGGAGATTATTCCTAAATAGTACTACTAGTTTAGGCTGCATGGTTATATATTAGTGGGGGCAATAATATTGAAATTCATAGCATTAATGTTATTGCCGCATCACTCTTTTTTCAAAATGGCAACAATGCCCTTTATCGAAGTCAAACCAAGTACTAAAGAAATTCTATTGGGCCCTACCACTAATCTTAACACCGTTTTTGTTCCCGCCAAAGTAAGAAGTTCACATGACTAAAAACAGAAATCAAAGGACAAGAATGAATTTAAGACATTTAAAAAAAAAAAGGTCAAGCATTCCAAATAAAATTACAGTACATTACATAAAAGGCAAACAACAATTATCAAACATATCAAACTTTCATGATCTCCATTTCTGTAACAACTGGCTTACTGCTGCCATTGCTTAAAGGATTAAGCAACACAAGGCTAACAACAACTTTTTACATTCAAATTATTATTTTTTAATAAAAGGACAATATAAGTAAAGATTTCTTCAAACTGCAAAAAGTTGCATCATATACATTTGAAGTTCACAAATGTCATGAGATATTCCACACCCTGATTCCATATACTTCTGATGTACAAAAGATAGATTAGACTGAACATATACCAGCTATATAAAAGATAGACTGCATATACCTCTTATACAAAAGATAGAATACATTGCTAAGAAATTGAAGTAGTCTTATATTGAAATCTAACTCCAGAGACTTGGAATTACATTCAAATCAAACTATATTGCTAAGAAATTGAAACAGTCTATATTGAAATCTAACTCCAGAGAATGTCATCTTCTGGACTTGGAATTACATTCAAATCAAACCAAACTGTTAAAATACTATCATAAGAGAAACTTGAAAATTGATCTTCAACCATGGTATTTGATGCATTTGGCTTGGCTGACGATCAACTGTAAAATCCTCATGAGTCTTAAGACTCATGCAGACCATTTATTCAGTACTCAAGACCTGTCTCTTATACACATCTAGATGTGTTGAACTTGATCCCTTTTTCTTCCTTTTGCTTGGCTGCCTTTCTTTATCATGCTGTACTTTTGGCTCAAAACTCAAAAATCTTGGACTAGCAACAAGATCCTCAGATAATCTCCAATGAGCATTTTCCTTATAAGATTGAGGCCTTGTTCATACTTATCCTGCAACCTGGCAAGCACAATGCCCAAATTGCCCAAATTATAGTTATCATCAGTAGCCTCAACTTCACTAAGAAGTGACTCTCTTGTGTCAATTTTCCATTGGGAATGTACGATTGCAAGAGGTAATGTCTATCCTCTCCAATGGCGCATCATGTATGCACAAGGCAATCCCATAGTAGCCATCAAGCTACCACTACATACTGTTGCATGGTATGATTTTCCATCAACTCAAACTGTTTTTCTAACTCTTTCAAGGAAAAAAGTGATAATCGTGTCACAACTTCTTTAAAAAATGGAATATTACACTTATGAGGAACTTGAAGCTTTTCACCCAACATCTTCACCTTAAATTCAATTTCATTTTCAATGAGATGACAAATTTTCCCTTTTACTATCACTATATCACCAGTTGAAACCAACAAATATTGCTTCAATTTTAAGAGAATGTGCACCTTTAGCCCTTGATGAAGTATGATTTCTGAAATGCAAAATTTTCTTTGTCCAAGCATTGACAACAGACTCTTTATAGGGCAACCATGTTTTTGGAATGTAACTTAAAATATCAGTTTTCACTTTGTACAACAATTCAATCTCATAGCAAGCTTTTTCATAAGCTTCTTTAGTTGTAGAATATACAACCTTTTTCCAAGCCAACAAAAATTTCTCCCAATCTTCTTCTTTTTGAAAATGAGACTTGCATTTTGAACATATATTCTTCTAAATGTGTGATGCAACACAAGCTGTGGGCTAGGCCGTCAAACTTGTAAAATAGATTTTAAGGCTTTAAAGTTGCAATATTATATAAGAAAATTCACAAGAAAGGTGTAAATTCAGAACATAAACTAAAGAGAAATTACTGGAAAACGTGAAAATTAAGAGAATAATGATTAGGAAACATTAGGAATCACTCCTAGGCACCTTTAGGCACCACACCCAAGGCTATGATTGCATCACACAACCCTTTAGAAGACAACAATGTCTGCTGAAAGTTTTTGTTAAGCTGAAAACTATCTTCTCTTTGTGGAGAACAACATTATTTATAGACTCTAAAGACAAATCCTATTTTGACTAGGATTTACCTCTTGTTCTAAAGAATTAACAATTCTAGCTTAACTCTAATTGGTATCAAAATTAAAATAGAAACCAAGTTTCTTAAGACAAAATACTAAAATACTAAATTAGAAGATCTCCTGCTCAAATTACTAAAATACTCCTAACTATGCCAACTCCTAAAAAAGATCTTTGTCTTCTAATAAGTCCACAAAGATTGCTTGAACTCTTATAATTATGAAGATCTTTGATTTTACTATTTCTTGAGCCTTTTGTTGACTGCATCAATATGCCAAACACACAACATATTTGAAGCCAAAGGAAAGGTCACTTGAATAGCTTTCATCAATGCCAATTCTCTATCGGTGATAATAATAGAAGGGTGGTTGTTATAACCATGATAGCATATCACCAAACAAACCTAGTGTCCCTTCATAATCTTCATGTCCTTCTTTTTGTAAAAATATGAACCAAGAGTAAAATGAAGTGTTAAAACTTGTAACTCCAATTATCTCAAGCAGTGGCACCTTATATCTATTAGTCTTGTAAGTGCAATTCATAATAAACACGTTTGAATAACTTCTACTCAATTTAATAGAAGCAGGATGTTCAAAGAATAGGTGAGTTAAGTGACCTTCTTGAGTCATGCTTCACATCAAATAAAAATTCAGCTTTACCAAGTTCTTCAAATAAAACTTGAATCATAGGACGACCTCTTGAACTCTGTTTCACAATTTTCTACTTTGTGTTGTAGATATCTCTTGCTATTACTCTAGTATTTGGGTTTTTTTTGACGAAGAGATGAAACAATTTGACGAAGTGGAACCACGGACCTGTTCAAGTTACCAATATCCTGGACCTCTTCTTCTAACAAAATGCGAGCGAAAGGATGTCCAGCCAAATCACATAGAAGGTTCATGGTTGTGTGACTTATTTTGAATAGCAAGTTTCATATGTCCATCTGCATTTCTCTTACCTTTGATTCTAAAAGGACAATTTATGAGACGGGTAGTTGTATTCCTTTGTCGTTTCTCAATTGGAATATTAAGTCCATCTCTATATTTACCCCCTCAATCGCAACCAATAACGACATATCTCTCTTTTTTAGAATTTTTTATTGTTAGCACATAACCTTGTCTTTCATAAAAAGACCTTGCAACCTCCAAGATATCATCTCTTGTTGCAAAATTGCTATCAAGTAATTCACTAATATTCCTCTGTGGAAGTCCCTCAATCCCACTGATATTTGAAAGAAAAAAAAAAATGAAAACTCCATTAGTTGATATATAGTCAAGCTATTACCATATGGTTGGAGGTAATTAATTTCCCAAAAAACAGTAAATTAATTCTAGTTAGCATGTGAATTCCAAGCTTCTTCTTAAAACTAATTAATAAAAGGGGCAAAAAAGAACGACTCTGTTAACCAACACTGACAATGAGTTATCCAAATTTTCTGAATAGTAAAATCAAGTATGCATCACCAAAAAATATTCACACATATCAAAAAATGTACCAAAAAAATCACATTTTAAGCAACAATACAAAAATATCTTTCAATAGGCACTCTTAAGCACTACCCGTGGTGAATCTGAATAAAAACAATAAAATTACTACTAACACAGATGTGAAAAAGTCAAGAGGCAGAGGAAAAGAGGGAGAGGCGAGATGAAGAGTACCTGGATGGAGATTGAAGATCCGGCTCTGTATCCATGTCCTTTGCACAAGAGAAAGTCACTTGGAGAATGAACAATGGCTACGAATCGAGCTGAAATCTGGCAGTGGAATGAAAATATGGTAGGATGTTATCTGAAATTGGTAGAAGAAAGAGAAGGAATGAATAGTTCTAGAGGTTTTTGGCTGAAATTTTGGCATGAAGGAATATTATAGAGAGGAAAGGGATGAAATATACGGGGATCGATGGTAGGACCCAAGAAAAATATTGTTGACTTGGGTTAAGGGCATTGTTGCCATTTTGAAAAAAAGTGCTGTGGCAATATCATTGCCCATATTAGTGTAATGCTCTGTTTCCGTGAAGTGTGCCAAAAAGCCGCAATCCTTTATTTGCATTTTTAAGTTATTGTAGCTGCAGCCATACTTTTGTTGTAAAAATAAAATAAAATTGCCCAGACTCTTGCTTTACTTATTTCTTGATTATTTAATTATTTGTTGATTGGGTCTATTAAAGTTGTACCAGTACTACAGTTAATTCATAATTATGTCACTCACAATTGTTTGTTCAGTCCCAAAATTTAAAAATAAATTCGAATATATTTTTTTTTGGAAGAAATAGATGATAACCCATATGAAAGCACATGGTTTGGAAAATCATATTCATAAAATTATCGACGGAGATGCTGATGCAGAAACGGTGCAGGCAAAATAATCAGACATTGTCACAGATGCATCTGACAATTGATTTGTATTTTAATTTTTGAAAAAATTGCTACAGAAGACTTTCAAAAGTGGTTTGGGATACATTTTGGAGAAGACATACCAAGGAATTGATCGGGTCGTGTACAAAATAATATGATGATGTTGAAGAGAAAATTTGAACTTTAGATGATGGAAAAATCTGAATCTATCGAATCTTATTTTTTCTGATTGTCGAAGATTAAGAATGAGATGGCCTTAAACAACCATGAATTGATTGACAAATTATTAGTGAAAAAAATATTGAATAGCTTACAAATGAAATTTGATCATGTTGTCGTAGTAATTCAAGAAACGAAAGACACATCAAATTTGAGTATTGAAAACTTGCAAGGCTCGTTAATTCTTCATGAACAGATAATTAATGGGAAGACGGAGGATACTATGGAAATGAATATGGTGGAGAAAGCACTTCACACACAGTTGAATTTGGAGGGGAAAGATGAATCTAACCAGTTAGGAGAATCCAGTTAGACAAATCTGACCTACAACAATAAAGGTCATGTAGCCGGTTATAACAACAACAGAGGTAGAGGCAGATAGAATCATGAACGTAGTAGAGGTAACAATTTTATTTTTAAGTGTGGTCCTGGTAGAGGTAGAAATAATAATTTTAATAGCGGTAATAATTTTGGCTAAGGAAATAATTTTTATCAAGTTCAAGATAATCAGATAATTCAATGTTATAATTGTGGAAAATATGGAAAAAAATTGAATTTAGATCCAGTGAATAATTTAATAGGAATTTTTAGGATAATGTTGCGATAATCAAGCTCAGAATAATAATCGAAATATGAAAACTTTTTGGCTTGTAATGTTGTGGATATTGTTGATCAAAACAAATGGTTTTTGGATACTGGCTCTAGTAATCACGTGTCATAAAAAAATTATTTTCTAAGTCTGATGAATCTGTTTGTGGTGAAGCAAGATTTGGAAAAAAATAATACTTTACCAGTTTTTGGAAAAGGAAAAATTCAAATTTGTCTGAAAAATAGGTCTACGAGTTTTATTCTAATGTCTATTTTATATTTCAGGGTTGAGTCATAATTTGTTGAACATGGGTCCATCGTTTGAGAAAAATTATGATATTTATATCAAGCATGGAATGTGTACTATTGTTGGTAAAAATATTGTGATGATTGCAAAGGTGATGATGACTCCTAACTGCATATTTCCATTAAATTTGAGTAGTAGAAATTTTTCTTTTTTTAGTACTATGCTTGATGGCAATAAATGGCTTTGACATTTGGGGTTTGGACATTTAAATTTTGACAGTTTGACATTTTTGGCAAATAGAAGAATGATTGGTTGTTTTCTTGTTATCAGTATTCCTGGGAAAGTTTATGACACTGGTATTTTGGGCAAGAAACACAGGGATGCCTTTTAGACAGGAAAATCATGGAGAGCAAGGAGAATATTAGAGATTATTCATTCAGACTTATAAGCAGTGGAGGTTCCTTCTAATGGTGGCTATAGATATTTTATTACTTTTATTAAAGATTTTGGTAGAAAAACCAGGGTTTATCTATTTTTTTGAAGCAAAAATCTAATACATGTGAGAATTTTAAAAAATTCACGATTTTTATTGAGAAGTAAAGTGGTTATCAGATAAAAATTTGAGAACTAATAGGGGTCAGGAATATCTTGTGTGTGATAATTTTCTTGAAAAAAATGGTATGCATCATCATTTGAGAGTCAAGTACACTCCACAAAAAATAGGATAATTATGGCTATGGTCATACGCATGTTGATGTTAAAAAATATGCCAAAACCCTTTTGGGCAGAGGTAGTTGCATGTACTACTTATGTGTTGAATAGATGTTCTACAAGAAATCTTCCTAAAAAAATCCCTAAAGAAGTTTGGAGTAGTAGAAAACCATTTATTGGCCATTCTCAGAGCTTTTGGATGTATTGTTTATTCTCATATTCCTGATCAATTGTGTAGGAAACTTGATGACAAAGGTAAAAAATGTGTTTTTATTGGCTACAGTGAGCAGTCCCAGGTTTATAGATTATTCGGTCTAGTTTCAAGTGAAGTTACTGTCAGTAGAGATGTAACTTTTGATGAAAGAGTTATTTAGGATTGGATCCAAGAAGAGCCAAAAACCGTAGAGGTAAATTTAAATTATTAAGGAGGTGATGATGATTATGATCTTTATCCATCACTAGTTACACAGGGTTCACAAATGAAGACATCTGGTCATCCACAGTGTCGGCGCTAGTTGCCCACTAGATTACAGGATTATGTTATTTCTTCTGATAATTCTCCTTCTAATGAAGATATTGTGAATTTTTCTTTATTTGTAGATTGTGACCTAGTTGTTTACAAGGATGCAGTCTGAGATGGTCATTTGGCGAAGGCAATGGATGAAGAAATTCATGCTATTGGAAGAATGATACATGGGAGCTTAGTTTTCTTCCAACTAGTAAAAAGGTCATTGGAGTGAAGTGGATCTACAAGATGAAGTACAAGCATAATGGAGAAGTAGAGAGGTTCAAGGCAAGATTGGTGGCAAAAAGGTACATACAAAAACCCAATATTATCTCAAATTATTTTGAGGTATTTGTATTTGTTGCTCTAGTGATACAGTTCGTTTGACAATTTCTCTTCCTATTCCAAATAAATGGAGATGTTATCAAGTGGATGTCAAGTTTACTTTCTTTATTGGAGTTCTCAAAGAGGAAGTGTATGTGGAGCAGCCTGCAGCTTTTGTTAGAAAAGGTCAAGAAAACAAGGTGTATATATTAAAGAGAGATTAATATGGTTTGAAACAAATCCCAAGGGCGCGGTACACGAGAATTGACTCATATTTTGTTCGTTTTAGTTTTTGAGATATGTATATGAGCACACTTTATACATTAAATCTTCTACTCATGGTGATGTTATTATTGCATGCTTGTATGTAGATTACTTGATTTTTACTGGAAATAATCCTGTGATGACTGCTGAATTCAAGAAGGCCACGATTAAGCAGTTTGAGATGATAGATGTGGGACTTATGTATTTTTTTCTTGGTATTGAGGTTTTCCAGTCTGATTGTTGTATTTTATTCCTCAAAGAAAGTATGCAGGTGATATTTTGAAAAAATTCAAGATAGATGGTGCTAAGTCAATTCTAACTCTGGTTGAAGAAAAATTACATTTAACGAAAGATAGCACTAGAGAATATGGGGATCGTACCTACTTTAAAAGTTTGATAGAAATTTAGAAATATTTGACTTCTAGAGGCCAGATATCACTTTTAATGTTGGTTTGATTAACAAGTTCATAGAAAATTCACTCCAATCATACTTGCAGGCAGCAAAGAGAATCTTAAAGGACATCAAAAGTAGTCAAGGAGATGGTATTTTTTATTCATGCAATGATCCGTTTGAGTTATTTGGCTACATAGATAGTGATTGGGCACGTGATGTGGTAAAAAAGAAGAGTACTTCAATTTATGCATTTTTTTACTGGTTTTGGGGTGTTTTCGTGGAGTTCTAAAAAGCAATAGGTGATAGCATTTTCTACCATAGAAGTGGAGTATATTGCAGTAGCTAATAGTGCTACTCAAGAATTGTGGTTGCGTCATATGCTTGGTGTTCTTCAACACAAGCAGGATGGTTCTACAAAAATATATTGTGACAGTTGTTGGTCCCAAGGGCAACCTAAGAGGGGGGTGAATTAGCTTGTATCTAAAACAAACCTTTTTATGTGCTTAATAGAAATTCAAACTTTATGCACCAAATAAAAACTTAAGCACAAATGAATACAATAGATATTCAACTATTTAAGCTTAAAGAACAAATGAGAATATTGAGATTAAGAGAATCAAACCAAACTCCCAAGCTTCTCAAGCTTGGAGCTTACAACTGCAAAGAGCTTCTTACAAGGCAACTATCAAGTTCACAACTTGAAGTTTAGCCACTAAAAGTCTCTTCAAAGTAGGTGAGACAATAACCTCTTGTACACAAATGAGGATCACTCTTGCTCACACTAATTTCCTTTAGTTGAGCCAAGAGTTTTACACTCACAACCTCCCTTTGTTACAATTGTTATCTCTCCACTATTACACTTGAACCCGAACTCTTACACTTCTAAGCTCTTTTCACAATACTACCTACACTATTACAACACTTGTACTCACTTTTGTCCCAAATAGCTCAAGTATTCTTTGTAATCAATGTAGAAGTCTCTTCTTAATTAATTCAGACCTAGGGGTATTTATAGTTGCCAAATATCTGCTTCCAACAACTTCCCAACGGCTATTTTTTGTTTACTGGAAAACTAGCCATTGGACCTTTCGGACGGCCGATGCAGCAAGAGTGCGTCCGAACAAACTAGCCATTGGACCGTTAGGACGGCCGCTGCTAAACCCTGCGTCCGACACTGCGTCCGTTCTCAAAGGGTATTTGTTCAGACGTCCGAGGATGCGTTCGAACATGTGTCCGATCGAAGCAAAGTCTTCTGGAAATATGATCGGACGCTGTTTTTCGTCAAAGACTTTCTTCAAATTCTTTGTGTCGGACGATTACCATCGTTCGAAACTCTGTCATTCGGACAATCATTTGCGTCCGTGAAGTATTGTGGTTGAACGTTTTGTACGGACGATCATTTGCGTCCGAACCTACCTATTTTTCTACACACTTGTTATCAAACCATTAGTGCGATTTGGTCATCATCAAAGCATGATTATGGATAACTGGGGTTCAACCACAGTAAGTTGGCGATTGAGCTATCCAAGAATGTTGCAGTAGCTAATAGTACTACAAAAAATCATATTCATCGCTACTTTAAGACAATCAAAATTTTACTATTTCTTATGTCTCATAACTTGTTCCAAATTTCCACAGATCAGGCTAATTCAAATAGTTACCTAAATCCTGTCCGACAATAAATATCGAAGATCACAATATCTTACAGTTAAGAATTCAACCGGTAAGTTATAATATCTATCTCTTATAATATCTACGTATTGTTTCATTAATGTGTACAATAATTTTCTTATATTAGAGGCAAGACATATTATGAAAAAAATTATAAAACATATGTATCAAACTTTTTATTTGTTATTAATGAATTTAGAACTATGATTTTCTGTAAATTATAACAAATAGATTCAAATAGCAATTTAAATTTCTGCAGTATAATGATCCATTACAACGTCCAAATATTTTTATTTTTCTTAAATGATTATTTTGTCAAAATAGTATATTTATTTAAAATTGTGTTTGTTAGTTTGGATTTCTTGTGATTTATCCAGTTTAAAAAATTACCAATATGAAGCTAAAGAAAATATTATGTTATGAAATAAAGACTATTTTATTACTTGGTAACTTATATGTCTTCAAAAGTTTGTTTAGTCAAAAACAAATTTTCTTATTATTTAAAAATATTTAGGTTTTATTTTAAAAAGTGAAGTTGTTAAAATGTTATCTAACTATTAGATAAGAGATAATGGACCCTCCAATTTCCACATGGCAAGGGTTTTTTTTTTTTTTTTTTTTTTTGCTGAAAAATGGAATTTTGTACTCTTGACATTACGTACAACCTTTTGATTATTCTAGGATAGTTTGTCAATATACCATCATTTTGCTATTCAATTGTCTAATAAATCTGCTTTCTCCACGTCCGAAAACCAACATTAAATCATGCCATGTTAAACTATCGGGGGTAGTTTGGTTAATGCACAAATGATATGCCTTGGAAAACACAATTTCTAAATTCGCCATCTTTATTTTTGATTAAGGCTTGCTTCCCAGGAATACAAGATATTTTTTGCTGAATTCTCTCCTTGCCATACAATTTCGTAAAATCTTAGCCACTCAATCATATCTACTTTATTTTCCTCCATCTTCTCCATCTCTCTGTAAAAACCTTAGCCTACCTTTATTTTCTCTCTCTTCTCAGGGAGTTAAGAGGGTAAGGGTAGAATAACCCTATATTCCTTACAAGTTTCCACACAAAAATTACAAAGTAGAAATTAAAGGAATATAAGAGGGATAACCTTTCTTTTAAGATAGACCATCTAGAAGAAATATAAGAGGGATATCGTGGTAAGAAAGAACTAGAAATTTTGATATTTTTGGAGGATATTGTCATATAAATCGCCCAAGAAAGTTATAACTTTGATTTTCTTTCTTTTATTAAAAATTTATTTTATTTTTTAAAATTTTTGGATGTTTATTTATGTGGATTGATGTTATTCTTCTCGCTACAACAACCAAAAAGATCTAATTTTTTTGGCCTTTTATTTTTTTTATTTGTGGGTTATTTCTTGAGTATTTTTTAACTTTAAAACAACCTTTTTTATTTTTTATTTTTTATTCCTTTGACTATGAACTTTACAATTGTAATGATATCAACCACATTTTGGGTCACCCCAAAGTTAGGTCTGTCAACAGATTAGGGTATGGTTTAGGACTCAGTTCGATTCTGACTCCTTTATCTAAGATGGATTTATCTCTAAACCCGTTTACCAATATCGAATCTGTATTCGATTAGACTAATCTATAAATAGAACAGATCTGGATTTAATAGTTTTGACCCGTTTAGGACCGAGATCAGATTATAAACATATAAATAAATAAATAAATAAATATTTTAAATGTTATAGTAATATTGTGATTAGATAAGATCCAATACAACCCTCTCATTTTATCCCTCATCTCAGCTTCCCTCCCCCACTTAGCAAATTTGTTTGCCAAAACCAAATTATCTCAACTCTCTGATCTCAACTTCACTCCTCAAGGGCTCTAATCATCTCAGATCCCGTATTTGTTTGGTCAATCTATGATCCTTGAGGTCATTCATCCCTCCTTATTCTTAATATTCCTCCTTCGTCATCTATATCTCTTTTTCTTTTCTCCAAATCGGTAACAAAATCATTCTGAGATAAAAAGTGATGATAGAAGATACTAGAGGATGTTTGAGCTACATACAATCCTTGACATTCTCTGTTGCTGAAGAACTAACACCTAAAGCATTTGAATAGGTCTCAGAGAAATAAATAAAGGAATAGCAACCAACTGATACAAAGGTTGTAACAGAGGATGTTTAAGTTGCAGCATCCTCACTTTCAACCATATTATCCAAGAACTTATGCCCCCCGAAAACACATTATCACTCTTCATTTCCTTTCCCTTATTTCTCCACCCCACTTTCTCTACATCTGTCCTAAAACCTCCAGGATCAAACAAATAATTAATTGTACCATTAAATACAATTGGGTAGCAGTTTCCTAACATCAAATGCATAGATGGACTTTTACACATTGCATTGACATATTGTTGTTGTCACTTACAACTTCTAAGTAACTATGCTTTTCTAAACATACAACATCCATATCACCCTTAAGATTACCAGAATCAATAGTTGTACCACGATCACAATTTTCATAGAATTTAATATTCATAAATTAAACTATTGACATATGCAGATTTATGAGCTTTGTTTTCAATAGTACCGTTAATCTCATTATCAACAATATTCACCACAAGAGCACTTCAAACCCCAACATTCTCAATCCACTTAGTGAATAATTCTAAATAAGGTTTAAAGTCATATACATTAACATCAAATCTGCCACAATTTCTCCTTCATTCAGCCCTTAATGAAGGAGAACTTCCATGGCAGATTTCCCACATCAAGTCACCCTTGTCCTCAAGGGTGTCAGCCGTCAATCCACTGATTTGATTCTCCCCTGAGTTGATCTTCTCCATTACAGATTCTTCAATTTTTCCTGAAAGATAAACTTCAAACAGGATTTGAGGTTGTCTCTTAAATCCCCCAATTTCTTAAATCAAGCCCCAAGTTGAATTTCTCCATGAAATATCCTTCATCGAGTTCTGATTTCATAGCCAGCAACTCATCATCCATTCTTCAAATCTCTCATAATAATCCAGCACTCACAATGTGGTTTGTCTTGGCCTCTTATGTTTGAAAATGATGTAATTTCCTAATGCAACAATTTTCTACAAGTGTAAGAAATTCTCCTCATCCGAATCGGCCTTGGAAAAGCATCGATCAAATGAAGTAGCAACCATTTCCCAATCGGATCGTGGCTGCTCTGATACCATTTGTAACAACTCTCTAATATTCAATCACAATTAAGAACAAAAAATGGAAAATAACACTGAAATTCAATATTAAATCTCCATTCATTAAATGATTCAAGGAAGGACGTGGATTTACGAAAAAATAGGGAATGGAATGTATAAGAGATGGTGAAAAGAATGTAGGAAACTTAAAGCAAACTAGCTCAAAAAAAAACCCATAACAATGGAAAAAACACTGAATTAACAAAGCAAAAATCTGAAAAATCTACATGGATGCAAAAATGGAAATAAAAGCAAACGGAAAACTCTGGCTCCAAGCCAACCATCCAGCTTGTGCCACCGTCTAGTTGGTTACGGTTCGGGATAAATCACAAGAAATCCAAACCTGTCTCTTATACACATCTAGATGTGTATAAAGACAGGTACCCCCTTTACATAACAAAATGACCCCGTATCTTCCATCTCCTTTAACCATTTCACAACCAACTTTTAGATCAGCATTTTAATTAAAAACTAACAAGTCCTTCCCTTTTTTTTCTTCCTGGGATTGTTACAACTACATTTCTACATTTTTTTCTTGAATACTAGTCCTTTCTTTCCAACATTAGATTTCAAGTTCAACTTAAAATAATCGATCCCAAACTATGTGTGCAACACATCAATGAAAAATCCCAAATTGGCCTTTTTAATATCTCTTTCCCTCTAAAACTAAAAAAGTTTGTTGGATTTCTCATTCTTTTTATAAAAGTTTTTCTGGATTTTGATTGATGATGCCTTTCAAGAATTTTGGTTGAATATATATGATCTAGATCCAACTCCATCAGAATAGGAGACAGGTTTGCATATTGAAGACCATCGGTATTGGGTTATCTAAGCGGATCCAGAATCGGTATTTGCAATCAGAAATCTGACCCATTGATAGGCCTGCCCAAAGCCCCCCATATTTCTTTGAAGGACTCTGCTTGCCATTGCTGTGGATACATGGTCTTCGAGAAGAAGTATATCTTCACTACTGATGATGATTGCTTTATAAGTGATTTCTCATAGACCATTTTCTTTTTAGGCCTTTATTGTGGTTTTTTATGTCAATATCAGATTTTTATATCTTTTTTCATTATTGATCTGATGGTTTTGGTTGGAAAAACTTGGATTTTGTTATAGATTTGTTGTGTAATTAGTATATTGATGGATTTAACATGTCAATTTTGTTTCAATTTTTTTTTTTGATTCTTTGGTTATTCTTAAATTTGGAGGGATTTGAGTTCTTTTCCAACCCTTTTATGACTTGAACTCTATTTTCTCTTTGTATTTCTATTAAGGGTAAAGAAGTAGGAAATTTTTTTCTTCCTTTTTTTTTTAAAAAAAAAAAAAAATATGTGGAATATCAAAGAAATGACCTAGTTTTTAATTCTTATTAATTTATGTAATTCCTATGGATCTTAGTCTTATCTTTAGTTGTTGTGATTTTCGTATTAATTGGCTTCTTTTGCTAGTGAATTGACTTTTGAGTCTATTTCAGTCAAAATAATCACTTACTATTGATGTCTGGCTTGGTAAATAAGCTATTGACTGGTTTGGAATGAGAAATTTTTCTCAATAAATTTTATCTCCCACAAGGTTTATCTATCTAAATTACTAAACACATCCTATTCCATAAAACATCAGCATTGAATAGTCCCTAATTGTGGGGGTTATTATGTAATTTAAGCCTCAAGTGATAAACTTTTTTTTTTTAACCCAAACAAAATTCTTTCCATTATTTTTTGCTGTTGATTTGGTGTGCTTTCCCTTGACTTTCTATGATTGTGCACTTACTGCCCTCATCTTCTCCCCAATTTTCAAGCTCATTCACCCGACTAATAAAATAAAGAAAGTAGCGTTTCATTTCATATTCAAACGCATGCACAATGACTCTCTCCTTCATAGGTGGCTGGTCTTTCACTTTCTTTGTTGTTGTGCTAATATTCTTTACCCCATTAAGAAATTACTGTGATTTTCTATTCTCTAAGTTACTTCCATAAAAATTTTGAATATAAATGTGATTTTTTTTCATCTATTCAGATCTTATTGTGTTGAGTTGGCGGTCAATTGATAAATTTCATGATTTTATATGTATCTCTAGCCTATGCTTTTTATGGTGTGTTTATATCTTATATACTGGCCATTCTATTTTTTTTTTTTTTTTTCAATTTCTAAGCTTGATTTCCAATACTTGCATCAAATTCAAGTAGCAACATTGGTATAAAGTTATGTCTGCTTTTGCAATATGTATTTCTTGCTTGCAACTACTTTTCCCAATTGTACCTGTCCTATTGATCTTTGCTTCCTTATGCCTTTAAATGGTTATTTGTAGGTTAATCTTCCAAATTTGGGAAATTAATCCTTGCTTTAGAGGCCTCTTTATAATAGTTGTGATGGTTGAGTGAATGTTTGACAATGGGAAGACTTGAGTCATTTCTTAATATTTTGGTTGATATTTTGGTTTTACTACCTTAATATTCTTTTTTTGCTATTCATGTTTGAGAAATGTGGAAGAAGAGAGTTGGTTGAAATATGATACTTATTAATACTATGATTTTTTAGGATTAACTTTTTTTTAAGTGCTATTGACTTCTTTTTTAGTGTGTGATTTGTTACTATTATATCTTTCATTTCACATCCCTCCTGTAGTTCTATTTAGTTTTAGTAACGTTTTGATCCAAAATGAGTTATTTCTTGAATCATATATATGTGTGTGTGTCTGTAGGGGATAGGGATGGAACCCTTTACTTGGTCCAATAAACAATATACAATTATTTTTGCATGGGAAGCACCTAAGGAATGTTTTACTTTAATGTCTAAGTGGATGATACCTTTTCCTAATCCTTCAAAGACTGGAGTTAATCAGAACTGTCTAAGGGTTTTTGTAGAATTATTTCTTTTTCCTTCATTGAATTACAAATGCAAAATTGTTCACATATTTTGTGCTTAGATGTTGTCCTGCAAGATTAATGCTAGAAAGTTGATAGTAGTAATTAGTAAATATATCATATATGCTTAAGTTTTATGTCAAATGTAATTCTATTCTCCTTGCAACTATATTTACTTATTTTTCCTATTTTGATTAGTGTTGGTCATTAAAATTTTGATGCATTTAGTAATGTTTGTCCCTGTATGTTGTGTAGTTGTGCTTTAATATGGTTGTCTTCGTGCAAATCAGCACGAATCTATATTTTTATTACTTATTCCATGGCAGAGATGATTGATTTTATAGTCCTTTTTTAGGTTGACTTTGCATCAATATATATTCATTGTTTGCAATCTTTGTAATTCTAAGTTTATTTGTTGTGTTTCACTGAACAAGTAGTCAATCAACTTTGGTCGTTACTATTTGGATCGCTTCTACATTCTTTTTTTGCCTTCTCATATCAGCTGCTAGCATTGTGAAAACTATAGGATTCTTCTCCAACTGGATTTCATTTTTGTTACAGGTGATTATTGAGGATTGAGGGATGTGGTGAATGTGGTCTTGAATTCATTGTAATTGTAATTGGCCAGCTATGAACTAACTTTGATCCACATTCGCAATGTTAGTAACACTATGTACTGGAACCACTAGATGTAGCTACATGATATCCAAAATCTCAATGCATGTTTAATATATCTTCCGTTGCATACATTTCATTTGTGAAAGGATGGAAAACCTATATGGTGCAGTTTATAGAGGACAAAAATTACACTAAGATTAAGCATGGAAGTTGTTGAGAAAAGTCACCAAGGTCTATATGTACTGACATTGCTCTTCAGTACATGTGTCTGGATCGTTCTACTATTAGACTGTCCTCCCTCCTCATGCACATAAAAATACATATTATTTTTGCTCTTTTTTTTTTTTTTTGCATTAATGGTTTTTAAAAATATTTTTTCATATATAAAAAAATAGTGGACACTTGCCGAACATTGCACGACAAAATTCTACTACTACATTATATACCTATGTTAGAATTTATTTGAGAGAGATGAACAAAATGACTAAACAATATGTTTCAATAGCATATAATATGAATAAAAGCAAGGTTACCAGCACCCAAAAAGCAAGTGGCTTAAGTTTGGAAGCTCAATCCCAACACTTGGAGGTCTTGTGTTTGAGTCTTGGCAAGAGATATTTCTATTATATTTTGGAACTCATAGGTTAATTTTAAAAAAAAATAAAACATCTGGCTGAATTTTCGGTTCTTTCCATTCAACCGGAAGTTTGCACAAATTTGTTTGGGTTTAATTCTTGAAAAGAGACAGAGATTTAGAACCCCAGTTATTGCCACACAGACATGTTTATAAATGACCAAATCGTTCACTATTGTGTCGGATGCAACCTTGTGTTCATTGATACTCATGTTAGGATAATGACCAAATCGCACTAATGGTTTGAAAAGAGCAAGGGTGCAGAAAAATAGGCAGGCTCGGACGCAAATGATCATCTGAAACAAAGCAACCAAAAGAATCCACGGATGCAAATGAATGTCCGAAAGATAGAGGTTTGGACGATGGTAATCGTCCGACACAATCTGAAGTAGTTTCGGACGAAAAACAGCGTCCGATCATATTTCTAGAAGATATTGCTTCGATCGGATGCAGGTTCGGACGCATCCTCGGACGTCTGAACGTATACTCTCAGAGAACGGACGCAGCGTCGAACGCAGAGGTTAGCAACGGCCATCCGAAAGGTCCAACGGCTAGTTCGTTCGGACGCATACCCACTGCATCGATCGTTCGAAAGGTCTAACGGTTAGTTTTCCAGTAAACAGAAAATAGCCGTTGGAAAGTTGTTGGAAACAGATTTTTGGCAACTATAAATACCCCTAAGCCTGAATTAAATAAAAAGGAACTTCTACATTGATTACAAGTAATGCTTGAGCTATTTGGAGAGAGTGTGAGAACAAGGTGTTGTAATAGTGTAGGTAGTTTTGTGAAAAGAGTTTAGAAGTGTAAGAGTTCTTCTCTTATACACATCTAGATGATAACAACTGACACAAAGGGAGGTTGTCAATGTAAAACTCTTGGCTCAACTAAAGGAAATTAGTGTGAGCAAGAGTGATCCTTATTTGTGTGCAAGAGGTTATTGTCTCACCTACTTTGAAGAGACTTTTAGTGGCTGAACTTCAAGTTGAGAACTTGGTAGTTGCCTTGTAAGAAGCTCTTTGTAGTTGTAAGCTCCGAGTTTGAAAAGATTGGGAGTTTGGTTTGATTCTCTTAATCTAAATATTCTTATTTGTTTTTTAAGCTTAAATTGCTGAATATCTATTGTATTCGCTTGTGCTTAAGTCTTTATTTGGTGCATAGAGTTTGCATTTTTATTAAGCACATAAAAAGGTTTATTTTTTGAAACAACCTAATTCACCCCCCTCTTAGGTTGCCCTTTGGGACCAACAAGATCTAATCCAATCTAATGTCCAATTCATCGAGTTCATCAATAGATTTCTTGAACCAAGTCAGGTTTAATAATTAGGACCTCAACTAATCTAATAACCCTTTCTTAATTTCTTGAATACCTCACTTGAAATCCCTACAAGAAATCATATCCATTGTTACTTCAAAATGATAAAAGGCCATTCCTAAATAAAAATTGTAATTGTATTGCTCTAGAAGTATTTAAAAATCAATCTATTTATTTCCTTGATTTTAACAATGAGTTTTCATTGCCAAAATCTCACGAGGACAATTTGAACAAAAATCCTAGTTGAAAATGAAAAAAATTTTATTATATTTTGGAACTCACAGCTTAATTTTTTTTTAAAAAATCTGGTTGGATTTTTGGTTCTTCCAATTCAACCAGCAGTTTGCACAAGTTTAGTTGGGTTTAATTCTTGTTCTGTCTAATTAGAGGCCCAACCCAGTCTACTGTCCAATTCATTGAGTTCATCTATAGATTTGTCGAGCCAGGTTAGGTTTAGTTATGTATAATTAGGACCTCAACTAATCTATAACCCTTTCCTAATTTCTTGAATACCTCACTTGAAATCCCTACAAGAAATCATATCCATTGTTACTTTAGAATGATATAAGGCCATTCCTAAATAAAAATTGTCATTGTATTGCTCTAAAAGTATTTAAAAATCAATCTCTTTATTTCCTTGACTTTAACAGTGAGTTTTCATTGCTAAAATCTTACGAAGACAATTTGAACAAAAATCCTAATTGAAAATAAAGAAATTTCTATTATTCTAGAAGTTAGTCACATAATCATTCATAAAATCTTTGGGACATGAAATACTTGAAAAGTCCTTAAGATTTATCAAATTTTGAAGGCCTTCCTCGAGAAACTTTGAGAAACCTCAACCATCCCACTAACTATCTTTACCACAGAGCAACCGCCACTACACAAATCAACGGTGGTCACCCGTAGCAACAGAGTGGCACTGGTTGTTTGGCAGCCGTAGCGATGCTATCATTCCACAGTAATCTATATACCAGTAATAGGCACATTGTGCTAGCAATGGGTCCATGCTACTGTCATGGTAAATGACCACAACCTTGTTACTTTACCTGCGACAACTAGAAAAGGAGCAGCTGTCTCTTTTTCTCTTTTCCCCTTTTCGTTTTTTTTGGGGCGAATTTTCATATGCAATTTTCCTAATTTATTTTTGAGAAGCTATAAGCTAACAAAGCAATCTTATAGAAATGATTCCCGATATCACTTCCACAATAAGGTAAGAATTTATCCAAGTATATTGCCGCTTGAACAAAAAAATATTTTGATGTTTTGGTGTACCCTTAAATGCATTTATAAACTTTGAAAAGGCCCACTTTGCCATCTCTTCAAGCTTGTTTGGGCTCTCCATCTCAAGCAACAGTATGCAAATAGAAAATTTTAAACTATATATCCTAGGTAATTTTTCATACCAGTCATCCAAACAGATCTTCAAACTTAACCAATCAATCTCACCAGAAATTAGTACTTGGAAAATGTCATTTCAAATCTCAATGTACACATTCATTGACAAGGAATCAACTACTTGTTTGCTATAGGACAATAGAGAAACAACTGTAGGACAATAAAGTTTAGAGTTTTTAGGAACAATAAAAATACAAATTTTCCATAATTTGTAACCAATCATGCATATCGTTACCAATAATTTTTTAGAAAAACAAATGTATTCAGTGATCATGCTGCCAACAATGCCGAACCAATGGATTTTTCCACTTCATCAATATCACCTAGCTTCTCCTTCAACAAGGAAAAATTAAACATTCCTTAAGTAGTATCAGTATTCTTAGTGGTAGCAAAGATAGGATATATAATGGTAGAAGTAAAATGTTGAGCAAAGGTTGGGTTACACGTTTCAAAGAGCGGCTGCCTAGTCTAGATGCACTGAATGCATTGATGGCTATCTCCAAGAGGAGGAATTTTTGCAACTTCTTTCAGATTTCTTAGAATGTTTGATATTTACCGCATGTGTCAAAAAATCGAGAAAGATGAGCCACCTATTTAATTGTTGGTCTGGTGAAGAATGACAAACTAAGTGTTTCTTACCTGAACATTGTTAAAAGTTTGACAAAATGATCGACATGTCTTTAGATTACATGCTTTACTTTTGGCCCTATAATCTTCTCTAACCCGATTCAATTGTTCAGATGATTGGATGGGGAAAAATTAGGTCCACTTGAGTGGTTTTCTGTTGATTTAACATCTAATGAACTTGAAATAATCATTAAGCTGGACAAAAAGGCCTGTTCAACTCAACCGACCAACACTAACTTAGATGAAGAATCTGATATGCATCGGTTTCTATCAAACACAGTTGAGGTTAACAATATTATTCTAAGAGAACATAAAATTGTTATGGCTAAAACATACATTCAACTTAAGAGACCTTTTACACTATTAGTTCAGCACATTGATAGTCCAGATGTTTGTAAGAAATTTCTTCATATTCGGGCTAACAATCATAAAAGTTGAGCACAAGAAGGATGGTTTAATTCTTTTGTTTTTGAGTTAGTTACCAAAATAGTTAGACTAAGGTTGAAAATGAATAGAGGGCAGCTCAAGAGCTACTCGTGAAATGTTCAGTCGAAGCTCGGCTCAAACGCGAAGTTATCCAAGCTCGAGCAACACGATTAGCTATTCTAGTTCAAGCTTGAGTCCTAATGTGTAAGGCTTTAGTGGTCGCGAGCCTAAATATATGGATAATCTTTATTTTAATTATATTTATTTTTGCAAAATATCTATTATATCGCTTGTATAATTTTATTAATTTATATTGCTTAAACATGTTTAAGCTCTGGAAAAGAAGCTATCTCTATTAAAAATGCTCCTCATTCTCTCTAAACTCTCTTTCTGAACTCTTCTTTTCATGTTGATATTTTTGCTTGCCATACATTGCAGGCTACCCTTCAACCTTTTGTTAAAGGGTATCAGATGCGTTCTTTTGCTGATGTGTTGCAACAAAATTAGCAAGGTCCTTGTCCTATCAAATTGGTGGAAACCTAAGAGAGAGAACATGCTATCTTCTTTTCTAAGGAAGAGTGGCAATTTTATCCAAGCCATTTCAATTATCATTGATTGTAAAATTTTCTCATGGTAGGCCTAAGATGGAAGAATTGAGGAAGACCTTCCACTGTATTGGCTTTGAAAGGAATTTCACTATTGGGCTAATTGATCATAAACATGTTCTTATTCGATTTGCTATTGAGCAGGACTATTTGAGATGCTAGATTAAGGGCATTTGGTTTATTCTTGGTTTTCCTATGCGTGTTTTTAAATGGGATTCCATGTTCAATCCAGATTCTAAGTATTCTTTGGCTCGCATTTGGATTTCTTTTGAGAACCTGCAACTTGTTTTTATGAAATTTGGCAAGGTAGTATCATTTACTTCACCTGTTAGGGCACCTATCTAGATCCAACATGCAAGAGACAGAGTAATGGTGGTTTAGTTTGGAACTTTTTGAACTACTTGTACACCTTTGTGCTGCCTAGTAGATTGTTGTCTCTTATACACATCTAGTAATGGTGGTATAGTTTGGAACTAGTCACATATGAAGAGATACCTTTTATTTTGACAATTGAAATAAACAAGGTCATGCAATTTCAGACTGGATGTTGGAGAAACTAGTTGACAAGAAAATTGAAGTTCCAAATACTTCTGCCAATGCTGGGGGCAAGTTGCCTGAGTCTGATGATGATGAATGTAGAAATGCTGTAAAAGGTAAGAAGGCCCAAAAGAATGTGTTTCAAGTTAAGAAGAAGATTTGTCAAGTGAAGAAATCAAAACAATACTTGAACCAACAATCAAATAGGCAGCACAAAGGTGTACAAGTAGTTCAAAAAGTTCCAAACTAAACCACCATTACTAAAGCAAAGGATCCAAAGGATCTAGGACCATCTGGTCATACAAATTCATGCTCAACAAATGAATCTAATAGCATAGAAGAACCTCTATTGATTGTCGCGGATGAGCAACATAAAATCTTAATTCATAACTGGGAACCTTAGGAGGAAACCCTAACATGCATCCTAGCCCGAATGTTCATAAAGAAATCCTAGCTAACAATTCGGAGATTCAGCAGGAGGTGGTAACTACCATTCCCCAAGATCAAGGGGTTATTGCTGAAGCTGTTAATCCTGGAGCTCAAGATTTGGCTTAGGTTCAAATTTCAAATGAACATTTGCAGTTGATTCAGTGTTTGGGAGATTTTCTTTCCATTTGAACTTCAAATCTAGAGATGAGCTTCCTCTTATACTCCTAGTCTATCAATGGAATATGAAAGATATTGTTTTGAATTAGACAACCCTTGGAAACTTGGCTCCTTTTACTATGAAAGACTTTTGCAATTTTAACACTTGTATTGACAAGAAGATTAAAGCATTGGAGGAAAAGTGCTTTGATTGTAAGTTGGTCGAAGCACTTTTCCTCCTGTCTCTTATACACATCTAGATGTGTAAAGAGTTAGAGCTCACGTAATGACTGAATACATTTCTTATTCTGTCTCTTCGTGGTAACATATGTTAATGTGGATATGTTAGAGGGATAGCAAAAGACCTACTTTACGTAGCATCAAGTTGCTAATCAAGTGCCACAAAATTCAGCTTATTTGCTTATTTGAGCCAATGGTGAATAATGTTAAGATTGGCGCTTTTGGCATTAGATTAAGGATTTCCAACTAGCTTTCTAAGAAAAATGGCAAAGTATGGTTGTTTTGGAATCCTTCATTTTTAGTTACTGCTCTGCTTAATATTGAGTAGACCCTTCATGTGACGATATCTTCCTATTCATTAATGAGCAATTGCCTTACTTCATTTGTTAATCAGAAATCTACAAAGCCAGAAAGGAGAGACTTGTGGAACTCTTTCAGACAGTTGCAGATTGATCTTCACTCTTGGTTTGTTGAAGGTGAATTTAGTATCATTTTCTCCCATTCTAAATACTTGGGGTCTTCTAGGCAAGATATGGAGGCTATTGAGGAATTGAACATCTGAATAGAAGATTGTGAGTTATCTAATCTTCAACTGTGGGGAATGATAAATTCACTTTGCTTAGAAATAGATTTGGAAGTCTAGTATGGAAAAGGTTGGATAGAATCTTGTGTAATGGAGAATTTCAACAAGATTATCAAAAGATTACGATTCAACATTTAACAAAACCTTGAGCTAATCATGCTCCCATCTGATTGTACTTTTTCCCAGTGGTTCATTCAGGACCAAGACCCTATAGATTTCTTAAAATGTGGGCTGGATATCCACAGTTCTTGGAGTTTGTTGATCACAACAGGAAACATCAATCTTTTGGCTCTCCACTGGTTATGATTGCAAACAAGCTTAAGAGGCTAAAATTAGTTTTAAAAGGTTGTAGTAATGTTTTTGGCAATGTGTTTCAAAATATTATTCAGGCTGAACAGATGGTTGCTTTAAAAAAAAGATTATCAATCTAATAAGTCCCTACAAGCTAAGGTGGAACTATTATATGCCAAGGCTTCCCTACTCAAATGTATTGCTGATGTTGACTACTTTTGGAAGTAAAAAGTTGGTGTTAAATGGCTAAAAGATGGTGACCATAACACTAAATTTTTCCATTCCAAACTTGTTGCTAAGAGACAATAGCTGGCAATTAACAAATTAAAAATTGATGATCAATGGATAGATAATTTGGACATCATTGCTGATGAGGGAATCAAGTCTTTCCAGAATCAATTTATGCATGAAGAAGTGATTGTAGACTAGCAAATGTTTGAAGTTATTCCTTCAATCATTACTGAGGATCAAAATGACATCTTAGTAGGAAATTTATCAATGGGGGAATTAAAGGAGGTTGTCTTTTCACTAAATGCTGACAATTGTGCAGGTGTAGATGGTTATAATGGTTTCTTCTTTTGTATTTGTTGAGATATCATTAAGTTTTACCTCCTTGGAGATGTTCAAGCTTTTCTAAATGGAGATCTTCTTACAAGGGTTTTCACTAGTACCTTAATTACTCTTATTCCAAAGAAGGATAATCCTTCTTTTTGGGATTTCAGATAGGGCTAAAAATTTACTCACATGACTCGATAACACGACATGAAATTAACAGGTTATGACATGACCCAAAATTTATTGGGTCAACCCGTGTATGACACAAAATTAACGGGTTAGGTTGAGTTAACCCATGAGTTGACACAATAACCCGCTAAGTTATTGTGTGAATAGATTTTGCTAAAGTTTTTCTTTATTATAATTTAATGTAGTATAATTTAATATTGTGAACAATATATTTAATATAAGATTATTAAATCAAACATAATTATTATTTTAAATATTATCCAAAAAATTTCATAATTTTAATTATGTGTGTTAAATTACTATGACAATAAGGTTAGACTAGAAATCTGACACAAACCAAAATGGATCAGATACGCTGAATTGATAATATTTGAAAAATTATACACATAGGACATGTGTAACCTCTGACAGCAAATCTGATTGTTCACATCTGTCTCTGATACTTGCCCCCAAGAACCCAACCCATTGACACCCCTAACTTTATGAATAATCTTTGTCCATGTGAAATATTCTCCAAATGTCATACTAAAATGATGGCTTATTGGCAAAGATTTTGCCAAATTTCATTTCTTAAGTGCAGCTGCTTTCACTAAGGATACGAGCATTTTTTAAAATGATTTAATTTCTCAAGAGTTAATGGAGTTCGTTGACAAGAATATTAGTTAAAACAATCTTATTCTTAAGATGGATTTAACCTATGCTTTTAATAGGGTTTCCTAGACTTTCATTTGCAGCATTCTTAGATCTTTTGGTTTTTTTGAAAAGTGGATATCCCTTATCTCCAACTCTATTAAGTATTCTTGGCTTTCCATTCTCATCAATAGGGTTCAGAAATGGTTCTTCCATGCTTCTAGGGGGTTAAGGCAAGAGGACCTCCTTTCTCCTTTACTTTTCATCGTCATGATGGAGGCTTTTAGCAAAACTTTCAAAAGTGAATTCAATGTTGCTCATCCGCGACAATCAATAGAGATGTGTATAAGCACCAGCATCATCAGAAAACATGTTTTCTGATGATGTGAGTCATTTTCATCGAAGGAGAATTGAGATCTCTTAGAAGCTTGAAGGCTTTCATCAGAAATTTGAATTGTCCAATGCAGTTGATAATGTCAGCAAAAGTTCATTTTTCTATTTGATAAATCTGCTGCATCAAGAAGTAGAGCCATCCAGCAAGCTATTGGCTTCAACAGGAAATCCTTTCCTTTAGAATACCTTGGTTGTCCAATTTAGAAAGAGAATTATTTGAGCCCATGCTTGACAAGATTACTGCTAGAGTATCAGGTTGGCATTCAAAATTTCTTTCTCCTAGGAAAAGGTTGATCCTCATCAAGCATGTCCTCAGTAGCATTCCAATTTATTTATTAACTGCAATGCAACCTCCTAAATCCTTCTTCAAGCAAATTGAAAAAACTTTTGCTAATTTCTTCTGGGGTAATTCTGACAGTGGGCTAAAAAAGCATTAGTTCTCACGGAGGCCCATTTGTAAGCCTGTTGAATGAATAATGCTTAATCACTTCACCCAAGGAGGTGGCTACTCAATGTTTAGCTCAGAAACTATGGTGGAAACTGAGATCAGACAACTCTCGATAGTCTACCTTCACTCAGTCAAGGTATATGAAGAACGAAGAACATCCAGTCATGATTAATCTAGTTGGTACTGTATCTTCTGTTTGGAAGAGGGTGAAGAAAGTGAAAGAATTATCATAAGATCATATTCTCTTCAGGATCAGAAATGCCATGCTTCTTTCTGGTATGACAATTAGAGTAGATATGGTCCTCATTATTCTTTGATCCAATAGGTTTTTGATCTAGAATTGAAAATTTGTAGCTTGTGGAATGATGATCGATGGAATTTCCAATTGTTGTCTCATAATTATGCACATTGAAATTGGAAACAATTAAGGGTCTGATGTCCCTCAAATAGGCGAGAAGAAAAAAGCTCAACGCGCACTAGAGATTGATGCCTTTAGAAGATTATCCAAATCAGTTAGCTTGGGATCTGACTCTAAATCCTCCATTAGAGTAAGAGCCCAAGCCTGTCTCTTATACACATCTAGATGTGTATAAGAGACAGAGCCAAACCCTAAAATATAGGGAATGTTCCTCCTCCAGCAATAATACCTGGATCTTCTTTGAAGCTTTCTTTGATGTGAAATTGTTCTTGTAGACCTATTTGAAAACCTACTTGATATCCTAGTGGATTAACACAAACGAACAGATTTGTGCTGGCTTGTTGCATAAGTTATTACCAACACTCATTTGTTGGTGCTTATGGAAGGCCCAAATAAGTTTTCATAAGGGAGAAAGGACTCTTTTTGGGTAGTTGATTACTTAAGTTCCCTCACTTTCGAGAGCTATTAGAAACAAGTTTATATGATGACGGATTATTCATTGGTATGCTAGCTACGACAAAGATGAAGGTCATTACAGTCAAGTGGAATCTTTCAAAATATTGATGGTCTAAACTTAATTGTGATGGGGCTTCAAATGGTAATCCAGGTATTATTGCTGGAGGAGGAATCATTCTTGATTTTGCAAGTCATGGAATTGCAGGTAGAATTCTCTAATTCTTATGGAGTTGGAACCAATCTGGAGGCAGAAACTCATGATCTTTTGGAGGCAGTTAATCTATGTTTACACCTGAATCTTAACAAGGTTAAAGTGGAGTTGGATTCTCAGATTTTGGTTCTTGTAGGGATCATGTTCAATTCCTTGGTAGATTGATTAGCTTATCCAGCAAGCAAAATTCACTTAAAGAATTTCATCTTCCAACATATATATAGGGAAGCAAACCAAATTACAAAATTCTTGGCTGATGGAGGGAGATTAGCGAAAAAGCTTATTGTTTATAATCATTGCAATTTTCCAACAAAAGTTTATAGCTTCACGAGGCTTAATAGTATAGACTACTCATACTTTCACACTGTCCAAGATTATTCATAGAGTTAGGGTTTATTGTATTGGTTTCTTATCAATTTTTAGAGGATTATGTCTCTGAAAATCTTCAAATTGTTGGAGGTTCTGGCTATGTCCCCTTTCTTGTAATTTTTCAACTTATGATCAATGCAAAATTTTGGGGGTAGCAACCTCCTACCATGGATTCAGTGGTTAGCTAAAAAAAAAAAGCTCAAATAGGATCAAGCTTTGATATATTAGTACTTGCTAAACTTACTCGAGTTGAGCTTGAGCTTGCTAAAAATTGTTGAACTCGCACTCTAATACTTTTACTCGAGCCTAGCCCGAACAGAGGGATGCTCGAGCTCGACTCAACTCGTCCTAGGTGACACTGATCTAGTGAACGCATACACAAAGGGATGGTTTTTTAGACTTATGAAAGTGGGATGAGCAAAAGGGAGTTGCAGCGAAGTACAAAGTGTCTCTGTTAAAGATTCTACTTTTACTGTTATGTATTCTTTGTTGCCTCTATGGAAATGATACTGTGTATGGAATATTAAATTTTTCCTTGTTGAAGGAAAAGTTTGGTGATATTGCTGAAATGCATAAATTCCTCAATTTGGCATTGTTAGCAACATGACCACTCAATATGGTTGTTTGCTTAAAAAATCTGGTCAAGTCCTTCTTGAGAGAGAAAAAAGATGTCCATGATGCCTTGTAAGTAATGGTGAATTTGTATTTTGTTTTCCCTGAAACATCTAAATTTCTATTGTCTTGTAGTAAATAAACTTTTTAATGAATCTCTACATTGAGTCTTCCCCACAATGCTGAAGAAACCAAACAAAAAACCCTAGTTTTCTCATTGCATCTTTCCTAGCAATGGTTGTTGCTCTTCCTCACCATGTATTCCTCTCCACAAAATTAAAATCATGAGCACTTTCCTAATCCCTAACATTACCCAGATGCAGTTCCCTTTTATTCGCATGGTTTTAGACAAGTTTTATTTTATAACAAAAACCCACCACACCTCTTTCCTGGCAACAAAGAAGAATTTCCCTTTAAAAGCTCGACATTCTTTTTAATGAAAATCAAATACCATGGTAGTAGGTTAACTGATTCATACGAACCAAAAATTGGTCTAGAAAGGGAAATAAACACCCTATCTGTGATGGCAATATCATGATTGAGGTTCCAAAACTCAGTTGATGGTTTTCATGAGAGGATCAGAACACATACAATGGTCTTTGTACGAATGTTACTCCACCACTCCTTGGAGCAAATGGTTGGTGACTGAAGTTTGGCGTGAAAGGCAGATAAGAAAGGCCAGGCATACATGAGCCAAGGAACAATTGATGGGGGCATGGATCAAGCTCATGGAATGGATCCAGTTCAAGTTCAAGTCAGGTCGATCACGAGTTCGAGGGCCAAGAAGTTGCATCACAAGCCATGCTGGGTTTTGTAAAGGAGATTTTGGACCAACAAGCATATTGTTTGCAAATGGAGGTCAAGAATTCATTCAAGATCAAGTTAAGAGGCTTGTCCATATTTTAAAAGTCCAAATCCAAGAGGATTTATGTCCAAGAAGCCCATGGATTGAAGAGCTTCAAGAAGGGTTTTTAAAACCCTAATTCGGCCCTAGTCCTAAATCAGACATTCCAATCCCAATTGTTAATTAGGATTTTGTTAGCACTTAGATGTCTTTAAGAAGTTGTTAGTTGGCTAATTTTCTTAATGGTATTTGAAAAGACAGCCTACTAAACAACTAGTCAAATCCAATTTTAGTCAAGTTAGCTAACCCTACGCTAGTTGGGATTTGGCAAGTTGTTTCCTAAAATTGTTAAGCCTATATTTTAGGGTTGTGGCTAGGCCTTGAACGATTGAATACACCCCAATAGCCAATTGTATTGTTCAATTTTTCCATAAAAAATATCGTGAGTTTATTCTCCAACATGTCTTCCAAACACCTGATGTATTAAGCAAGATTAATTCTTATACCCCCCAAGGTGGCCTTCTTATTTATTTTTGTCTTCGTTATAGACAACGGATTGATATCTCGTACAGTCGAGAATTGATATTTAGAATTCTTGATTTCTTAATCAAAGGGTTCAAATCCATCAAGTCAAAGTTATTTAGGCGTTCTTCGATTCCGCATCAATTCTGGGTCTCGTCAGTTTAGTGGCAAGGTTCACGTCAATGTAGAAGGCAAAAATAAAGAAGAAGGCCACCTTGGCGGGGTATATAGTGATGTTGGTGACGTCTGCGGCGATGACGGTGGCAACGGAACAGCTGCGGCGAATGTTTCATCTAATCTGCCTCCATAGACCTCGAGAATTTCTGTAAACAGGATTACTTCCCTAGGATTAGAGGTACTATCTGAAAGAGTTTATGGACAAGAAGGTTTATGTACCTCTAGTGGAGCTTAGCATAGGAGTTCTTATATCAACTTAGTTGTAGAAAAGATGAACAAGGGAGCTTTTGTTGGTGAATCCACGACGTGTACAGCTTGTTAATTGGTTGTAGTTGGATATAGAACTAGCAGATACAGAAAGAGGCCAAAAAGAAAGTTCTCACATATGTGAATTAGGACCCAAGCATAAAAGAATAAGCCAAATAGATTGCAAAAGACCATGATTTTAGTATGTGTTAATACACTACACAAAAAAAGTAAAGACAAAAGTTGTGGAAATTATAGCACCTATGTGGACAATAGTCAGCACCCAAAGTCATCTAGGCATTGAGCATACACATTTTATGATGTGTTCTATATGGTTAAATTAGGAATTTCAGTTTTCCGAAGATCTACGATTATGACTACTCTTGAAAGAAAATATCAAAATTCACTGTATAGAAAGAAAAATGTAAATTATCCCTTAACTTAAGTAAAATGTATAAGTAACTTTTAAAAGTTTATATAAAGGGGCAATATAAAAGGAAGAATGTTAACTAATCATTCAATATGTATGTGTTACAATAAATAAATCAATAATTATTTTAACAAAAAAATTTATAATTATGATCTTAATTATAGATTTTTTGCTAGCCAAATCTATTCTTATTGCATTTAGAGTTAACAAATTTTACAAAACCATTGATTATAAAAGAATCTGTAAACATTTTTTTAATTTGGTAAATCCGTGTAGCAAAAATAAGCCATTTTGGCAATATAGATTAAAGAAGAAAATGAGTATAAAAAGTAAAGATCAAGAAAAATTAAAACAAAAATTACTTTTGAAAATGACAAAAGATATTATTTATCCGACCAACACATATGCCTTTTAGGAACATATATATGCCAAATACCCAGAATACTAAAACACACCAAGTCATAGCCGGATTAGATAAACTATGTTGTGAATACATGGGGTAGTGTTCTTCTTTTCTTCTGATAATTTGACTTATATGAATTTTTCCTTACTTTGTAAGTGTCATGAAAAGCTTTGGGTCATGCAATAGTTGATCGTATTTCTAAATTCAACCATTTTGTAAAAGTCATTGAAGAGGAAGTTTCTTTAATTTTTCATTGATGATAAATTTGACTACTTAAATATTCTTAAATAAAGAAAGAGCCAGATCACGTTGATTTCATATAATTAACCTCACATAACTTCATTAAATATTTATTTAGTTTTGTATAATAATAACTATAACAATTTAATGTAAACATAAATTAGACAGGATCTCTTGTTTACAATTTGTAAATCACATATAAATATTATCAAGGAAATAAATACATTGAGCCATCTTGTAATATCTTGTGCTACAAGCCCAAGTTGTCCAGCACCAGATCATAGTACATTTGACCTTCTCTCCTCTAATTGTCTATAATACTTACTATGTGTGGAATGATAGGTGGAACTACACATTACGTTACAATAGGTAGAAGGACCAAAAGCTATTTATAGAGGTACTTTAGGACTCCTCCCATCATAGATACGATCAAAATAGAAGTCTTTTAATTGATTAAACAGTTCGGTGATACAACCTAGGGTTATTTTCTTAATGCTGTTTGAAAATCCAGCCTAGGGTTATTTTAGTCCTATCCAATTTTAGTCAAGTTAGCTAATCCTAAGCTAGTTGGGATTTGGCAAGTTGTTTCCTCATATTGTTAAGCCTATTTTTTAGGGTTGTGGCTAAGCCTTGAATGATTGAATACACCCCAATAGCCAATTGTATTGTCCAATTTTTCCATAAAAAATATCGTGAGTTTATTCTCCAACATGTCTTCCAAAGTACTTGACTTGGGTATTTTGCAAGATTAATTCTTGTGATTACCTAACCTAAATCCTATTGATTCTTGTCTTGTTATAGACAACGGATCGATATCTCGTACAGTCAAGAATTGATATTTAGAATTCTTGATTTCTTAATCAAAGGGTTCAAATCCATCAAGTCAAAGTTATTTAGGCGTTCTTCGGTTCCGCATCAATTCTGGGTCTTGTCAGTTTAGTGGCAAGGTTCACGTCAATGTAGAAGGCAGAAATAAAGAAGAAGGCCACCTTGGCGGGGTATATAGTGATGTTGGTGACGTCTGCGGTCATGACGGTGGCAACGGAACAGCTGTCGGCGAATGTTTCATCAAAGATGGCATCATCGACCACAGCAATGTCGACAACAGGGACGTAGGATTAGAGGTACTATCTGAAGAGTTTATGGACAAGCAGGTTTATGTACCTCTAGTGGAGCTTAGCATAGGAGTTCTTATATCAACTTAGTTGTAGAAAAGATGAACAAGGGAGCTTTCTGTTGGTAAATCCACGACGTGAACAGCTTGTTAATTGGTTGTTGTTGAATATAGAACTAGTAGATACAGAAAGAGGCCAAAAAGAAAGTTCTCACATATGTGAATTAGGACCCAAGCATAAAAGAATAAGCCAAATAGATTGCAAAAGACCCTGATTTTAGTATGTTTTAATACACTACACAAAAAGTAAAGACAAAAATTGTGGAAATTATAAGCACCTATGTGGACAATAGTCAGCACCAAAGTCATCTAGGCATTGAGCATACACATCTTATGATGTGTTCTATATGGTTAAATTCCTAATTTCAGTTTTCCAAAGATCTACGATTATACAATCTAGATGTGTAAATAGACAGAGAGTGACAGTGTAGAAAGACACATGTAAATTATAATAACTTAACCTTATCTAATGTACGAAGTTTTAAAAGAAAACATAAAAAGGTGCAATATAAAAGGAATAATGTTAACTATCATTCAATAATTATGTGTTACAAAAAATAAATCAACTATAATTTTGTCTAACAAAAAAATCAATAATTATGTTCTTAAATTAGATACTACTCTGCCAAGTCTATTATCAAAAGCATTTTTAGCTAACAAATAGATAGAAAACCATTGATTATAAAAGAATCTTAAACAAATTTTTTTTTTAATTTGGTAAATCCGTAGCAAAAATAAGCATTTTGGCAATATAGATTAAAGAAGAAAATGAGTATAAAAAGTAAAGATCATTTTCAATTAAAACAAAAATTACTTTTGGAAATGACTTTCTATATTATTTATTTGACCAACACATATGCCTTTTAGGAACATATATATGCCAAATACCCAGAATACAATACTAAAACACACCAAGTCATAGCCGGATTAGATAAACTATGTTGTGAATACATGGGGTAGTGTTCTTCTTTTCTTCTGATAATTTGACTTATATGAATTTTTCTTTACTTTGTAATGGTCATGAAAAGCTTTGGGTCATGCAATAGTTGATCATATTTGTAAATTCAACCATTTTGTAAATAAGTCATTGAAGAGGAAGTTTCCTTTAATTTTTCATTGATGATAAATTTGACTACTTAAATATTCTTAAATAAAGAAAGAGCCAAATCACGTTTATTTCATATATTTAACCTCACATAACTTCACTAAAGATTTATTTAGTTTTGCTATAATAATAACCAACAATTTAATGTAAATATGAATTAGACAGGATCTTTGTTTACAATTTGTAAATCACATATAAATATTATCAAGGAAATATACATTGAGCCATCTTGTAATATCTTGTGCTACAAGCCCAAGTTGTCCAGCACCATATCAAGTACATTTGACCTTTTCTCCTTTAATTGTCTATAATACTTACTATGTGTGGAATGATAGGTGGAACTACACATGACGTTACAATAGGTAGAAGAACCAAAAGCTATTTATAGAGGTACTTTAGGACTCCTCCCATCATAGATACTATCAAAATAGAAGTCTTTTAATCGATTAAACAGCTCGGTGATACAGCTAAGAGTATCTCTTATGAGATTTATTTGCCCCAAGGATACATCAGACGAAGCTTCTACTTCCTTCTAGATTTTTATATCATGTAATTATCAAATTATTTACATTGTAATTTGTCCTATAATTAAAGTGAGAAAATAATAATACTAATATTAAATATCAAATGGTCAAGATGTCCACTAGAGTTAATATTCTAACATTATCCCACTTGGACAAATGACAAAATAAATATTAATATGGAACAAAGTGGCCGCACTATTAATCTATGTCTATCTTTCCAGTCATTGAAATGGATCATGGTAGTTGTATATCAATTTGATCAACATGCTCTCTTCCATGTATCACAATTCTAACAACATGTAATCAAATAATTTGGTACCAAGGTCAACAGGTTCATGCGGATTGGGAATTGTTCAAGAAAGGGAAACAACCTGTCCCATTTGAGATACCAATCACAATATTGGTTCCAAAACTTGATATGTTTTTTAAGAAAAAATTGCAATCGAATGACAATAAGTCTAAAATACCATCTATAAGGTCTATTATTATGTCCTTTTAGACTTGTATTTGATACCATTGACTTGTTTTATTGTGTTTTGTTAAATTATGTCAAATTGTCTAATTAGGATAAGTTTTGTATTTTTAATTAATATTAGTGTTTATTTGATTAAATTTAGTTATTTATATTTGGTTTAATTTTTATGCTTATAAAAAGATAATGCTACTAAAGTTGGAATTCAAGATCAAGTGAGAAGGCTAAATTTCAAACCATGTAATAGCTATTTGCCATGGCAAACATTATAAGAAGAAATCTTCACCACAAATGAACCACACCTGGGGGCCAACTTTTGAAATATTTTTCCAAGACAGGATTCTTAGTTTTTCACTTATAATAGGCTTTCATTTCGAAAGATCATCTAATTAGGGAACCCCCCCCTAATTATTAGGAGTTGAGTAGGAATAAGTGGGGCAGTAAAATAGAATTAAGAGAAAACATCCAACTCTTCTTCGGAATTCTCTAGTTCTTCATTTTCTCCATAGCATCTCTTTAGTTTAAGCAATTTTTATTTTCAAGACAAGTTCAATCAATTCAAGGTTTCTATTTAATTGTGGTATTCTCTTTCATTTTACATACTTTAATTCCGTTATTTTTATTACTGTTATTTAATTTTTTGTACTCTATTTAATCCATTTTTATTGTATTGACTATCTTCTTTGTTTGTTTTATTATTAGTTTTTGCATTTTTATTTATCCAAGCATGAACTAATTTCATTATGGTTAGGTATAGATGATATAATTTTCCAATGAATTAACTTAATTAACCGACAATTGATTTAATTGCACTCATGGGTAATAATGATCGCAAATGAGACAATTCTAGATAGTAGCTAGCTCTAGTCTTGGATAGATTGGCCGAGGTAATACGAGAGTTGAAACTCCGCCTTAGATCAGTGAGAATTATTAGATTAGAGAATTCATAATCATGTTAGATTTGAGCTTCTAGTTGATTCTTGATAATTCTATGCACTTATTGCTCAATTTGAGGTTTGAAGTAGGCCTGAGAGTAATCCCTTTAACAACAATTAGGTTGATAGGACTCTACATCGCAAGAGATTAAGGTTGACTGGAATTTTGAGAATTGAATCTCCATGAATGTGCAGTTAACTGGATTGATTTTGTGCATTAAGTTAATTCAGGGAAATTACTTGTCTAGTACCTGACCCGTTTTCTTAATATTTGATTATCGTTATTTTGAAGTCTAGTTGTTTTAGTTTTTAATTTTTGTATGATTTCATATTTTAGGTTTAAACCTAATCACTCTCTTTGATTGTCTAGATAGATATTATTGGTCATTTTTGGTACTTGCTTTGGTGTTTTTTCTCGTGGGAATGATCCCTATTCACTCTACTACATTGATACTGTGCACTTACAGAATTAATTGGAATTGTGATTAGGATAATTAACTTGTTATCACAACCTGCATCATGTTTTTGGCGTCATTACTGGGGAAAAATATTTTTATAGGCAACAATGAAAGCCAAGACCATTACTCACTTTAGGCAATTTCTTTCATATTTTTTTTCTTGTTTAGTGCAACTATTTCTTTGTGTGAATTGTTCTTTGCCCAAATTCTCATTATGCTCAAAATTCTATATATTAGTGCTTATAATCCTATAGCTTGAGTGTTTTGTAATTTATGTGCTCTGACCCGAACGTCATAGCTTTTGATCCTAAGATTAAAAGAACCCTTAGACGTCAAAGAAGAAACTAAAGACAATAGCAATAGGAAGTAGAGTTAAGTATGGCTCAAGAGAAACTACCAAGGCAACTAGTGATACCATGAGAGAATCCAAAAAATTTGGGAAACAATGGTAAAAATGGGAATAATGAAGAGATTTGGAAATAATGGTCGCAACTAACATGTCAAAAGCAATCGCTTTCTAGCAGAATGTATTCTACCAACTTTTGGAGGATTGAATTCTTGTATTGCTCCACCACCTATTCAAGCCAATGATTTTGAGATCAAACCTGACCTCATTTCCATGCTTCAACTACAGTTGCAATAAGAGACAGCAATTAAGATTAGGATCTTCACCGTCATATCATGAATTTTGAGAAAGTATGTGATACATGCAATTAGAATAGAGTTAGTGATGATTCTTTCAAGCTCGTACTATTTGCTTTCTCATTAAGGAAAAGGGCTAAGGTTTGGCTGCAAGGACATAAGCAAAGAGCCTTCACTACTTCGGAAGGACTGGCTCAAGCTTTTATAACAAAACAATTTCCATCTTCTAAGACAACCAAACTCAGTAATGACATAACTATTTTGAGCCAACAGCATGGGAGAAATTCGATGATCTTCTGAAAAAATGTCCTCATCATGGTTTGCCATTGTGTTACAAACTTAGACTTTTTACAATAGTCTATGCATCAAGATGCTAGAGGCAGTTAATCCATCAGCCAATGGATCATTAATTCAGAATAAGACACTAGAGGAAGTTTAGGAGCTTCTTGACAAGATGTCAACTAATTATCATCATTCAACAGGTTCACGACCAAGGTAGTATCATAGAGGATCGAGTCCTTGAAATAAATAGCATGGATGCAAAGATGGCTCAACAAAAGCTTATAACAAACTAACTGGAGCAACTAGCAAAATAGACGGATAGAATGACATCAAATGCATAACATAAACACAACAACTTGTTTGCGACTTTTGTGCAGGTGATCATTCTAATGGCAATGTAGTCCACTGAATTCTTCTTCTTCTTCTTCTGTAAGTATAGACCAGGTGAATCATGAGGAACTAGAACCAGTTTAAACCACAAAATAACTGGTTTAGCAATAATTGCAAGTCGAGTTGGATGCATCATCCAAATCTTTTTTTGGGAAAATCAGCAAAACCAAGCTCGTGTTCAACCAAATAATCCAAATCCTAGGCCCCTATTTTAACAATAACAGTTCAAGAAGAAGCAGTCCAACTAAATTCAATCATTGCAATTGGAATTCCATCAATTCAAAGTTTCAATGAATCATTTTGCTAGACAAGCACTGAAAGGATGAATAGTGTCAAGAAGCTTCAAGCAAGAATTTGGAGATTCAACTTGGAAAAATTGCAAAAATGAAGGCAGAAGTACCACTAAAGACATTATCCAGTGATACCATTCCAAATCTAATGGAGCAAGCAAAGGCTATAACATTGTCTCTTATACACATCTAGATGTGTATAAGAGACAGGATCTCAAGATGAGGATTAAGTGGACTATTGATTATCACCTTTTGAAAAATCTCTAGAAAAAACCTGAACTCAGCTTGATAGTACACTAACAAAAATACCAATTAGGATTTATTTTCCTTGTCGATTGAAGGCCATCGAGGAAGATAGTAAATTCAAGAGATTTCTAGAGATTTTTCAAAAGGTGATAATCAATAGTCCACTTATGGAGGCTCTTGAGAAGATGCCTAACTATGCTAGATTCATGAAGAAAATACTTTCAAAGAAGAAGAAATTGCTAGGAGATGAAGTTTCATCACTAGCAAAAGAATGCAATACTGTTATCCAGAAAAAATTACCCCAAGGACGAAAGACCTTGGATCATTTTCCATTTCATGTACTGTTGGAGGGATCGATTTTGAGAAAGCACTTTACGATTTGGGAGCATCAATTAATTTGATTCCACTTTCTATTTACCAGAGGATAAATGGCAAAGAGTTTAAGCCCACAAATACCTCACTCCAGTTGGTAGATAGAAGCCTCAAATATCCTACGGGAATGGTTAAAGATGTTCTAGTAAAATTGCACAAATGCTATCTTCCGGAAAATTTTGTTATCTTGGACATGGAGGAAGAAAAAGCCATGCCATTAATCTTTGGGAAGGCATTTTTAGCAACTAAGAGAGCTCTTATTGATGTGCAAGAAGGAAAATTACAATTGAGAGTTAATGATCAAACTATTAATTTTTTTGTTTTTGATTCTTTTAAACTTCCTTCTACTTATGATGATGCCATGATAATTTATTTAGTTGATACACTTTCTTGTGATTTTTGTAGGAATCAATTTACACAACTTCTACAGTCTTCCTCCATGTAATAAGATGGATGATCTAAGTGCCAGGAGAAGAATTAGGCAAGAAGGGATCTCTGAGCAATGCACCTCCCATGGTAGAGTTGAAACCACTTCCTTCTCATTTAAAATATGCATATTTGGGAGAAAATGAGACATTACCTATTATTGTGAGTGCATACTTTTCTAATAGTCAATTGTAAAGATTATTGGATATTTTGCAGAAGCATAAATTTGCAATTGCTTGGAGTTAAGTGATATTAAAGAGATTAACCTTGCTAACTTCATGTATAAGTTATAATGGTAGATGCTTACAAACCATGCAGACGACCCCAGCACCTGTTAACTCCTACTTTGTCACAATAATAGCTGAAAGTGATGAAATTGTTAGATGTTGGCATAATTTATGCAATTAGTGATAACGAGTGGGTCAATCCTACTCAAGTTCTAGTTCCTAAAAAGGCAAGAATGACTATGATTGTGAATGATAATAATGAGTTCATTCTATCTAGAGTAGTCACCCTATGGCGAGTTTGCATTGATTACAGGAAATTAAATGAGGCCACTCGGAAATACCACTTTCACCTTCCTTTATTGATCAAATGCTAGAACATGTAGTTGGTCATGAGTTTTTATTACTAAGGACAAGTGAAAGCAATTTAGAAAGTCTTCTCTAGATTGCCATAACCTCAGAAGACTAGGAAAAAACAACTTTCACTTGTCCTTATGGTACTTTTGCACATAGAAGAATGCCTTTTGGCATTTGTAATGCACCATGCACTTTACAAAGATACACGTTTGCTATTTTTCATGATATGATTGAAAAATGTACTTCAGTTTTTGTGGATGACTTTTCTATGTTTGGAACCACCTTTGGTAATTGTTTGCTTAATTTGTCTTTGGTTCTTCAACGTTGTTAAGACACTAATCTCGCTTTAAATTAGGTAAAATGCCATTTTATCCCGGTACAGGAGGGGATTGTGGGACACCAAATATCTGTTAAAGGTATAGAGATAGACAAATCTAAAGTAGAAGTGATTGAAAAGCTACCTCCGCCTAGAAATGTAGAAGGAAAAAGAAGTTTCTTGGTACATGCTGGTTTTTATCGAGGGTTCATGAGAAATTTTCCCTTATTTCTAAGCCCTTGTGCGAATTGTTGCAAAAAGATGTGGCATTTAGTTTTAAAGAAAAATGTCTTCATGCATTTGAAGTTCTCAAGAAGGAAATAGTAACTACACCAATAATTGTGTCACCTGAGTGGTCTAAATATTTTGAATTAATGTGCAATGCAAGTGACTACACTATAGGTGCAATCCTTTGCTAGAGAAAGAATAAAGTTCTTCATATTGTGTACTGATAACTCTAATAAACTAGATTTATTTTCCTCTAAATTATAGATGTGATAGTTTAAATTCCGAAATTAGGTAAGTAATTGAAGATTTTAGTTAATTTCTTTCATATGTATTATATATTTTCGTTTTTGAATTAATGGTGATAATTTTTGTTAAATTCTTAGTTTAATTAAGTGCTTAATGGTGTTAATATTATGCAGGTTAAAAATTAAAGGTTAGAAGCTGGAAGAAACAAAGCTCTTGCAAAATGGAGGAATTGAGGATTGCTGGAAGGAGAGTCGAGATCGTGGTCTCGACTATTCCAGACCGCGATCTCGACTCGATTAGTGCTAAAATTTTAGAGTAGAGATCGCGGTCTCAAAAGTTCCAGATGCGATCTCGACTCGCTAAATTTTAAGTTGCAAGGGTAATTTTGTAATTTCCAGCCCAAAAACCCTAATTTTTGCCTTGTATAATGCTGCACTATTTAAGCTAAGTAGTAGAGAGAGAAAAGGGAGTAGTTAGTTTTAGTAGGGAGTTTTAGATAATTCTAGATAGATTAGGATAGCTTAGACTACAAGTTACTTTTTCTAATAGAATGTTCTCTTAATCCTCATCTTAGATCTTCTTTCAATTTCTTGTCAAGTTTACATTTTTATTAGATCATCGTAATGGGTTTTTTGTAAGCTTCAAGTAGATATAATTTTTAATTGCTTTCTCATCTACTTTAGTAAAAATTTCTTTGCTTTTAATTTAGGGTTTTTAGTAAAATTGGTGTTCTTATCAATTTCTTGCTTTCTATTTAAGAATTTTCAATTTCTAGCTTTAGTTTCTAGTTAATTCTTAGTGGGTCTCCTTAATTTAAATTGAAAATTCCAAAAATATTTAATTTCCTAGTTGATCTTTTCCTAATTTCTACTTTAGAAATGAATGCTTTAGTGATTAATTTTTATTGCTTTATGGTCTTTTTAGTTGATTTATGCACTTGTTCTAAATCTTAGACTTAGTTAGATTAAATTAAGTTAGAATTGAAGTTATAGCTTTCATTAGAATAGTTCTTCCATCCACTAATTGATTTAGCTTAACTACACATTTACCTTTAAAAACCTTGGCAATTGCAATCGACAATCCTTGTGGTAGAACGATCCCTACTTCCCTTGCTACTAGTTGACAACCGTATACTTGCGGGATGTCACCTAGTTAGTGATAGGATTTAGGTGTTTTTATTGATACAAAACTAGGGTGTCTAAAAGAGCCATCATGTACTATGCTAGCAAGACTTTAAATGAAGTTCAGATTAATTGTTCCAAAACTGAGAAAGAACTACTAGCTTTGTCTTGGCCTTTGACAAATTTCGTTCATATTTGATAGGTTTCTAAAATGATTGTGCATATAGATAATGTTGCATTGAAATATTTACTGTCTAAGTAGGATGCCAAACAACACCTCTCTTATCTACCACCTCCCAATCAAATTCCTATAACAAGAAAATCTAAGTAGGATGCCAAACCAAGACTTATCCGTTAGATTTTCTTGTTATAGGAATTTGATTGGGAGGTGGTAGATAAGAGAGGTGTTGATATTTCATTGGAAGACCACTTATCAAGATCAGAGCCATTACTGAAAATTGAGAAGGAAACGTTAGACATGAACCAATTAAAGAGCAATTTCTGGAAGAGAAACTCATGGCAATAGTGTTATCATGTGGTACGCTGATCTAGTGAACTATTTGGTAGCAAAGATTCTTTCTCTAGAATTGAATTTAATTAGAAAAGGAAATTATTTTCTGATTTAAAATTCTACTTTTGAGATGAACCATACTTGTACAAAAGATGAGAGATCAAGTGATTCAGAGATGTGTTCCTGAGGAAGAGATGGAGAATGTATCGAGAATATGTCACTCTTTTCCTGGAAGGAATCATCATGGAAACCATCGTACAACTATAAAAGTTCTTCAATGTGGGCTATATTGGCCTACATTATTCAGAGATGCTAGAATATTTGCCGAGCAATGTGATGCTTGTCAAAGAGTAGGAAATATATCTAGGAAGGATGACATGCCTCTCAACAAGAAGTTGAACTATTATGTTTGGGGCATTGATTTCATGGGTCCATTTCTGAGTTCTTTCTCCAACAAATACATCTTAGTAGTTGTCTGTTATAGGATTACGTCTCTAAATGGGTGGGGTAGTAACATTACCTACCAATGATGCTCAAGTGGTCACAAAATTCATAAAGTGCAATATTTTTCCAAGGCTTGGAATTCCACGAGCAATCATTATTGATGGAGGTTCCCATTTCAAAAATTTCCAGTTTGAAGCTTTATTGTCAAAATATGGGGGAACACATAAGGTTTCATTAACTTATCATCCCCAAACTTCAAGGAAAGTAGAGGTTTAAAATAGAGAACTCAAGAGGATCTTAGAAAAAATTGTAAAAACTTCCTTCAATGACTAGTCTCATAAATTGGATGACACATTATGGGCATACAGGACGGCATTCAAAACTCCTGTTGATACTTCACCTTATAGATTGGTATTTGCGGAGGCATATCACTTAACAGTTGAGTAGGAGCACAAGGCATTTTCAACAATTAAGGCCCTCAACTTTGATTACAAAGTTACAGGTGAAAAGAGACTATTCAAACTTTGTAAGTTGGAGGAATTCACAATCTCGAGGAGAACCGTATGAGAATGCAAGACTCTACATCGAAAGAACAAAATATGTGGCATGATGGAAACATTTTGTACAAGGAATTTCATGTAGGTGACAAAGTGTTGCTCTATAATTCTCATCTTCGATTATTTTTTGGGAAGTTTAAGTCCAAATGAAGTGGACTATGAGATAGTGCAAGCATTTCCTTATAGATTGATCGAGATTAAAGGCAAGGATTCCATGTTCAAGGTCAATGGTTGTTGACTCAAAGTGTATCATGGAGGAGAAGTGGAAGAGGGGCACGAAACTGTTAATGACTTAAAAGAAGCACTGCTTGGGAGGCAACTCGAGAAATTTACTTAATTTCTTTTATTTTCCTCAAATTAATTAACTATATATATATATATATATTTGTGTGTGTGTGTGTGCTTAATCTTATTTATTGTTCATTTGTAGATAAAAGAGGGAAAGAGGGTGGAAGAATGTCTGAGTTAAATTATGAATGAAACATAAATGAAGTTCGCTATGGTGAACGAACCAAGGCCTTTTGGTTGGCCATGGCAAACCAATTGAATTTTTTGGTAGTAACAAAGTTTGTCATGGCAAACTTTCCCAAGGCAAAACATTCACCGCAGTGAATGTTTAATTTTGAGAAACAGAGGCATTTTTTTCCTGCAACGAACATTTAATTTTGAGAAACTGAGATATTTTTTTCGCCACGGAGAATCGTTTTAAAGCTGTCCTATCTACCGTGGCAAACGTTCTAGAATCGAGAAATTGAATTTCAAATTTCACTTATCCAAATTTTTTTCCATGATTTTCTTCCCCAAATTTGAAATTTCCCTCTTCCACTCCTAAATTCTCTTTCTTTCATTCCTTTTCCATCTCAAACTCTTCCTCTTCTCTCCCCTTCTTTACTACTTCTTCCCAAAAACCCTAACCATATTCCTATTGGAAATCCACCACAATTCCTTTAAATCTTCTATCTTCACCATAAAATTCACAAATTCTCTCCACAATATCATCACACTACCACTCTCAAAACCCTACCCCTCTATCTTCATTCAAGCATTTTCCAAGTAAAGGTATGAGCTTTTCATTCTCCAAGGGGATTATCTTCCTCAACTACCACCAAAATCCTTCTCCTTTGGCAAGTAAGATCTCTCCACTATTTTCTTTGGGTTAAGAATTCATCAATTTTGCCTATTTTATTTTCATTGGATTAATTTTGTGTATATTTGTAGTGAATATTTGGATATTTGGCTTGGCTTTGTTATCATTTGTGTGCTCGTCTACCTCATTCTGTGCCATTCGTTGCATTTGCTATGGCTAGTAAGAGAAAGACTTCTTCTTCCACCGAAACTAGTGGCTCAGGTACACAATCCAATACACCCTTGGTTACATATGATTAGGGGTGTTCATGGATTGGGTTATTAAGCAATAATGGGTTTTCAGGTTCGGGTTATAGGGATTTTGGGTTGAGAATTTAAAACCCAACAACTAATATATTTATTTGGGCTAAAATGTCAAAAGTGTATAATATATATATATATATATACATCCATTACAAAAAAAATATTTTTGTCACAGAACGAAATGGTTAGATTAAGAATGAGAAGGGAATATTATATAATATTTTAGATGAATGTTATGTCAAGAATGAAAAGGAAAATTATTATAAGTTGGATAATATGAAAAAGAAAATAATGAAAATAAATTTATAAGTAAATTATAATTTGGGTTATCGGGTTACTGGATTGGCTACAAAATATTTCACAGATCAAACGTACCCACCTGTCTCTTATACACATCTAGATGTGTATAATAACTCGAAACCAATAACCCAACCCATTTTTTCCCAAATTCATTTGGGTTGGGTTGGGTTTGAACACCCCTACATATGATCACAGTAGATTTGTTTGGACAAAAACTGAAAATGTGCATGATGAGAAGTTGGCCAGGATTAGCAAGCCTTGTTGGGAAGGAGTTTTGAGTTTAATATTCCTTCGGATGACATTCCCAACTATTGTGAGGTATGGGATGTGAGGAGAGACTTCAAGGATGTACTCACTAGAAAGGGATGGGGTATGTTTAAAAATTTACTAGAAAATGCGGGTAATGGGATTCTTCTTCGAGAGTTTATTGTTAATTCCTGTAAAATTTCAAGCATAGTTGTTGTGTTTTGGAAAAAGCCTATGGATTTTCATAAGGAAATTATTAATGCTCATTATCAGCTCTCTCATATTAAAAATAGTGAATATGCTCAATTTTTTAGAACTGGTATTGAATATAACATGATCCTGCATGAGTTGTATAATGAAAAGATTCGAGTAGGTATGACTACATGAGATGTTCTCCATGGTGGTAAATCCTGACTGCTTAATAAAACTTTTCTTTCCATTCGTGCTCTTGTCTAGTACTATTTTTTCACTTATCACATTATGCATATCACTAATCTGAGCAAAGTTACTAGGGGTCAAGCATTGTTGATTTATGCACTAATGAAGAGAATGTCAATTAACTTTGGTTTTGAAATCCAACAAGAAAACAATGGTTGCTTCATAAAATGGCTACAACATCCAACCTGACAAGCCCATGATGGGTCCATGGATTCACGACCCTTAAAAAGTACAACAAAGCAACTCAAGATTTGATTTCTACAAAAAAAAAGACAACCCCAAGATGAGCTAGGCCATGAAGCAAAACTTCTAGGTCCCACCTCCACCAAATAATCTTGAATACAACTACCGTCCACCTCGCACTTAGAAAAGAGTCCAAAAACCCGCGACTTACCATAGTAAGAATTTATATGTGATTGATCGAAAGCTAGACATCATTGCCTACAGGATGAACAATTTGAAATATGAGTGGCTAGCCTACGGAGCAACAAGCTAAATGTTGGCACTACGGCCTGCAAAACGAAAAGGTGGGATCTGATGAATAGGAAAAAAACAGGGAGTCTAGTGAGGGAAAGATGAGGCTGTACCATCTGGGGCTGAATGTGCCTAAGGGGGTATTTTTGACTTATAGCCTGTCTTTTATGCAAATGAATAACTGAACTCTTTTAATTTTCAACACTTGTGTTTTTACCAATTTGGCAAGCATTGGGAATAATGCTTAGGTCAAGTTGGGGGGATTGGAGGCAGTGCTTTTGTGTTGTGTTGTCATGGTGGTGTTTTGTGTGTTATGTTTTTGGGTTGTATTATGTGTTTTTAAGTTCTCGCATTTTGTTTTACGTTGGAGTCTCGTAGTTTCTAGTTAAATTGCTTGTGTCTTTATGTTTGTTTTTATTTAGTGTCTATGTGTTTTGTAATCGTGTTTAAGTGTCTTGTGTTGAAGTGTACACAATAACTCTTCAAATTTGTATCCTTGGAAGTGGATGATGAGTCTTAATTTAATTGGTAATTGTGACTGTATAGGAATTTTTGCTTTGTGACCCTATGGACTTGTGAATATGCCATTACGCTATATATACGTGCCCAAGTATGATATGAGTGAGTTGATATCATAGTCCAATTTTTTTGAGTTTAAATCTTGATTGTTTATGGAAACAATATTTTGCTTGAGACAATGGGTTGAGAATTCTTGTATAAGACAAATTTGGGAGACTTTTGGACCTTAGAAATGATTTATGCAATTTCATTGGACCATTTGAGCCAAATTACCTACCTTTTTTGAATGATATCCCTAGTGTCCTTTTTTGAGCCTAATAAGCCTTATTTTTTGTGAAATAAACACATGATTAGCCAATTTACCTTGTTAATATGCTAAAATTCTCTTTTACACATCACTTTAATGACATGGATGATTTTGCATTATTTGGATGATTCAAAATGGGGGGATGAATGTGAAGGCATTGTTATTATTTAAAATAGGAAAAAATTGCATAAATATACACGTTAAAGAATTGTTATTGGAGCTAATCGAGTTGTGATTAAGAGGGTCTTACCTCTTGAATTGAAGTGAAACTTTGATAACATTAGCTATTTTGTTACGTTTTTTTTTTTTTCTTTTGTGATTGAGACTTTTTGGTTTGGCTAGTTGTGGTGATATTTACCAAGGAGGTAGGAATCGGTGGGAAATTGAAATATACTGTGACTAAGGTAATTTTAGCTATTTTACCTATATCTATCCCACCTTGTTCCTTAGCCTACATTAGAAGCTTTTAAATTCTATTTGATCCTTGGTCCAGATTAGCTCGTATTAATTATAGGATGATCGCACATTGTGCCCAACCATGTTATAGTATGGTTGAATTTGTTGGATGCAAGTTGAGCGACTTTGCTTCTTACATCTTGTGAGGGCGAGAGCATGACATTTTTATGATGAATATGGGATCGTGTGTCAAATTTTCTTATGCATTAATCTAATCTAACTTTTTGCTCAATGATTTCACTAATATTGATACAGCTCTCTTGGAGTTATATTGTGTACATGTCTATTAGTTTTTGTTGTTTTCATTTTTTTGGCTCATATGAACAAAAGGATGAGTTGAGGAGAGTTTCATAGCCTTAGACATACCCCAAATTTTTATGTCTTTTCGGACTTAGTTTTTGTAGTTTTGAGTTGTTTCAATATGTTTTATTAATGATTTGTGTCAAATTGTCTAATTAGGAAAAATTATGTATAAGTAAATTTAATGTTTATTTAAGTTTTTTTATTTATTTATGTTTGGTTTAATTTTAATGCAAGTAAAAAGATAATTTTACCGATGTTGGAAGTCAATATCAAGTGTGAAGATTGAAATTTCAGACCATGCGGTAGCCATTCGCCACGACAAACGTTCCACATTCTAATCATGTACCGTAAGAAACCCGCAAATCGGTGGGTGTTATGTCATTTAGCTTGTTGCTCCGTAGGCTAGCCACTGTATTCCTAACTACACACCTAGAGGGTTAATTTTGGAAATATTTTCCCAAGGCAAGATTTTAGTTTTTTACTTGTAGTGGGCTTTCATTTTTAAAGATTATCTAATTATGAAACCTCCTAATTATTAGGAGTTGAGTAGGAATAAGTGGGAGATTTCATAGACTTGTTACAAATCCATCAATCCACACTAGGTAGTAATTTAGAATTAGAAGAAAACATCCAACTCTTCTTCCGAGTTCTCGTATAAGAGATTTTCTCCATTATACTCCTTAGTTTAAGCAATTTTCAGTTTCAAGACAAATTCAATCAATTCAAAGTTTCTATTTTCAATACAATTTTAATATTCTCTTTATTTTACCTAGACTTTAATTCTATTATTTTTGTTATTATTATTTAATTTTTCTGCACTCCATTTAATCCATTTTTATTGTAATGGCTATCTTCTTTATTTTCGTTATTATTAATTTCTGCATTTTTATTCATCTAAGCATGCACTAATTTCATTACGGTTAGGTATAGATGATGTAATTTTCTAATGAATTGACTTAATTAACCGGTAATTAATTTAATCTCACTTATAGGAATAATGATCACAAATGAGACAATTCTCAAAGGTAGCCAACTCTAGTCTTGGGTGCATTGGCCTAGGTAACACAGGAGTCAAACCCAGTCCGCCATAGATTAGGGAGAGTTATTTGACTAGACAATTCACAATCATTCTAGATTTGAGTTATTAGTTGATTGTTGGTAATTCCATTCACTTATTACTCAATTTGATTGGAGTTAGACCCAAGAGTATTCTTCCACTAACTACAATTAGGTAGATAGGATTTTTCATCGCAAGGGATCGGGGTTGAGTTGAATTTTGGGAATTAAATCTCCATGAATATGTGGTTAATTAGATTAATTTGGCAGCGTTAAGTTAATTTAGAAAAATTACTAGTCTACTTTCTAACCCATTTTCTTAATATTTGATTAATCATTCTTGTGAAGTCTAGTTGTTTTAGTTTTTAATTTCTGTATGCTTTCATATTTTAGGTTTAAACCCAATAATTCTCTTTGATCGTCTAGATATAAATTAATGGCCGTTGTGCTACTTGCTTGGATGTTTTTTCTCATGGGAACGATTCCTATTTACTCTAGTATAGTGATACCACTCCCTTGTGAAATAAGGATGGGAATTGTGATAGGAGAATTTAACTTATTATCACAAACCCTATCATCTGATCTGGTGGTCTTCGTATGAATATCACACCACCATCCCTGGGCCAGAGAGGTGGTGACTGAAGTTCAGTGTGAAAGACGGATGCGAGGCCGGGAATGGAAATGGGGATAGTGTAAATGAGACGGAGGAGCCGAAAAAGGACGAGATGGAGCATCGGTGACAGAGACAGTGACGTCCGCAATGATAACAGCAACAGTGGGGTAGTTGGCGGTGACGGTCTCGTCGGAGACGGATCGTTGGTAGTGGCGTTGTCGATGGAAATGTTGCAATGATGGGGACATGGTATTAGGGTACTAGACATAGTTTGTGGACAAGTAGATCTTTGTACCTCTGGTGGAGCTCATCATGGGAGTTCTTATATCAAGTCAATTGTTGAAAAGAGAACAAGAGAGCTTTTGTTTGTGAATCCACAATGTGTACTACTTGTTAAATGGCTATTGTTTCAATATAGAACTGTAAGAGACTGCTGAAACAGAAGGGAACCAAATGCTCGCACATGTAAATAAGGACCCAAATATCAAAGAATTAGCCGAACATATTACAAAAGACCCTGCTTTTAATCAAATGGCCAATCTATTGGAATGCCAAATTAACTTTAATATCATGACAACCAACGTTATCATAACTCGGATTCTTCATGTTTAATTATCAAGAATATAAATTAAATACTAGATGCGAAAGCGTACCTAAATCCATAAGAATTGATGTGATTCTTGAACCTACGGATTTGATTCTTGAATATTGTGGTTATTGATCTTCCAAATTACTATGTATGTATTTTAGAGAATAGGGTTCTCACTTTTCTGATGATAGGATGTCAAGAAAAGTAACATACGTAGAATTTGGGGACCACAACATATATATATATATAGCTATACTTTCCTTATTACCCTAGGTTTTGCCCATCATAAAAAATAGGAAATAAGATTTTAGGGTATCTACACATAAAAACCCATACTAATTACGCTCTCGTCCATTAATCATGTCAATATAGGATCAAGATGATTTTCATTACATTAATCATAACTAAACCCATTCTCGGTCACATACATTAACATAACCAAATGACATAGATCAAGTATGGATGTGTAGCATGGAAATTACATGTAATGTGATCTTAAACATGCCTATTTCCAACTGGTCTAACTTTATTCTTTATAGAGATCAAACTGAAAATGAAGTCAGAGTAAAACATAAACTGAACACTTTATTTCTAAAACTGAATTCTTTATTTCTGCAGAAAATATTCATAAACATAATATGTGTCACTTAAAAGATAAAAGTATATAAATTGAATACAAACTCTCACTAATCCTGAATATCCTCAAAAGACATAACACCCATATGAGCAGTGTGCTCATGAAAGACCTTAGGTGGTAATCCTTTAGTAAGCGGATCCACAATCATGGAGTTCGTGCCAATATACTTTATAGACACCTGACCACTCTGAACTCTTTATTTAACAACTAGGAATTTGATGTCTGTGTTTAGACTTATTGAACTCCTATTATTGTTAGAATATAATACTGCTGATTTATTGTCACAAAATAACTTAAGTGGTCTTTCAATACCATCTACAATTGGCAACCCTGTGACAAAATTTCGCAACCATATTCCATGATTGGATGCCTCATAACATGCTATAAATTCAGCTGCCATGGTGGAAGGAGCTATGAGTGTTTATTTAACACTTTTTCAAGAGATAGCTCCACTAGCAAGCAAATAAATATAGCCCAAAATGGATTTACGACTATCTTGACATCCGGCAAAATATCAGTGGTCCAGATGTGTATAAGAGACAGGTATTAGAGATTCAAATACATCGAGATTGCTCTCGCCTATCTCTAGATTGCTATCTTGCATGCCAAATCTCTTAAGTACCTTCTCGATATAGTTCTTTTGCAATAATCCAAGAATACCCCGAGAGCGATCTCGATGTATTTGAATCCCTAATACAAAAGAGGCGTCCTCAAGATCTTTCATCTCAAATTTCTGTGATAGAAATCTCTTTGTTTCGTGCAATAAGCCTATATCATTACTGGCAAAATCAGTATGTCATCAACATATAAACCAGAAAATGTACTTACTCCCACTAAACTTGTGGTATATACAATCATCAACCAAATTCATCTCAAAACCAAACGAGATGATAATTTGATGAAATTTGTAATACCATTGATGAGAAGCTTGTTTGAGGCCATAGATGGATTTCTTTAATTTACAGACCATATTCTTTGCATCTTTGAATACAAAGTTTTTCTGTTGCACCATATAAATGGTCTCATCAATGTCACCATTGAGAAACGCAGTTTTTACATCCATCTGATGTAACTCAAGGTCAAAATGTGTCACCAAAGCCATTATTATCCTAAAAGAGTCTTTCGATGATACTGGAGAGAAAGTCTCTTTATAATCAATGCCTTCCTTTTGAGTAAAACCCTTTGCGACAAGACTTGCCTTATATCTCTCCACATTACCCTTCGAATCTCTTTTGGTTTTCAATATTCATTTCCAACCAATAGGTTTTGTACCTTCGGGTAGTGTGACAGAGTTCCCAAACGTCATTGTCTTTCATGTATTTAATTTTCTCATTCATAGCATCAATCCATTTGTGAGAATTAGCACTATGCATGACTTGATGAAAGTTGATTGGATCATCTTCCACCAATCCAATGCCATCCTCATGTTCTTGGAGAAGTATGATGTAATCATCCGAAACTGCAGTTCTCCGTTCTGTAGTGGATCTCCTTAATGGCATTTGTTCTTAAGGTTGTTGATTTGTTCGTGTTATTCTTGATGGGGAAGATTTTCAACATTGTCTTGTGGTACTAGTATTGCTTCTTGAACAATGTCAGGAATAGAAGGATGATCATTGTCAATAACAATCGTAGGAAGAGAAATAAATTCCTCTTCAAAGACAAAGTCTCTAACTTTATCTCTCCTCCCAAACTCAATATCCTCAAAGAACTGGGCATTTCCCATCTCAAAGAAGGATTTGGATGTGGGATCATAAAAATTGTACCCCCGAAACCGTTTAGAGTAACCAACAAAAAATAAGATGTGTATAAGAGACAGGCTGAGGCAAGGCCTTATAGGCCAAATCACTGGACAACCCGAAATATGTAAATACTTTTTACTAGGCTTTTTACCAGTCCATAGTTCATAGGGGGTTTTGGTCGTTGCCTTAGTTGGAACTCTATTAAGGATATAAGCTGTAGTCTTTAATGCCTCTCCCCAGAGTGAATTCGATAAAGTTGTATGACTAATCATACTTCTCACCATATCCTTTAAAGTTCTGTTCGTCTCTCAAGAACACCATTCATGCTAGGAGATCCCGGCATGGTGTCTTGTCAGATAAAAGTGAGATCTGTATTAGAGAAGGTGGCAATACTATACTGGATATTACTAACCTGAGTCGTAATATCGTCCCACAGTACACCATCTGTCTCTTATACACATAATTCTTTTATGTTACTTGATTCTCAACTTCAACTTTAAAAGGTGAGCTGTCTCTTATATTATATTCATAGACGATTTTTCTCAGTTATAGGTATAAAGTGGTAAAAATCGTCTATAAATATAATAAAATATTGTTGACCATTCTAAGAAACCGTAGGGAATAGCCCACAAATGTCCGTATGTATTACTTCTAAGACGTCCGAAGATCTATTGGCTTTTAATCTCTTTATATTTGTTTGTTTCCCTTTAATACATTCAACGCAGATTTGAAGGTCTGACAAATTAAGGGAATCAAGAATTCTATTTGACACAAGTCTTTCAATTCTTTGTTTAGATATATGACCTAAACGCTTATGCCAAAGTGAAGCAGAATTCTCATTGATTAATTTGCCTTTAGTACCACGTGAATTTATATGCAAGGTTTCATTATATGAAGCAATAGTTACAATTAAATAAAGGTTATCATGAGAAGATAAAAAACCAGTACCAATAATATTTGAATTCAGAAAAATATTAAACTGACTATTTCTAAATAAACAAAAGTAACCGGATTTGTCCAAAATAGAAATAGAAACCAAATTCTGTCTAAAAGAAGGTACAATATATTCAAAGTCTCTTTCAAATCCAAATAATAACCAATTTTTAATAATAACCTAAAAGTCCCTATTGTTTCAACTTTAACTGGTTTGCGATCACCCACATAGATGAATCTTTCAGCATCATTCGACTTTCGGCAATTCAAGCAACCCTGCATGGATACACGTATGTGAGCAGTAGCACCGGAAGCTATCCACCAAGTGTGTCTAGGTACTAAAGCTAAATTAACCTCAGAAAAAACCAAAATGAGAAGCGTACCTATCTTTGCACGCTAAGCGTGATATTTGGTACAGTCTTTTTTCAAGTGTCAAGAATTCTTACAAAAGTAACAACCAAATTTCTCAGTTTGTTTCTAGATGTGTATAAGAGAGTTTTTTCGCAACTTCTTTATCCTTTTTCCTTTTCTTATTTTTGTCCTTAAAGGTACTTACCAAGTGAGCACTTTCAACTTTTCTTGGTTCAATCTTTCCTCTTCTTGCACACAATGAGAAATGAGTTCATTTAGAGACCATTATATCCTTTTGACAATTATAACTGACCTTAAATTGATTGAATTGTGCAGGAAGATAGATCAAAACTAAATGTACAAGCAAGTCCTCAGACAGCTCTAACTTTAGTGCCTTATATTTTGAAGCAAGATGAGACATCTCTAGGATGTACTCTCTTATATTTCTTTTTCCTTTATACCTCATTGAAATCAAGTTCAATAGAATCGTACTTGTTTCTGCCTTATCGTTTTTACAAAACGCTTTTCAATTTCCATAAGGAACTCTTTGGCAGTTGCCTTTTCGGACACATCGCCCCTGAATGTTTCCGGAATTGCACGTTTCATGATCATAAGACTTATGCGATTTGAACGATCCCACTTCTCATAGTCTCTTTTTTTCTTCTATGGAACTATTATCTGTAAGAGGAGTGGGTGGTTCAATCCTTAGCGCAAGGTTTAGATCCATGCAACCAAGAACGATCATCACGTTATCTTTCCATTCCTTAAAATTTGTTCCAATCAACATAGTGATGGAATTGCCAGATATTGGCAGATATCATAGAAGCAGATGTGTTAACTGAAAATAGAACAAAATAACATATTCACATAACTTCCAAATCTTAAATAATAAATTAAATTCAAATAATGGTAGGGCCCATCACAAGATACCTAGCACAACATTAATATTTAGTCTTTGGACAGAAATATTAACTTGTAAGTGATACTCTTGGTGTAGTAATCAAATATTGACAATAAATCCGATCAAATAATAAGTCTATCTTTGGACTGACTTATTATTCACATGGAATACCAAATAATTCTCACATATTTATTAACATAGGTATATATGTAATTAGGCCAAATATTAACCTTGCTTTGGGCTGATAAATATCCGCATGAATTACAAATACACAATCATCTTAATATTTCAAAATAAATTGACTTACACAAGAGGGGCTATTTTGATAGCATCAATATATTTTGAACATTAGACATTCTTAATTAATTAACCAAAATTTGAAATTAATTATTTTACCAAAAATTTAAAAAATAAATAAAATTAAAAAATAAAAAAAAATGACCATAATAGTTTATTGGTCATGAACTAAGTTCATGACCATTAATCCGATTCCTTATGGTAAGTTCATGACCAATACTTAAATATTTTATTTTTTTTTAAATATTCCTTATTGGTCATGAACAAATTTGTTCATGACCAAAAACCGTACACGTCTCTATTCATGTTAAAAATAAAAAAAAAACCTTACGTTTTTTTTTTTAATTCTAATACCAAACAAATTCAAAAAGGAAAAAAAAATTAAAAACTAAAATTTTGAATCCAACAATTTAATCCGAATAAATATAAAAATTATTGGACCCAAAACCTTAAATCTGTAATATAACCACAATTGTTCTTAAATACAACAAATTAAATCGTATAAATTTTTTTTGTTGAATTCAAGAACTAAATCCATATGAAATCACATAATAAATCAAATTAAAAAACTGATTTCTCAATGATTCAACATAAAGATGCTCTAATACCACTTATTGGAATTGTATTACCAAATTAACTTTAATATTGATATTTTTCAAACCTTATTTTGATAATGACATAAACACTTAACTCTGTAAAACAAGCTTTTGCAGGAACAGATCTTTCGGACGCACAGAATGTCCGAACTAGGTCAAAAGCTCCTCGGACGCATTGCATCGTCCGAAAAATATCAATATTAAAGTTAATTTGGTATTCCAATAAGTGGTATTAGACCGTCCGAAACCTCTGTCGGACGAAGGACCGGACGCATGCACGGACGTCCGAACGAAGCATCTCAACAAACTGAAAGAAGATCGGACGCTTCCTCGGACGCATTCAATCCTCCTCGGACGTCCGAAACCCAACGGCTATTTTTTGTGCATTTATTACTTAGCCGTTAGGAAGTAGTTGAAAGCTCTATTTATTGCTCTTATAAATAGGTGCTTTAAGAACCTGAAAAGATCATCTAATACATTGAATACAAGCCTAAGAAAAGAGTAATTTGAGTGCAAATTGACTATAGTGGTTTGTATAATGTATTATTAGTGTGAAGTTGTGAGTGCAATTCAACTTTGAGTGGAGTGATAATCTTGTATGAAAGTGTGGTTGTAAGTAAGAATCTTGGCTCAACTAAAAGAGTTTTAGTGTGAGCAAGAACTTCCCAACTTTGTAAAGATTATTGGCTCACCAAGTGTGTGAAGCATTCAAGAAAATTGATACTTCAAGCTTGCTAGCTTGGAAGTATTGTTTGTTCAATTTTTCTCTCTTTACTTTACTGTTCTAGTAAATTTATTATATCTGCATTTGAATTTAAAAAGCTTACTATTTTCTGAAAGCATAATTTTTAGAAACCTAATTCACCCCCCCTCTTAGGTTGTTTTGGGACCAACAATTGGTATCAGAGCTTGGTCTCATTATATTGCTTAAACTGCTATTGAGAAAAGAACTATGGCAACCAACAATGCTCTGTTTTTGAAGGCCAATCGTTACTAGGCCCCCCATGTTTAATGGGGCAAATTTTATTAGTTGGAGAGATAGAATTCAAAAATATTTCTGCAATCTATTGACATTGAGTTGTGGTATGTTGTCAATGAAGGTCCATTTGAAGCTTCTATCATTGATGATCACACAAATAGAAGAAGAGAAAAGACAAGGAATGAGCTCACTCCACAAGACAAGGCAAACTTGACGTTGAATGCAAAAGCCATGAATGTGTTATATAATGCCTTGGATGCAAATGAATCAACTCGCGTGAAGGGTTGCAGTTCTGCTAAAGAAATATGGGATAAGTTGAAGGAAATTCATGAAGGGAGCGATGATGTTGATGAGCAAAGAAATCTCTACTTGTTGCCAAGTATGAGTCCTTCAAGATGGAACCACATGAGAACATAGACAAAATATACTGCAGGTTCAATGACATTATAAAAGATCTTGAATATCTTGAGTAAGGAGTACTCTTTGGGTGAGAAAAATAGAAAAATCCTGAATGCTCTATCCAAAGAATGGGATGCCAAAACAATTGCCATAGAGGAAGCTAAGAATTTATTCAATTTAATGCCTATTGAATCACTAATCAATTCTCTTACATCTTATGAACTCAAGCTAAAGGCCAAGGTTGTGGATGATGAAGAAGCAAGGCCAAGAAGGAGCATTGCTCTAAAGACCTCTCAAAAGGAAGATGAAAACAGTTCCATCAATCTAGAAGATGAAGATCTTGATGAAGGAGATCTTGCACTCATCACCAAAGGATTTCTTAAACATTACATCAACAAACGGAGAATGAGAAGAGGCGGAGCTGCAAACACAAATAATTTCAAAGGGAAGTCAAGACTTGAAATAAAGAAGCAAAATGATAAATGCTTTGAATGCGGTCAACTCGGGCATTTTGCAAATGAGTGTCCTTCCAAGAAAAAGAAGGAAGGAAGAAAACCAAGATTCAACAACTTTCAAATCACATGGGACGATTGCAACTCCGAAGGAGAAGTTGAAGAAGAAATGGAGTCGGCACAAATGGCCTTTATGGCTATTGGAGATGATGAGGTAAATTCTAACTATGACTCTAATGATGAAAATGATGAAGATGATCTTGAAGCTTTCATTTTAAAATTGCATGATAGCTTAAAAGAATCATATGCTAGAAATAAGGAGTTAGTAAAAAAGTCAAATGCCTTATTGAATGCTAACTCTAAACTTGTGAATGAAAACAATAGGCTATCACAATTCATCGTGATGTGAAGAAAAGAATGCATGTGAGATCAAAGGTCAAGGAAGAACAAGCCTCCTCTAGATGTGTAAAAGAAGACATGATTTGAATGCTCTCTTAGCTAGAAAGAAAGAAAATGTTGTTGATATGAAAAGAAATAGAAATGTAGCAATCAACAAAAACCAATATCATGTTTAGAAGGAAGGACTTATGTATTGTAAAACCAAAATCTTCTTTATATGGTAATAAAAGCATTGTTTGTAGATATTGCCAACAACATGGACATACTAAGAATATGTGTTATGTCAAGAAAAATGAAAAACTTGGAATGAAAGTTGCATGGATAGTAAGCATATTTCACTAACGCTCATGGACCCAAAAAGATATGGGTACCAAAAGTTATCAATTGATTTATTGTGTAGGTACTTAACATCGCCAACAATGCTAAGTGGTTCATAGATAGTGGATGTTCAAGGCACATGATGGGTGATGCCTCTCTCTTCACAAACCTTACATCCAAAAATAGTGGAAAAGTCACTTTTGGAGACAACAACAAAGCAAAATCAATCGGCATTGGTGATGTAGGTAAAAATGGTGAAACCTTGATTAAGAATGTACTTCTTGTTGATAATTTGAACTATAATTTATTAAGTGTTAGTCAACTTTGTGACAAAAATTTATATGTCTTCTTTACCAAGCATGAATGTCTTATCCTTGATAAAAATCATGTTGTTTTATTCAAAGGCACTAGGCACAATGATGTTTATGTGATTCATCTTGATAAAATTAGCAATAGCAATGCAAAATGTCTTACCGCTTCCATAGATGATCCTTGGCTTTGGCATAGAAGACTTCTGTGTCATTTTAATATGGATTTGATTGAAAAATTAGCCAAGAAAGATTTGGTAAGAGGCTTGCCAAAACTGAAATTTCTGAAAAATAAAATTTGTGATGCTTGTCAACTTGGTAAACAAGTCAAAGTTTCTTTTAAACCTAAGAATTTTGTGTCCACTGATAAACCTTTAGAATTGTTGCATTTAGACTTATTTGGACCTACTCAATATGCTAGTCTAGGTGGTTGCAAATATGCATTTGTTATCGTAGATGACTATTCTAGGTTTACTTGGGTATTATTTCTTGTTCACAAAAATGAAGCATTTGAAAAATTTGTAAAATTGTTTTCCAAAATTCAAAATTTATTGGATACAAAAATTGTTCGTTTAAGGAGTGACAATGGTGCCGAATTTAAATTTAGGGGTTTTCTCGACTTTTGTAATCACAACGGTATCTTTCAAGAGTTTTCGGTTGTTAGAGTTCCTCAACAAAATGGTGTTGTTGAAAGGAAAAATAGGACTCTTCCAAAAAACGGCTAGAACTATGATTAGTGAGTGTGACCTACCACAATACTTTTGGGCCGAAGCGGTTAACACGGCTTGTTATGTCATGAATCGAGTTTTATTAAGATCTTCTTTAGAATAAAACTCCTTATGAACTCATTTTTTGTAGAAAACCCGTTGTGAGCTATTTCAAAGTTTTTGGTTGCAAATGCTTTATTTTAAAAATCAAAGAGAACCTTGGAAAATTTGACAAAAATCCGTGAACATGGTTTTCGATAAGATTCTAGTGACAATCAAAGCTGTCTCTGTATACACAGACAGGCGTTCGCTTTTAATTGAAGAAGTTGTGCATGTTACATTTGATGAAACTAATGATGTTATCTCAAAAATTTATGTGAAGATGAAGATACAGGTATTTTAAAGGAGCTCGAAAAGCTCGTTATTCATAAAGATCATTTAAGAGATTACATCAAGCGTTGATATCAACAACCATCAAATTGATGATTGAAAAGAATGAGGATGCTCAACGCTCGCTTGTCTTTTCTCTTCGTCTCTGAGCTTTTGATTCAAGATTTAATCATAGGTGATCTATCCGATGGGGTAACTACTCGTTCTCATAAACCTTTGAATAATAATTGTGCATTACTTTCTCACATTGAACCCAAACATATAGATGTTGCTTTGAGTGATGAATCTTGGGTTAATGCTATGCAAGATGAACTTAGTCAATTTGAGAAAAATAATGTATGGACCTTAGTTGAAAGACCTTCTTCTCATCCCGTTATTGGTACTAAATGGGTGTTTAGAAACAAATTAAAGGACAAAGGTGAGATCATAAGAAACAAAGCTAGACTTGTTGCAAAAGGTTACGCTCAAGAAGAAGGTATTGACTTTGATGAAACCTTTGCACCCGTGGCTAGATTAGAATCCATCCGCATGTTTCTTGCATTTGCATGTTTCAATAATTTAAAATTATTTCAAATGGATGTCAAAAGTGCTTTTTTAAATGGTTTTATCGACCAAGAAGTTTACTCGTCGAACAACCTCCGGACTTTGAGTTTAAGAATCTTCCAAATTATGTTTTCAAACTTTCCAAAGCTTTATATGGTTTGAAACAAGCTCCAAGAGCTTGGTATGAAAGATTAATTTGGCTTCTTGATTTTCATAGTTTCAAAAGAGGTATAGTTGACACCACACTTTGTCTTGACATAACACATATTCTCTAGTGTGTATATGAGACTGTCTCTTATACATGATGCTAGATGTGTATAAGAGACAGGTTCGTAGAGTGCATAACAGGATTTTTTGCTGAAATTAATTGCACTAGTGTTGTCACACTTTATAGGAACATAATCTGAAAGATTTTGGTGTAATTTTTGATTGTGTTCCTATATTGTGTGACAACACTAGTGCAATTAATTTCACAAAAAATCCTGTTATGCACTCTAGAACCAAACACATTGATGTTAAGCATCATTTACCGGTAAGACCTGTCTCTTATACACATCTAGATGTCAGAAAATGAGACAGTTATTTTACAGATAAATTTGGCATAGGTTCATAGTTCGGACGCACTCCTTCGTCCGAACAACCTTCCTTTCGGATGCTCTGGATCGTCCGAAAGCATCTGTTACTTCTCGGACGCTCATATTCGTCCGAATAATATTCCTTTTTTCCTTAAACTCTCTGGAAATCTTCCGGACGCGCAGAGTCGTCCGAAAGAACTTCGGACGCACAAGCTCATCTTCGGCCGTCCGTTCTTCAGCTGTCGGACGCTTTGTCGAACGCACCCCAAACGTTCGGCCTTCCGAACGGTACCCCTGTTTGATTAAAATCGTCCAAATTCCCCCTTTCGGACTTACCCTTACCCCCGAAAACCCTTAGGCGATTTTTTCTCTCTCCACTACCCTGTCTCTTATTCCCACTCTCATCCAAAATTGTATAAGAAAAGCATCCTACCCATAACCCTTATCACCTAAATCACATCTCATTTCCCCCATTCACCATCTCATTTCCTCAAAATCTCACAAATCTTCAAATTTTTTCAATTTTTTCTTCTTCCATTATAATGGTGAAATCTCGTGGCGGTTCCTCTACAGCAATTCGGGGTAGAAAAACTAAAGGGAAGGCTCCTGTACAAGGAGAATCATCGGCAAATCCTCAAGTTCCACCACTCCAACTTTGTCCAAATTTATCGATGCCAAGGCATCCGAACGGTATACTTCTCTTCTCAGTAAATCCATCATCGTTCAGCATCCTGCTTCTAATAGTCTTTTTGATGAATATAATCTTCCAATTATCAAATCCTGTTTTGAAAAACAAAATTGGGGTCATTTAGTGCATCTCGATTTACCTGTTTATCATGACATGGTGCTTCAATTCACGGCCAATCTTCGGAAAGGTCCTACTATTCGCACCCTCATTTGCACAACTCGTGTTAACAACACTGATCTTGAGATTTCATCGAACATAATCAACACCATTTTTGAATGTGAAATCTCAAATCCCTATGATTTTTCCTACTTCTTTTCATTAGATAAATGGTCCGCTGAGGATACTCAGTTTGATATAGATGAAGTTCGAGCCATTTTTAACATCCATTTTAAACAGGCTTCGGAAGCCAAAACTACTTGCTCGCCTCTGAACTTAATATTCTGTATACCCTTGTCACAAATCTTTTATTGCCAACTGACGGGCATCATACTGAGCCCGAAAAAATGCAACTATACTTATTTTTCTGTGTCTTCAAGGGTATTCCTCTTGATTTTGGGTATCTTTTTTGTTCCCTATGAGAACTCTTTCTCACTGATACTCGCAGAAACATTCCTTTTGGAAAATTTCTCACCAAGGTTTTTGATGTCCTCAACATTCCCTTTACTGGAAACAAACAATATCCTCCATATTTTAATAAATCCTACATTGAACGAAAAGGTTTCCATTTTTCGTTAATGATCAATGGCTCACTAAGGCAGCCTTTGATATTGCCCAGTCACAATCCCATGCCTCCAAATCTGATTTTGCTATCCCTCATTCTCCTACTCCTCAACCACCTCCACTCACATCTGCACCATCTACTTCTGAGCCATCTTCTGAACCATCTCTTTCACATATCGTGGACTTCAGATTGGCCGTTGGCATCACTAGAATCAGTTTCACTACCAATCAAGTTAATCCATACTTGAGAAACTCGTCAAATAATTCTCCAAGAGGCACTCAGTCTTGGCATGTCTGCTTCGGCTCAAGTCCAATTTGCTGATCTTCAGTCCCAACATCCACTTGAGTCATCTTCTGACAGTGATGAACCTGAAGATGAACATACACGTGAAGACAATGCAGAAGCTGCTCAAGGAGCTGCCGATGACGATGACGATGACGATGATGATGAAGATATTGACGACATATTTGAGTTTATCATGCAACGTCGTACCGGGGAGGAGGATGACAGTGAAGCCACACTGCTATATTCCATATAAGAGACAGAACTGAAAAGCGCTCCACTGCTTCGCAATGACTCTCATTAGTTCTTTTACCATTGTATTTCTTTTGTTTTTCAGCAACTCTGTGGCTTGGTTATGTATTTGACTCTTGCACTATTGGAACCTTTTAGTTGAATGTATTAAACTTGTTTCATTTCTATCAAACTACCTGTATGATCTAAGGGGGAGTCTTTTTTGATTAATGTCAAAAGGAGGAGTAGTTATATGTTATGCTTTGATATGGTTGTTATGTTATGAGATATTGCAAATTGATTAGTCATATACAATTGAGGTTTGTCATCATCAAAAAGGGAGAGATTGATGTTTTCCAAACCTTATTTTGATGATGACATAAACACTTAACTCTGTAAAACAATCTTTTGCAGGAACAAATCTTTCGGACGCAGAACCGTCCGAACTAGGTCAAAAGCTCCTCGGACGCATTGCATCGTCCGAACAAACTGGCAGAAAGAATGGGATCCTTACTGCCTTTTCTTCGGACGCTCAGGACCGTCCGAAACCTCTGTCGGACGAAGGACCGGACGCATGCACGGACGTCCGAACGAAGCATCTCAACAAACTGAAAGAAGATCGGACGCTTCCTCGGACGCATTCAATCCTCCTCGGACGTCCGAAACCCAACGGCTATTTTTTGTGCATTTATTACTTAGCTGTTAGGAAGTAGTTGAAAGCTCTATTTATTGCTCTTATAAATAGGTGCTTTAAGAACCTGAAAAGATCATCTAATACATTGAATACAAGCCTAAGAAAAGAGTAATTTGAGTGCAAATTGACTATAGTGGTTTGTTGTATTAGTGTGAAGTTGTGAGTGCAATTCAACTTTGAGTGGAGTGATAATCTTGTATGAAAGTGTGGTTGTAAGTAAGAATCTTGGCTCAACTAAAAGAGTTTTAGTGTGAGCAAGAACTTCCCAACTTTGTAAAGATTATTGGCTCACCAAGTGTGTGAAGCATTCAAGAAAATTAAGATACTTCAAGCTTGCTAGCTTGGACAGTAAATTTGTTGGTTTCAAAGCAACCTAAGAGGTATCTAGTAAATTTATTATATCTGCATTTGAATTTAAAAAGCTTACTATTTTCTGAAAGCATAATTTTTAGAAACCTAATTCACCCCCCTCTTAGGTTGCTTTGAGACCAACAAATATCATGACAACCAACGTTATCATAATCCGGATCCTTCATGTTTAATCATCAAGAATATAAATTAAATACTAGATGCGAAAGCGTACCTAAATCCATAAAATTGATGTGATTCTTGAACCTACGGATTTGATTCTTGAATATTATGGTTATTGATCTTCCAAATTACTATGTATGATTTTAGAGAATAGGGTTCTCACTTTTCTGATGATAGGATGTCAAGAAAAGTAACATACGTAGAATTTGGGGACCACGAGCTATATATATAGCTATACTTTCCTTATTCCCCTAGGTTTTGCCCATCATAAAAAATAGGAAATAAGATTTTAGGGACTTATTTCTACACCTAAAAACCCATACTGATTAGATGACTTAGGGCCATTTATCTTAAATCATATTAGATCACTTTATATTGGGCCAATTAATTATGATAGCACATATGACACAATTAATATATATGTAAATGCCCAAACCCAACACAAGCAGCTTCAGAAGACCTTTCAGAGTGATCCTCCACTTGATAGGAGTATCGCTCATCTAATACACAACAATACCGTACTACAATGCAACAGATTATGCAAAATCCATAATTTTTGACAATGGCTGAGAGCCTTGGCAACACTCTAATGCAGGATCCATCTATGTCCAGTATGCTTGAAAATCTTACTATTCCAGTTCAGAAAGACTAGCTTGAACAACGAGTGTCACGTATCAAAGAGGATCCTTCTTTGGAGCCTATTTTGGAGGAGATAGGGACTGAAGGTCCTGCTGCAATGATGAGGTATTGGAAAGATAAAATGAAGATGAATCTATTGTTCATCATACTGCTAGTATTGGTGATATAGTAGAGGGTTTGAAGAATGCACTAGCTGCCAGTGTTGATAAAGATGAAAAAGATTTAGAAGGAAGAACAGCGTTGCATTTCGCTTGTGGATAGAGAGATGCTAAAATATTCCAATATTTGGATGCTTCTCTCTATCCACAAGCGCTGTTTTAGCATTTCTGACATATAAGTCTCCCTTTGTCAATAAAAGAATGAAAGAGCAAAATCAGCATTATTTACCAGAAATAGATTGGTAGTGAAAATGATTCTAGTGATGCCAACGGCCAATCTGACTACATCGAAATGATGGTCGCATATAGAAAGTGGGTGAAGATTCTACATGAGAATGGAGTCAAAGTTGCACAACAATTTTGCACCCCTTACTTTTTGAGCAGTTCCGTGACTACGGTTCTAGAACTATCGGTTTCGATTTCGAGGAGAGTCAGAATTAGAATCGGAATCTGAATTTTAAGAGTCGGTTCTATTTCTGGAACAAGCGATTCTGGTTGGTACTCCGGTTTCGTTCAATTCCGGTCACGATTTAGATTTCGATTTTAAAAAAAAAATTAAAAAATTAGAAATTATAATACTAAAAAATTTAATACAAGATGAGATGCGAAACAAAAGAAATCTATTTTATTTATATTTCAATTGTAAACTTTGTTTTCAGAAAAAGAATACACTATTGCATTATCTATTGAATCATTAAAAATTAAAGAAAGATACATTTTGGAAAATCCATATATTTTGAGAGTATTTGAGAGAATTAGAGAGGATTATAGAGATTGAGAGAATTATGTGTTGAAAATGTTAGGCAGAAGGGGGTATTTATAGGTAAAATGGTAGAGGGAGAATTATAATTTATAAAAAAAATTATTGCCGGGTCCAGTTTTGGAAACGCCGATTCCAGTTCCTATTTTAAAAAATAGAAAATCAGAACTGGAATATTGTCTACGGTTTCGAATCCGGTTCTAGAAATCGTCAACAACGATACTGGAACAGTGGCCATGCCTAGTTCTGTAATGTACATGAGAATATAGTTTGCAGTACATTACTCCCAAATATTGGACTAATTAGTATTCCGAAGAGCTACTAGATTCTGAAGAGAAAGCAAGAAAAGCTTGACCATAGTTACTAGAAATGCGATTCATTAGGAAATTCGAACAGGTAGGGGGAGATGGTGCAGTTCTATATCCCTGTCTCTTATACACATCTAGATCTTGTATACGTCACGATACACTCCATTTGGAGTGATGATGTAACCACATATATGTAGGGTCATATTCACATAGATATATGACTATAAATTAAACATTTTTCGAACAACAAAGAAATTTATATGTTTTTTATTTCCATAAAACATGCATATTAGGTAGTTTTTTTATTAAAAAAATGGAAAAATGGCTAAATTATAGGACAAAGTGGTACTTGGTAGTTAGATAGTATTAAATTTCTAATAAATTTTGACCTTTTAGTAAGTAGAGAAAAGAAAATATTCAAATTTTGAGAATCGTTGTCCTTTTTAACAATAACAAAAACAAAATCTAATATTAAATATAGTTATAATTATGTAAATTTAGAGGGTATTTTCTAAGGCAAAAAAGGAAGAGACAAAACATTCATATCTTATTAAGGATTCGCTACTTTTGACGTTCCGAAATGTGAATCGTTATGTTTGGGAATACGAATGAATCGTATTCCGATATGCATGAATCTGAACGCATTTCGTAAGGGTAGGGAGGGTTTTCACTTCCGGTAAGTATGAGCTTCACAATTGGCTTTCAAATGCATCTCAAATGTTTAATATATACTCGAACCATTCTACAATTTTTAAGATTGAAACAATTAATGTATTCCTGCATGACATTCCAATTATCTCTCCGTACTCTATTTTTCTATTTGGTGGCTCGATGAATGTCCATGTCAGGATCCAAGCATCAAAGAATTAGCCGAACCGATTGCAAAAGACCCTGCTTTATGATCAAATGGTTGAGCAGCTTCAGAAGACCTTTCAGATTGCTACTCCACTTGAGGAGAGTATCCCTCAGTTTGATACAGGTATCAGTAATACTACACTACAATGCAGCAGGTTATGTAAAATCCACAATTTATGACAATGTCTAAGTGGCTTGGCAACGCTTTAATGCAGGACCAATCTATGTCCACCATGCTTGAAAATCTTACCAATCCAGTTCTCAAAGACCAGCTTGAAGAACGAAAATCTTTCGGGGTCCTTCTTTGAAGCCTATTTTGGAGGAGATAGAGGACTGAAGGTCCTGCTGGAATGTTGAGGTATTCGAACGATAAAGAGGTTTTACAGAAGTTGGGTGAAGCAATGGGTTTTGCTATGACTGGAGAACCAGGTTCATCTACTGACAATGCTGAACCAGATAAAACAGATGAAGGAAATGAAGATGGATCTGTTGTTCATCATACTGCTAGTATTAGTGATGTAGTGGGTTTGAAGAATGCACTAGTTTCCAGTGCTAATAAAGATGAAAAAGATTCGGAAGGAAGAACAACGTTGCATTTTGCTTGTGGATATGGAAACTGCACGATTTGCCCCTCTCTTTTTTGGCTTTTCTGGGTGTATCCACCTCAAGTAATGAAGTTCTCAGGTCTATAATTCATTTGTCTTTTGGAGGAAGGCAAATTAATGAAGTAACTAGTTCACACTTGGTCTGAGGCAAGTGTGGTGCTCGGCTTGTTCCATGGAAAATTTTACACCCCACTACATTTCTGTTGATATTTGTGATTCACCTATTCATTTTTGCATGAAACTCCACTATTGCATGTCCATGGCTAACAAGATAACTACTGTAAATGCTATGCATGACATCAGCATTCTAAGGCTTTGTTGAGTAAAGGCTTGTTTAAAAAAAATCTCAATATTGACATTTGGAAGGATATTTTCCAAGTACCAACTTCTTGTGAGATCGACCAGTGAAGTTTGAAGAACAGTTTGAATGAGTGGTATGAAAAACTACTATCTAGGAAGTATATTTTAACGACTCCTGTTTGGGAATTGTTGCTCGAAATAGGGAGCCCAAACATGCTTGGGGAGGTAGCAGTACATTCAAAAATTGTGCCTTTTCAATGTTTATGGATGCAGTTGAGGGTACACTTGAAAATCCAAAATATGTTTTTGTTGAAGCGGTGGTATACTTGGAGAAGTTCTTAGCTTATTGTGGGAGTGATATTTGGTATCTTTTCTGTAAGATTGTTTTATCAACTTTGAGTTTTTTAGCATACATCCAATATACTTTGAAGACTGGTGAAGATCTAAAATCTACTAAAGATTATGCAAGGGTAGAGGAATTTCTTTGGAGTGAATATCCATAAGTTTCTCATAACCATTTTTTTTTTTTTTTTTTTTTTTTTTAACATAGTGGTAACTTCAAACTTCTATATTTTAGTTAGCTTTCGGGATTTGTTAACTTTGACATTCTATATACTTATATGTACTTGTTACTTTAGAATTTCTTTTGTTTCCCTTTTGGTTGTAATCAGTTCTACAACGTCTTCTTGTCATTATTGTTTTGATTAATGAATACTATGGAGCTTACAACCACCCGGTTACCAACAGTCCTAACGAATGGCAATTGCCAACCGTAACAGATGAATTGCAAGATATTTATTTGTTTAGCTTGTTTGCTCCTTTAACTAATAAGACCATTGTATTTTGCCTTTTCATTTGTTCAATAACAGATCTTTCTTGCATGCGCTGATTCATTGTTGAGGCATTACTACTGCAGACAACCTCTCTTCTAATCTAGTTTTAAAAAAATAGATAGCAAAAGCAATATATATGAAGTCCAAATATTAGAATATCTAGTATCAAATGACTCATTAGCAAGATAATCAGTTAGGGAATTGATCTCCCTATCCGCATGTGTGATGAGAATTGCGAACTCTTGAAGAAGAGATTGTTTGTGCCATACGCTTTGAGAAATCTTCATGCAGGTTTTGTCTTCCAGTTAGTACATGAACAAGAATGAGAAAATCAAGTTCTACATGAAAATGAGTAATGTGTTGATCATAAGCCAGCTGAAGACCATCCTAAAGATTCTCACCTCGGCTTCCAGTGATGTTAATGTGCCATAAAAATGTGAAAAATCAGCTAGCAATCTACCTGAAGAATCTCTAAGAGCTCTGTCTCCAGATGCTAATCCAGGGTTTCCTTTTGAAGTACTCCATCTGTGTTTAGTTTACAGAACAGTAACTGAGGAGGACACCACATAAGCACAACACGTAAACGTGCCTTTTGCCACTTTGCCTATATTAACCAAGGCTTGCTAAGGGTAGATAGAATCGGATATATATATGTTAGGGTTTAATTGTTTGATCTCTAGTTGTACTTTGTCATGGAGGTTTTGGCTTAATTCTTTTGATTGGTTTGATTAATAAACGAGTGACTGACCCTCACCAAGGAACTGCTAGTTTACTATAAAACCAAAGTTCTTATAAGATTTACAATAATTTTTTGCCTACAACACATAAACATATGAATTCTATAAAAGAAACTTTAACCACAAAAAAGTAGCTGTACTTTTCTCCAATCTCAACGGATCAATTTTCTTATTTCCCTCCCCTTATCATCTGTTCAATAGCTCCCACTCTTTTCTTATTTGGTCAGACCTGTTGATAAATAGTGTGAGAGAGAATTTTCCTAGCTAGCTAGAGTTGTGTATTTATAGTTCACAACAATCCAAGTCCTATTCACATAGCACTTCAATATTTACTAGCATACATTTTAGGTGATACAATTGTAATAGAATAAGTAATACTAGTAGTCCCTCAACCACTAACATAAAATTCATGTTTCTTTTTATTTGTATGGGTAAAAAATTATGGGTATCACTATACAGAAATGTATCAAGGTGTTGCTCAATTGTTAAACAATAATTAGTGATTTATTGTGACAATAAAGGTTCCATTAATATCGCCAATAACCTAGCACAACATGACTAAAACATAAATTTAGTCGGATACATATTTTGTTTGTGTGAAACTTATGTATAAGGAGTTGTGATTAATTGCTATATGCTCATTCTATCAATCAACGTGTTCATATATTTACTAAAAGCCTATCCAAGACAAGGCTTCAAGAGTTATTGAACATGTTGGGCATGATTAACATCATTACTTAGGTTGAGAGGGAATTTAGTGGACAAGAGTATAATTTAATATTCTTGATATGGGTGTTATAGTAATTATGTCAAAACCTAATAATTTATAAAAATGGTTTAGAATTTGGAGACAAGTATTATTTTGTAATTTTGTGCACAGTCACCTCTCTCCCTCTCACGGGCTCTCTCTCTTTTGAGAATGTATAATGTAGTTTAAAATATTAAGTCAAATTAGTCCAAGAGTAAATTAAATTACCACAATAAATCTAATTAATGTCATTAAATATACAAAAAATTCATAAACTATTGAATCTAGTCAAAAACAAAGTCACGTAGGCTTTGGTTTATTGATGGGTTGAATATAATAAACCACTTAAGATTTTAGTTGATTTTCAGTATAAACCTATTGTTAGTTTTTCTCAATTTGTACCTTCTTTATCCATCTCTATAAAGTGACCATAATGCCCTCAACCGCCACTCCCCTCCATTCCTCACACTACAACAGATAACACAATGGATCCTTCATTACCCCCCCTTGGCCCTCCTCTCTTTCTCACTTGAACTACACAAAACATGCAGACTTACACCAATTCATACACAATCACATACGCAACATCAATACAGAAGAAGAAAAACAAGAAAGACACTAGGAACAGGAAGATGAGGGAGAGCTAAAGCTTGTTATTACCATATCTCTTGTTTTGTTTTTCTTGTGCTCCTTACATATGTGTGCATATAATGTATTTTAATTAAATTAATGAATAAAATTAGATGATTGAAAATTTTGGTTTGGCTATTATCAAAATTGACCCAAAAAAATATTGTAGTAGTTACGCCTTGAAACTTCATGTGAAAAGATCATACTATAAATATAAATTTGTGTGTTTGTGTGTATGTTTATTTAGTGTTATTGTGTGTCTGATAGTGGAAAAGCTCCGACAGCCATGGCTACTATGTCACTACTGCTGGAGAAAGAACATAGTAGAGAGAAAATGATGCTTCAGTAATTTTTTTGAAAAATTCTTTTTCACTATATTTTCTGTTTGCATTATTGTTGTTTATTGTGTGTGTGGTAGGAAGGAGAGAAACGACAGTGGCCTTGCCTGGCTCTAGAGTCTAGACTTGTAACCATTGACGCCAAATTTTACTAATAATTTAGAGAAGAGAGAGAAAAGTTATGAATTCTTCTTTGACAGTTTTCTTTTCCTTTTCATCTTGCGTTTTCAAGTAGGCCGCACATGACTGAGTGTGCAAGTGTTCGAAAAGGCAAAGATTCCGAGAAGAGTAACATTGAACAAAAGTTCTAACCTTTGCCAAAAACAAAACACAGAAGAACGTCTATTGTTCGTTTCAGAGAAAATTCTAAAGTTGTTTTGAAATTATATTTTTTGGGAAAATCGCTGAAATAGTTCCTCAACTTTTGCACTTTAGCCATAATAGTCCCTCAACTTTTTTTGTAGTCAAAATGGTCCTCCAACTTTATATTTTTTAGCCAAAATAGTCCTTTCATGTGAAATTTATAAAAAAAATAAAAAAAAAATTATGGTGACTACACTATAAAAGGATTTTTTTGGCTAAAAAATAAAAGTTAAATGACTATTCTGGCTAAAAAAAAAGTTGAAGGACTATTCTGGCTAAAAAAAAAGTTGAGGGACTATTTTAGCTAAAGTGCAAAAATTGAGGGACTATTTTGGCAATTTTCCTATTTTTTTTGAGTGTTAATTTAAAATTGTGTTTTCGTCAGGCATAAAACTCGCATTTGTGAGATGCGAGTTTTATGACCTCACATCTATTGAATGCGAGATCTGAGAAATTTTTTTTGACCTTTTAAAAAAAAAAAATGCCAGGTCTAAAAAAAAATTTTTTTTACAGTGCCATTATAATTGATAGAAGTTGTGAAGTCGATTTTCTTAGTCTAGTGGTGGACCTTTCTCTTATACACACAAATAAGTTTTAAGAGATTTGATGTTTTGGTCTAAGAAGGTGGAACCCAAGAGGAAGAAATATGGCTTGGTTGGTTTTTATAAGTTGAAAAGCCGATTTTCTTAGTCTAGTGGTGGAAATGGACGGTCAAAAATGAATTTTTTGATAAGATGTTTTGGTCTAAGAAATGGGACCCAAGAGGAAGAAATATGTCTTTTTGGTACAAGTGTGCCAAACACGTTTGTTCTTTCAACAAATGTCAATTATATTTGGCAGATGTCTAAGAAGCAAAAAATTTATTCAAATCTCGTATTTTTTTTTTTTTAAATTCAATTTCATATGATCTCGCATTTGTTAAATGCGAGTTCTATCTTGTCAGAATCTCAATTTTAAATCAACAATCAAAAAGAATAATTTTTAACTCTTAGAACAATTTGATTGTTTCTCTTCTTTTCACTCTTATACTAAAGCCTGTAAAATTGTATAATTTTAACTACAATTGTATATGAATTTCTCATTATAATCTTGACATTATCAACCCAGATCCATGGCAGATTCATATCCCTGTTGAACTACACATGATAAAATTGACTTTTTACCATTTGAGAGGGAGAGAGGCTGTCTATTGTTATATGTAGTTAGCATCGATCCTAGTCCCAGATAAAACTAAAACAAAATAATATTAGATGTTAACTACAAAATAATCTAAACTTTAAGAGATTTATTATATTTAACTCTTTTCTTGAGACGAGAACCAATTTATGAATGTGGTAGAAAATCAAATAAATGATAGAGTTAGCATTTAAAACTATTACAGAGTAATAAGAGAAGGATCACCTATTGTTCTTAGACTTGGTAAGCTTCAAATTGGCCCACAAATTTTTTTTTATAAATGATAATTTGTACTAAGGCATAAAATGCAAAATGTCTCATCATGTTTATGAAAAGGTCGATTTCCATATACTTATTTATCTGTTAGGAGTTATCTATTTATTCCATACATAAACATTCTTGATGATATTTAATTCTTTAAGAACATCTTTCATATTCACTCGCTCTTTAGATGATTCTGACGAGCATGAAAGTCCAATCATAAGCAACAATTCTAGGCATTTAAGTGTTTTCTCTTCTTCTATTTGCCTTTTTGTATTTCCATTAACTTCTACCTTTGGTTGTTTGGGATATTCTTCTTTTTCTGTGATTTCACCTTGATAATCTTCTTCTTCTTTTGCAAGGAGGAGAGGATCCACAATCTTTGATAATTGTGGGAGTGCTCCTTTAACATATCCATGGAGATTAAGCCCATCTTTAAAAAATTCATCGGTTGGTCTCCGGCCTGTGAATAGTTCTAACAAAAGAATACCATAACTATATACATCACCAAGAGTGGATGCTTGACCTCCCATCCCATACTCTACATGATTGTCAATATCATAGTTAGTAAAATAATTGATAAATCGAGGGATTAAGCAAATGTGATCCTTAGTTTCGTAAAATACACTGAGTAATGTAATTAATGTGTTATTATTTTTCAATAGAATAGGCTGACAACAAAATGGATAGCTAACCGTTGGCACCAAACTCTAAGAAAGTGTAATGTAACCCAAATGTCAAAATTACATTTTTTTTGTGACCTTTATGTTACAAGTTTGAGTCATGAAAGGGTAAGATGAATATCTACTGTAGATATTCTTTATATACATATATATAAAAGCTGTTTTTTAAAGATATTATTCTTAATGTTGATTTGAAAATAACTTTTAGCTTTTCTAAAAATCAAAAGAAAAACATTGTTTCAGTCTCTTCAACAAATTTTTTTAGTAAAACAATTTTTAATTTTTAATTTTTAACAACTTATAGATTTTCATGAGCTATATCGAGAAAAAGTTCCGAGTAAAATGAATGAACTACTTTCCTCGTTAAAAAATAATTCACTCAAACACTGCGAAAAGTGTCCTAATAGACACCAAAACTTTGGCGTTGTGACTTTTTATTACTAAATATTTTAGTTGTACATTTGTGCTACACTTATACGCATATATTTATAAAATAATTTACATAGACCTATGAAAATTTTGATGGCCTTATAATTTCTCATGTGTTGTATAAAAAAAATGATTATGAGTATTTACTTCTAAATACTATTACATTAGATGCCCACTAATGTAACTTCCAAATAAAAGGGATGCTTTTTCAACTATTGTAAACTTTGAGTATGATTAGAGTAATGTGCATAAATTTGTTGGTGATCCATTAGGTCCAAATCGCAGATTTGGAACTACTGTTCACCAAAACACAAGTTTGGAAAATGAAATTAACCCTTGTGGTCATTATTTTCAATATAGCATAGTACTACATACATAAATATACCAGGAAACTCTACTGTTTTTAGCCTTTGTATTTAGTAAGTGCATTATTAAGCACATTACTACAGGAAGTAAATAATTGGAAAAAGGTTGAAACTAGATTAAAATAGTACTATTAGTTTAGTTTTTAACAATTTAGGATATGTGTGTGCGGTAATAAAAAAACAATAAGCAGATTGATGGACATTTCATCTTAATATCATTGCAAGCGCCTTACTAGTTTAGTATATATGACGAACTTAGATGAGAAAATGCTTCTTTGATGTCCATTTTATAATTTTCTTTTCGGATACATGTTTTGTTCCCCTAATTAGTCAACAACACATCAAAGAGGAGAAGATCAGAAACAAATTGCAAGATGAAAACTGAAAACATACACAATTACAGCAGCACAAAAATAATCATGATTTCTGGTTCCCTTTCCAGTTAAGTAACTCATCAAATGATCAGGAAAGCATTGCATAAAATATGCTGCATGATTTAGCTCTTCAGTTCGGATTTTGTAAAATTAAACGTAAAGGAAAAGAACATATTTAAAAAATAAAAAACCTTCTGAAATTTTTTTTTCCTGCTAACGTGATGGTTAAATTTAAACTTCTTATATTGTAATTCAAAATTCAGATAGGCAATTTTTTCCGTATTCTTGTTTTAATTTATTTCCTTTTGACCGTAGTAAAAGAGTGAAGTTTAGGTGATAATACGCTTTTCTAATTCAAATCGGTCATGGGTTTAGGGAGAGCTGAATTTTCTAAAAAATAAAAAAAGGTCCTATCCTGGACTTAAAATTTATTTTTGGGCAAATAACCACTTTAGTTCTCTAACTATTTCATTAAAATTAAAATAGTCCCCCAACTTTAATTTTAATCGAATTAGTCCCTAAATTAAATATTTGTGTACAATTTGGTCCTTAAATGGTGGCTTTGTTCAAAACATAAATTTTTGATCGGTGTTAACTAGGGGCATAACCATCATATCATCTGACCGTATGATTTTGTTTTTTAAAAATAGTTTTAAATTTGACTTATTAGTTCTCCAACTATTTCATTAAAACTAAATAGCCCCCTAACTTTAATTTTAGCTGGATTAATCTCCGAGGTAAATATTTGTATCCATTTTCATCCCTAAATGATGACTCCACCAAAAGTATAAAAATTTTAAATTTTGCACTACCAAGATTGTGAGGAGGAGGAGGAATTCAAGTAGCGTTTCGTGAGGAAGTTTGTTAGAGGCATTTTGGAGAAATTATAGATATAGACATAACTCGGAAGGAATAAATGGAGCCTGGAAATGGGGGAAGTCCGGCTACTGGAGGTGGATGTGATAGAAAGTGGGAGGGAAGGAAGTGGTGGTAGTTGCAACATTGGGATGGGGGCAGCGGGAAAGGAAAGAGGGGCATGGAGAAGAAGGAGATGATAGTGGTAATGGTGAAAGGGACAGCTAGATGTGTATAAGAGACAGGTGATGATTGTGACAAAGGGGTAGTGGCAGTGAAAAGGAAGGGAGGGGAATGGGGAAGGAGGTGAATGGTTGTAGCTATAGATGGGAGTGGGAACCTTTCATTGGTGGGGATGGAGGGGACGGCGTTGGTGGTGCATTGATGCAAAGAGAAAGGTCAGGACTATTTTAGGAGTTTTGTTTAAATAAAATTCAATTATTGAAAAAAATGAATATGGGGGGCGGTATGTTTTGATCCCGCATTAGTAATAAAAACAAAATTTGCATTAGTAACAAAATAAAATCTAAAGCACTTAATCATTAGACCAGCATTAATCCATGTAACATATTTGCCTTACCATTTTTATAAAGTCTAAAACTATTTTTTTTAAAATAAAAATCAAGACTTTTTATTTTGATGGTTATGCCCCTAGACAATAGGGATCAAAATTCAAAAAAAATATATTTTTCGTGGAACCGTCATTTAAGGATCAAATTAGATAAAAATATTTAGTTCAGACATTAATCCGACAAAATTAAAGTTATGGGACCAATGTAATTTTGACATTTGGGTTACATTATTTTATCCTAAAGTAAGTCTAAAACTTTTTTAAAAAACAAAAAACCCTAGGATAAAATAATTTAACGGTTATGACTCTAGTCAATATCGCCTAAAAATAATTTATATTTTGTGCAGAACCACTGATTAGGATCAAATTGAATACAAATATTTATTTCAAACACTAATTTAGTTAAAATTGAAGTTGGGATACTATTTTAATTTTAGTAAAATAGTTGAAGGACTAGGTGATTTCTCCTTTATTTTTTTTCTTTATATTCTGTGCTCCAAAAAGAGCTTCACAAGGTCCTGTGTTTCCCTAGATGACCCAAATACAGCCATTCAAGTACTCGATGAAAATTTTCTTCTAGTTTTCATTACCTGGTTTATTAACCATCACAATTTTCTCAATGAAACAAGGGATATCAAGATCCTGGCCAATAAAAACTAAAAAATATTTAAAGAATTCAGAAGAAATTGAAAACTTAATGGTACCTGGAGCTGCATATCCTAGTGTTCCTTTTACACCAATGGAATTCAGTGGCTGTTGAAAAGCATTGCTTGTGTTTTTATTTAGAACTATTGCCAACCCAAAATCTCCCACATGAGCTGATAAATCATCATCAAGAAGAACATTACTTGGCTTTAAATCACAGTGGACAATTGGAGTTTCACATTGATTGTGAAGATAATCAAGAGCAAAAGCCACATCAATTGCTATATTTAACCTCTGAAGCAAATTCAATGTCCTGCTATCGGAATTATTGTGCAACCACATATCTAAGTCCCCGTTCGACATAAATTCGTAGACTAGAGCCTTGAATTCAGATCAAGATGTTCTAATCTTCCATGAAAATTTTGCTGGAGCAACAAGTTAAGACTCTAACCAAATTCCGGTGTCGGATATTTCTTAATGCTATGCACTCGGACAAAAAGCTCTTGGAAGCTCCATTTTTCTGGAGGTCAAGGACCTTAACTGCAATTGACCTTTCTCCCTGTAAATTTAGCGTTCCTTTATACACAGATCCAAAACTTCCCGAGCTAATCAAGTTTTCAGCAGTGAACCCTTTTGTTGCTTGGTGAAGGTCATGATAAGAGATCCCTGAAAAAAATTTGTCTGGATGAAGGATGCTGATCTCTTATACACATCTGAAATATACTATTAAGCAAAAAGTGACTGATGCTACAGAAATCAAGCTCACAACAACAATCAAAATGACAAATACGGGTGCAATAGGCTTTCTCCTCTTAGCTGTTTCTTCAGGGCACAATGGTAGCTTTAATTCAGGTATGCCACCACAAAGCTTAGCGTTTCCTACCAATGATAAAGAGCTCGCATTGGAAAAAGAACCATTTCTTGGCACCTCACCTTCAAGTGCATTGAAAGATAAGTTCATCAACTGAACAAAGGGAAGAGTGTCTAGATCTTTAGGTATTTGGCCTGTTAAGTTGTTTTGTGCAAGGTCCAAGATTTGTATACCTTTCAAGGAGACAAGTGTTGGAGGGATTTCTCCTTGGAAAGAATTACCTTGCATGTAAACATACTCTAGGCTTGAACAATCACCAATTGTTTCAGGAATTTCTCCAGATAACTGATTATGGGAAATGTCCAGCAAATAGACATTCGTTAATGTCTCTTATACACTGTAGGAAGGGAACCCGAGAGACAGTTGTAGGATAAGTTCAGTAATGAACATAATGAGGACAAGAAACTAAATGTCTCCATAGGTATGCTGCCATTCAGATTATTTCGAGAAATGATCATTTCGCGTAAGGATTGAGAACTAGCTATATTTGGTGGTGACATATTGCCTTCCAATCTGTTATCAGATATGTACAGACCATACAGAGAGATGTCATATTGAAAAGAGAAGGTGGTATCTGGCCTGAAAGTTCATTGTTGTTTAGAAACATTTTCTGCAACATGTGAAATTGCCCAAAAAAACTTGGTACAACACCTGAGAAAAGGTTGTGATCCATGCCTAACAAGTAAAGGTTAGCTAGATTTGCAAGCCCTGCTGGAATTCCCCCTGAAATTTGATTCAATGCAAGATCTATCTGTTGGAGATTAACGGACAGATTTCCAATGTAATCAGGCAACATACCTCCAAAATTGTTTTGACTTGATAAAAGAGATTGTAGATTACTGCAGTTGGATAAAGATGCAATGAAATCCAAGTCCCCTGTTGAATTGCTACCAAGAAAATTACCTGCAACATTTAGCCACTCAAGATGCTGGTACTTTTCCAAGATTTATTGGAACTTGTCCTCTGAACCTGTTACTAACAAGGTCAAGTTTTGTAAGCAGAGAAGCATTGGCGAGGGAAACTGGAATAGTCCCCTCGAATTGGTTTCCAGCCCATCAAAAACTCTTGAATTTTCGGTAGTGTGAGGCCGATTTGGCCGGAATCTTCCCCTGAAGAAAATTGCCTGAAGCTGAAATGCCAGCAAGTGTGGAGATGTTGTAAAGAGTGGCAGGAACAGGACCTGATGAAAATTTATATCGAATCCTATTGAATACAAGCTTGTTAAATGGCCCAACTCTTCTGGTAAATGTCCCTCTAAATTATTATATGACAGGTAGATTTGTGTCATGGATGTGAGATTTCCAATTGATTTGGGAATCTCTCCAGTCAAATTGTTTCTACCAAGAAAAAGTCCTTCAAGATTCTTCAGAAATCCAATCTCAAATGGGATGTTTCCGACAAGACTATTCCGTAAAACATCTATGATTTTCAGCTGTGAGCAGTTGCTGAGACCAACTGGAATTTCTCCTCCAAGTGAATTATTTGTGAGATTCAGATATCTTAGCCGAAATAGACGGCCAACTTCTTGGGGAATTTTACCAGAGAACTTGCTTTTGTTTCTGAGGTTAATGAAATTCAGGAAGGTGAGATTTCCTATCTGAGGAGATATTGTTCCGAGCAAACTCTGTCCAAAAGATCTAGAAGCCAATAACTCTCTGATGTTGGCTATCACAAGTGACTCCTAGCCATTGGCAGTGATGTTGGGAAGAATTCCATGATTTCAGGATTCCATTGGGATCATCAGAAATGTGATTCTTGAAGTCCAGAAGTGCAAGCAAATCAGTCTCATTGCTCAAAGACGTTCCAGCTGAAGTTGGTTCTGATTGATTAATCAACTCCATCAGGAGCAACAAAGAAATTGTTGATGACAAAAATCCCATTTGTCTATGATCCTGATCACTTGCCTATTACTTTCAGAAGGGGAATGTTTAATTCTGCTGGCAGCTTATGAGTTATAAATCTCAAACCTACAAGTTAAATCACTCTTCTGTAATCCGTAAATCTGTATAAAGTGATAAAATTATTAACATATAACTAAATTCACAAAAAAAAAAAAACATAAAAAACAAAATTTGACAAAATATCTAAAAATCAAGATGATGATTTAGCATAATTTTATAACGTAAATTGATGTTGAGTTGGTGATCTTAGTAAATAATTTTCTTTTATAGGAAAAATTATTTGCTACTCATCCCACAATAAATGTTGGATGCTTAAAAACTAATGAGACTCTTCCTTTCTCTTTTTTTTCGCACTTTTTAATCATTTCAATGATTGTGATACTCACTCATTATTATATAATGAGTAATTAAAATTAACACAGAGGCCAAAACTATTCAATTAAGAAAGAAACACCTGACCCATTTGAAAGGGACTAGGATAGTTGCTTCCGTGCCCTGAATGGATTGTATAACTTCGAAAGATAAATTATTTTCAAGGTATCTTTCTTCTTCTTGTTGTTGGTCATTAGGATGAGTAACGCAAGTCAGAAAACTAAATTATAAATTTAAAATAGTCCACGATATTGCTAGACCCAATTTAAAACAAAATCAAAGAAGTAAATGAAGAAAATCAAACTTTTGTATCATGATCTTTGACTTAGTAATACCGAATTATACGTACATCTTTTTTATTTTTGTTTACAGTTTTTTTTGGCAAGATACTTCCGTTAATTGTCCTCTATCGCAGTATTATCTGCAGTGTTTTGAAAGCAGAATAGGAAGAATCACCGGTTGATTTTCTTTTGTTTATTTAAGTTGTTTTAGGGAATTTTTTTCTATCTTTTGGAATTTAGAATTTAAATAAAGAGAAAAATTAAAAAAATTATGAAAATAAACTCCAAAATAGCAAAACATTGAACACAAAAAGCCTAAACTATTATGTTATTATTTTTTGATCTTTTTTATATTTATTTTTATATAAATTTCACTTTTCTTATTAGAAATTTGATTAGTATTTTTAGGTATTAGAACTATAATTATCCAAAAATAGTGAGACACTTATATTTTAGATTTTATATAAATTTATTATAAACTAGAACATTATATCACACTTTGATTAAAAAAAAATTAAATTAGTGAACCAATCGAACCGATTGAACCGCAAATCGAACATGCCACCGATTCAATGGCCGATCTGATTTTCAAAACATTGATTATTTGGTGGATCATAAAATCTGTTTACAGTTCACACTCGAAAAAAGTATATTAATTATCAAACTTTCACACCTTCGATCTTGATAGCTGGCATGAAATGACGTGTAATCCTACAAGTGTTTCAGATTTTAGCATTCATCGACTAATTTCTTAAACTGTGAATAAAATAAAAAAATTCTTAAAATTGTGAAGGTATTTTTTTTGTATTTTGAAAGTAAAAAAGTTACATTTGAAAAAAATAATCTGAAGGTCGCTTTCACCGAAAGCGACTTTTAATTGTTTTCGTCAAATGCAACTTATTGTCAGACATTTAAAAAAATTACATTATTTTACTTGTTAGGTTGATTTTGTTTTGTTTGTTTAAGTTATTTTAGTGATTTTTTTTATGATTTAAAATTTAGAGTTTAGAATTATAGAAGAAAATAAAAATAAATAAAAATATTATAAAATAAAGTAAGTATAAAAATATGTGTCTCATATTACATTTAGAAAGTGTATAAGAGATAGGTTTGTAAAAATATATTTCAATTCTATCCCAATTTAATTTGGCATGATATTGAATGTTTAATCTGTAGTGGTAGACTATTCCAAAACAAATACATAAAAAATTGAAATATAACATTAAGGATGTTTCAGTTAATTACGTACATTTTTTTTTTTTAGTGATGTTAGGTCGTGTTTGAATGGGTGGATTTGAATTGAAGGAAGTATTTGAAATTAATGTATTTAAATTAGGTGGATTTGAAATGCATGAATTTGGGTGAATTTCAAATTCTTTCCTTTTACCAATAAAATCACACTCTCAATTGTTGGTAAATTTTAAATTCACAACTAAATCAATTAACTTGTTTGGATAAGTTATTAAGGATTAGGATTTCAAATTAAATCCACCCAAATCCCTCCATCCAAACACAATGTTAAAGTTTTTAAATGATCAATATTGTCATTAGAGGTATAGTGTGCATTATTTTTGCCTAGGAGGCAAAGTGTAATTACTCACCCAATTCAGAGGAGCAAAGTGTTATTAATCCCTTTATTTTATCTAGAATTTACCCACCAAAATTAATGAATTTAAAATTTTCATCTAAAAAGAATAGTAAAATGTCAAGAATGCCCACAATTTCTGATTGTCTAAACTAACATAAAATTTAAAAATTTAATACATAGATTAAAAAAAATTAAACTCATATGCATATTAAATCCATCTAACCTTAACACACATTCTATGAGAGATAAAAACTAACAAAAACATAAGTTAACACTTTTTTAACATAAAAAATTAATTAAACCTGAATAGATATATGGATATTAACAAATATAAATCATTCACTTATTTATCCAAACACTAATTATCAAAGCATTCAATAAACATACATCACGTCTAAATATTAACATTTATTTAAACCATATACAAATATGCTAAAACAATTATTTATACTAAAAAAATACTGAACACGGATATTAAAAATAATAAAAATGCATTAAATTCTCAAAATAAACTATTAAAAACATGCAATATAAAAATAAGCTATCACTACTTTAATATAAAAAAGAAACATGGAATATATAAATATTAGCTACACCCCACACAATATGAAATATACAAAATTTAAATTAAAGATTTGAAATAAATGACATATTAAATAATAAAAATAAATTAATAAATTACTATTATTAAAACATTCCTTTAACCACATAATTTACTTGGCTCCTACCAATCCCAATATCAAATTAGAACACAAAGAAGAGAAGAAAAAAATCTAGACAATATTCATCATTTAAAAACTTTAACACCATTAAAAAAAATTACTTAATTGATTGAAATACCATTAGTTTTAAATTTCAAAATATGTTTGTATGATAACAAATATGTTGGAGTTAAAAATTCAAATTTGAAATATTTTAAATTATTTTGTGTCTACTTTTAAATATTTTATGTAATTTCTTAATTTTTTTAGTTGACATATTTTCCTACTTGTTCTAGTTTATAATATTTTAATTTAATTTCATTTCTTCTATAAGTCTAAATTCTAAATTCCAAACCATAGAAAAAAATTCCCTAAAACAACTTAAATAAACAAAAGAAAATCAACCTAATAACTAAAATAATGTAAAATTTTATTTTTTTTTAAAAATATTTGACAATAGGTTGGATTTGGAAAAAACAACCTAAAGGTCGTTTTCAGTGAATCCTTTTAAAACATTAAAAAAAAAATTCACAATTTAAGAAAAATTTTTTTTTATTCTTTTTTTTTTTCACAGTTTAAGAAATTAGCCTTATTAATCTTGACTAACAAAAATATATCGCAAGCCATGTATAGATGTGAATATTACACTAGTAGATGGAAGCCACTTGAAATATGTCTTGTATCATAGTGAGAGAACTGAAAATTCAAACATTCATCGGGAAACAGCAATTGCGATTTTTACTTTAAGGGGTAGAAAAAAAAAAAAAAAAAAGTAATCTCAGGGGTTATATGGTGTAAGAAAATGCCTCCTTTTTCTCATTACACATTTTGGTTGTTGCTTGCAAATATCATATTTAATAAGAATAGGAGTACAAGTACATAAAAACAATCTCTTCTTAATAACTCATTTTTAAACTAATTTTTTAGTAACGACGGTAGATATTTGCCTAAAAAATTCCTTGTTAAATTTGTGATTTCCCTCCTTTCCACTACCTCTAGTTTGAAAAGCACTTGTCCCATCGGGAACTTTCTCAGCTTATGTATGGGAATTTAGAGGTATCAATTGTAATTCAAATTCATTTATAATCTAAAATAATCTACACTTAAATAAATATGATTGATCCTAAAAAGTTTAATATATATAAATAATTTATTCATTTACAACTATTTATTAAATAGATTTTAATGAATAAACTATCTAATTTATATAAATCCATTTAATTACCAGAAATTATTACTAACTTGATAATCCAATCACTTATACACATTTTCATACACACATTTATACACATTTACAACACATTTTCACACACTCACATATACTTAAATACATTTTCACACACTTACAAACACACATACACTTATGCATACTTACACACTTTCACTCAAACACAAACTTTCACACATTTTGATACACTCACACATTCACACACACTTACATACATTTTTACATGCACATTTTCACACACATATACACTTACACACTTTCACAAATTTTCACACACACACACACTAATACATATTTTCACATACACACACTTACACATTTTCAAACACACTTACACTTTCAAACATTTTCATACATTTTCACACACACACACTTTTATACTCCCTCCGTCCCATTTTATTAGTCACTCTTTCTATTTTTATTTGTCCCAAATTATTTATCACTCCTTAAAAAGGCAATTAAACAAAGGCTAATTTACCTATTTTACCCTTCATACAAATCCCCAAAAAATGACATTAAAGTCATGTTAGTAGAGTATTAATTACTTTTACAAACTATTTCAAACTTTGAAACTCCAACAACAGCTAAAAAATTTTGAATTTGAATATATGGACACTAATAGAAAAAGTGTGTTATTAGTTGGTCAAATATCAATTTATTTTAAACTTGTGCCGGATTGATCATGCCAAATAAAGTGGGATAGAAGGAGTACATTTTTACACACAGACACTTACAAACATTTTCACACACTTGTGCACAGAGACAATGTCACACACACACACATATTTCCACACACTTTCATACACTTACACACAGACACACACAAAAACACTTTCACATAGTTTCACACACACACACACTTACACACATTTTCACATACTTACACAATTACACACATACACACATACACTTACATTTACATATATTTCCACACACATATATTTTCACACACACACTTACACACATTCTCACACACTTTTATATATTTTCATGCACACATTTTAACATAATTTCACATATTTTCACACACACACAACACTTACACTTTCACACATTTTCACACGCACACATATATATATTCACACGCACTTATACATACAAACATTTTCACATGCATTCAGACACACTTGCATACATTTTCACACACACACTTACACACAAGTTCTCACACATACACTCACTTTCACACATTTCACGCACACCACACACTTACACACATTTTAACACTTTCACACATTTTCACACACATACACACTTATACACATTTTCACACACTTTCACACATATTTTAACACAGACACTTACACAAATTTTCACTCACACACATATTTGCTATCATACACACACATTTTCACACACACTTACGTATATTTTCTCACACACACTTATGCACTATAATGAAAATATCCCTGTTGATCAACTCCTATTGCATATTCGAATCAAAGAAGAAATTTGTATTTGTGAAGGTAAAAGTGCACCAGTGAGTGATAACAAAGTGAATGTTATTGAGAATGGAACTAAGAATAAAAAGAAATGGATGGTAAAAGAAAATTTCTTGACATGAGTTTCGCCAATAATGCTGAAAATTCTGCTAGCACATCTAATGATGTTAAAAAGAATAGAAAGTGTTTTCATTACGGAAAAAAGAGCTACCATAAGAAAGAATGTAGAATTCTCAAGAAGCAAAAAAGTGGAGAATCCTACCCATGCAAACATTGTGGGAGAGGATGAGGAGGAATTGGTGTCCAATGTATGGTGTTAAATTTGCACATTGGCATAATATCCGACATAAACATGGCTTCCAACACTATATCGTTTGATTATGACTCCAGTGCGACCATTCACATTTACAATGACAAGTCCCAATTTAAAGAGTTTGAAGACTGCAAGAAGGATCAACATGTTCCTATAGGAAATAATGCCAACGCAAAAGTTTTAGATAAAGGGGTTGTAGAATTACAATTTACATCCAAGAAGAAACTTACTCTACTAATTGTTTCCAATTTGAAGAAAAATCTTGTATTTGCAATCTTACTGTGTAAGAACACAAGATGTAAATGCTGTTATAGAGGCCAAAAAGTTGATCCCAACTAATATGGGATTTTTATAGGAAAGGGTAACTCGTGTAATGGGGTGATTAAACTAATTATTAATAATAGTATTGTTTGTATGTACTTTGTTGAATCTCTTTTCTTATGGCATAATAGTTTAGCACATGTTAATTTTAGAACTTTAAATTTATGTCAAAACATGGTTTAATTTCTTATGATCAAAATGCTTGTGATAAATGTAAAATATGTATCAAAGCAAAAAAACTAAGAAATCATTTCTAATATAGAAAGAGTTAGTGATCTTTTATATCTTATTTATTCTGATATTTGTAAATTGAATGGTATGTTTACAACAGGTGGGAATAAACACGTCGTAACATTCATAGATGATAAGTTTAGATTTACGTATGTTTATTTGATGAAAACTAAAGACCAAACATTTGAAAATTTTAAAATCAACAAAGTTGAAGCAGAAAATAAACTTGGAAAGAAAATTAAATGTTTAAGACGTGTGTAAATATTTCCTCAATGAGTTTTCTTATTTTTTTGAGGAAAATGGTATTGTACATGAAATAAGTGTTCCCTATACCCTACAACAAAATAGTTTGGTAGAAAGAAAGAATAGAACATTAATAGAAATAGTAAATGCCATGTTACTAAATGCCAAGTTACCAATATAACCTATGGGATGAAGCATTATTAATAGCTTTGTTGGCCCCAAAGAGCAACCTAAGAGGGGGGTGAATTAGGTTGTATCTAAAACAAACCTTTTCATGTGCTTAATAGAAATTCAAACTTTATGCACCAAATAAAAACTTAAGCACAAATTAATACAATAGATATTCAACTATTTAAGCTTAAAGAACAAAAAAGAACATTGAGATTAAGAGAATCAAACCAAACTCGAAAGCTTCTCAAGCTTGGAGCTTACAACTGAAAAGAGCTTCTTACAAGGCAACTACCAAGTTCGCAACTTGAAGTTTAGCCACTAAAAGTCTCTTCAAACTGTAGGTGAGACAATAACCTCTTGTACACAAATGAGGATCACTCTTGCTCACACTAATTTCCTTTAGTTGAGCCAAGAGTTTTACACTCACAACCTCCCTTTGTTACAATTGTTTTCTCTCCACTCTTACACTTGAAGAACTCTTACACTTCTAAACTCTTTTCACAAAACTACCTACACTATTATAACACTTGTACCCACTATTTCTCCCAAATAGCTCAAGTATTATTTTTAATCAATGTAGAACTCTCTTGTTCTTTAATTCAGGCTTAGGGGTATTTATAGTTGCCCAAAATCTGCTTCCAACAACTTTCCAGCGGCTATTTTTTGTTTACTGGAAAACTAGTCGTTAGTCCTTTCGGACGGCCGATGCAGCAAGTGTGCGTCCGAACGAACTAGCCGTTGGACCGTTCGGACGGCCGCTGCTAAACCCTGCTTCCGACGCTATGTCCGACGCTGCGTCCGTTCTCTGAGGATAATCGTTCGGACGTCCGAGAATGCGTCCGTATGTGTGTGAACATGCATCTGATCGAAGCAAAGTCTTCTAGAAATATGATCGGACGCTTTACTTCGTCCGAGCCTTGCTTCAAATTCTTTGTGTTAGATGATTACCATCGTCCGAAGCTCTTTCTTTCAGAGAGTCATTTGTGTCCATGGAGTCTTCTGGTTGTTTTGTTCGGACGATCATTTTCGTCCGAACCTACCTATTTTTCTGCACACTTGTTTTCAAATCATTAGTGTGATTTGGTCATCATCAAAACATGATTAACATAACTGGGGTTCAACGAGCTTATTATGCACATAATAGGATACCTTGAAAAAAAAATTGGAATATCTCCTTATGAAGAATTGAAAGGTAAGAAGCCAAACATAAATTATTTTAGAGTTTGCAGTTGCCTAACTTTCTATAAGGTAGTAGATCCCAAAAGAACTAAATTAGGACCAAGAGCAAATAAATATATCTTTGTTGGATATGTTGAAAATTCAAAAGCATAGAGATTAGTTGATGTAAATTCTAGAAGTAATTGTGGAATCTAGATATGTTGAGTTTATTGAGGACAAGTTCCTTAGTGATACTCACAATTATCATGATCAAGATTCTAGTAATTCATAAGATATAGATTTCAAATTTGATGATTCTTCTAATAAAAACAATTACAATGAATTTCCTAATAATGTTGGAAGGAGTCAAAGAGGTAGAATTGAAAAACAATTGGATCCAAATTTTGTGTATATAAGAAGTAAGTTTTAGAAGGAGAGAGAATCTGTTTATAAACAAATATTTATGATATTAAATATTGACGAAGACCCAAAGACATTTAGTGAAGCAATGTTTTCAAGGGATGTTGCATATGGGAAGGAAGCAATAGAGGAGAAATCAAGAGGAGAATATATAATCTATTCTCGATAACGATATATATATATATACTTGTTAATTTGCCTCCCGAATCAAAGCCTATTGGCTGTAAATTATTATTTAGAAAAAAAAATATAATACTAATAGTACCCATGCAAACCATTAAGGTAAGGTTAGTAGCAAAATAGTATAAACAAAAAGAAGCTATTAACTATTTTGATACATATGCCCCTGTAGCTAAAATAACTTCAATTAGGGCGTTGTTTGCTTTTGCTTGTTTGTTGATTTGTGTATTTATCAAATGGATGTTAAGACTGCATTTTTGAATGGTGATTTGGATTGAAAAGTATAAATAGAACAACCTAAGGGTTATGTACTACTTGATAATAAAAAAAAAGTTTGCAAACTTATTAAATCCTTATATAGATTGAAGTAAGTGTCGAAACAATTGCATGAGAAGTTGATTTAGTAATCTTGTAAGATAGTTTCAAACACAACAATGCTTATAAATGCATTTATTCCAAGTTTACAAATGACTATGGTGTGATAGTATGTCTCTAATTGATGACATGCTCATTGTTGGTACAAGCTTGAGAGGTGTTGAAGAAACCAAGAAGTATCTAACTTCTAAGTTTAAAAAGAAGGACTCGGGTGAAGTTGATACTATCTTAGGCATTAGAGTAACTAAACATATTAGGGGTTAGGCTTTAAATCAAACTCACTAAGGTAAGAAAGTGATTCAAAAATTCAATCATTTGAACATTAAAGAAGCTTCATCTCCATATGATGTATTAAGTAAACTTTCAGTAAACACCGGAAGATCAATAGTGCAGCTAGAGTATGCTAGTGCTATTGGAAGTATAATATATCTTATGTATTGTACAAGACCAGATATATTTATGCTATTTGTAAATTCTCAAGATTTACAAATAATCATGGTGTTGCTCATTAGAAAGTAATAGGGAGACTTCTCGGTTACATAAAGAGAACATCAAATTTTGGATTGTTTTACAATAACTATCCAAGTGTATTATAAGGGTATGGTGATGCTAGTTGGGTAATTAGTGCAAGTGATAATAGTTCTACATCTTATTGGGTGTTCATGCTTAGTGGTATTGCAGTTTCTTGTGCATTAAAGAAACAAATGTGTATAATGAGATACATTCCACCATGGAAGTTGAGTTATAGCCTTAGCAATGGCCGGCAAAGAGCCATAATAGTAGATAAATCTATTATTAGATATAGATTTGTGGCCACATGATATGCAAGCTATCTCTTTATATTGTGATAGTGAAGCTATAATGTCTAGAGAATTAAATAAAATATATGATCGTAAGTCTAGGCATATAAGTTTGAGACATGCTTGTGTTAGAAAATTATTCATGGAAGGTATGATAGAAATTGTCTACGTAAATTCAATAAAGAACTTGGCAGATCCATTTACTAAAGGGCTCTCAAGAGATATGATTGATAGGATGGCCAAGGACATAGGATTTAAACCTATAGAATAATTAAATTAATCATCATAGCGAGAACTCGACCTTTACTAGTTCAAAAACTAACCTAAAAGTTTAATGAGAAAAACAAGTCATATTTTGTGATTGTAGGTAAACACTAGGGCACAAATATATATTAAGTGTGTTTACTTGTATTGTAGAAGAATGAATGAGCAACTGCTCTTAAAGAAGTACAAGTTTGGCAAAGAATTTGCATACATACCAGGTACTTATGCTTTGGTACTTTACCTATATGAACATTAGAAATGGTGCCATTTCTAACAAAAGTATGTATAACTTCTACAAATGTTCATAAAATCAAGAGGACGCACATGGTTATAATGGTGCAAAAATACCGGTGAATATCTCAAGAATCATTGATTGATTTATGGTGCATTTTTTTTATTTGGACATATTAAATCATGGTTCATTATTTAAATACAACTACTGATTTAGTTCAAATTTTGAAATATGTCACCGCTTTAAGGATAAAACTTAACAAGTACTTTAAAAATTAAATTCATTGAAAAGTTAAAGTTTTAAAAGCCTCCAAAATTACCTCTTAAGACTATTGATATAATAACGAAAGATCAGTAGTACATAAAACAAACAAAGATGCAAGTGACATACAGGCAAAGCATTACAAACAGTTAAAATCATTTAACTCACACCAACAGTAGATACAACTATTCAAAAGTTCCATTATCGCTATTTACTAACACTATAGACTTTGTCCATCTATTGGATTATTTGCTCACTATTACTGCTAAAGCAAGACGCATTTTCATGAAACAAACCCTTATTTCTTTCTTGTTACTTACCATGCCCACATATTACCATGTAAAGCAAGCTACTATTTTAAAAAGTACTCGTTTGAGCACATCACTAGTAGCCGCGAAAAGAAAAATTGATCATACTATTAAGATTTAGTGACTCTAAAAGAACTAAATACTTTGCCATGCATAAACACATAAATGAACAATCGAAAGCCTGACTCATTTCAAGCCATGTGCCTACCAATGAACCTTATAGAAACTAATCTCAAAGATTCTCAAATTGGTACTGCTAGTTAATAGTACTTCACAAAATTCCTTTAAGTTATAAGTTCCAATAATTTGTATAAAAAGAAATGCAAGATTATATATATCCTAGTTTTCACTCATTTGAAGAAAACACTATGGCATAAAACCATGTAGTACCAAAAATTCAAGATCATACATATATCATTGGCAATGATGCCAAAAGCTTGATCACGTGTAGTTTAATTAACTTAATCAAAACTAACTATAGAATCCTGCAAGTATACGGTATCAACATATTATAGTGAATTCTCCCACTACTTTAACATTGCTCGCATAAAAGAATACACCTTGGTGTCTTCTTGATTATCCATAACTCTCGCCATTTGGCTAAAACCTGCATAACTATTCAAAAGACAATAATAAACTGTAGCTACACGTTTCACACATTGGATCAATGAATGGAAGAGGAGCTTTATCTTTGCAAATGACTTTTATAGGCCTTTGATAATCTGTGCAAAATCTCCATCCCATGACTGCTTTTGTAGGAATAAGCTCATTCTTCTCATTCTTCACCATACATATTCCACATTTCTTTGGATGTAGTGAATGAGACTCACCCAATTTCCATATGGGATTGAATTAACAATACTTGCAATAGATATATATCTACCCATTTGACTATCACCATTTTAATCATTTCTTTCATTGTTGGGCTTGGCTTCATTTGTTTTTCCACGAAGGTCTTTGTTGTGACCTCACTTACAACTGCATTAACTACAAAACACTTCTCATCTTGGTTTGACATTTTCATAGACTTAAAAATATTAAATTTTACCTCCTCATTCTTCAGTCTCAGCGTGAGTTCACCTTTCTACACGTCAATGAGGATTCTATAGTATCTAGGAATGATCTACCAAGTATTATCTCTTCAAAATCAACAACAATAAAATCTTCAGGAAATATAATTTTATCTACTCTCACCAACACATCATTGATGACTCTCTTTGGATGTGCCAATGAAAGGTTAACAAGCTATAGGGTCACCGATGTCAGTTTCGCCTTACCCATATTCAATTTTCTGAAAACAAAAAGAGGCATCAAATTAATACTAGCACCAACATCGAAAAGAGCCTTACTAATGAATTGTGTTTCGTTAGTGCAAGGAGTTCTATAGTAAAGTTGCCCTAAGAAACACAATTTTGATGGTAGTTTCTGCTGTAAGATTACTTTGCACTCTTCCTTAAGGGCAATAGTCTCAAAATCAGCTAACCTCATTTTCGAAGACCAAACATCCTTCATGAACTTAACATAGCTAGGCATTTGATCCCATTCCTTGGCAAAAAAAATGTTATGTGAAGTTTCTTGAAGTCTTCTAAGAATTTTCTAAACTACCCATCTGACTTCTGCTTCCTTAACCTTTGAGGATTCAACACCTTTGGAAGTACTACTTCATCACTCAAGTTATTTTTCTGTGCCACGTTTTCTAGAATTATATCTTCCCCACTAGTTACTTTGGAATGCTACTCCTTGATGTTGCCATTCTTGAGTCCTAAATCCCGACCACTTCTAAATGTCACTGCTTTGCAATTCTCCTTCTTTTTTCTATGCGGGTTTACCTGAATGTCACTTGGAAAATTACCTTAGGGTCTATTATTGATGAAATTTGCTAGCTGCCCCATTTGACACTAAGACTCTCAAGGTTCCAGATAGATGTGGTGTGGCTTTGTAGTAAGTCATTCATACTTTGAAGTGTCACATCATCCTTGGCCTTGTACTAACTAAGCAAATCATGCACATTGTCTGTTTTATCAAGCTCTGACTGTAGCTGTCTATTTTGATTTTGGAATCCCAGTGGAGCTAGTGGTCTCATTAATGATAATGATCTATCTTGTTGGCCGTTGTTCCATGAGAAGTTTGGGTGATTCCTCCAACTAGGATTATATGTGTTGAAGTAGGGATTGCCTTGATTCAACTGTAATTGCCCACATAGTTCATAGACTCATGGTTATCTAGGCATTGATTTGTTGAATGTCCCTCTTGGCATAAATCACAAAACAAAAATGTACTTTGAACTGGCCTACCATTGACACTTATACCCTCTATCTTTTTGGACAAGGCTACTAACTGTGTTGTCATTGCTGTAAGAACATCAACCTCATAAACCCTTGTTGTACGCCCTGGTGTGTTTCTCTCGTTGGTAATTTGACTATAGATAGTTGTATAAGCACAAGTCTTCTAACATTTGTACTTTCTCAGACTAAGACTTACTCATTGGCTCTCCTAGCTGCTACATCAATTATGGTTTGAATCTAAAACCAATCCAGAAGATCATGATGAGAATATAGCCAAAATAGGTCCTTAAACCATTCCCATGCTTCAAACAGCTGCTCCTGATCATGTTGCACAAAAGATGTAATGTCGTTTCTCAGCTTTGTCATCTTTGCTGGTGGAAAGAATTTTGTTAGGAACTTTTGCACCAAATCATTCTAGGTAGTGATAGAATCTGGAGCTTAGGAAATCAACAAGGCTTTGGCTTTATCTTGAAGTAATACAATAATTTCATGAACATCATATATTCAAATGTGACTTCCAAACAACCACTATATCCTGGTAATTTGGAGATTGAACGAACTCTAACCAAAAGCCTGAGGAAACAACAATTGTCAAGCCAAGGAGAGAATACAAGAAAGAATGTGAACCGCAATTAATGCATTTGCTGGGGAGCAAGATGAGGTGGTAGGTAAAAATGGCAATAAAGGAGATGCTAATCCTTGACTTAGAGACTATGCAACACCAAATTTTGAAGGGGCAAGTTCTAGCATTACCCTAATGCCCGTACAAGCCAATAACTTCGAGATTAAGTCTACCATGATCCAAATACTTCAAACCCATGCCATGTTTGGAGGTGGACCAAATGAGGATCCCTATGCACATTTGATGAATTTTGAGGAAGTCATTGACACATTCAAATACAATGGAGTGCCTCCTTATTGTATTAGAATGAGAGCCTTTCTATTTTCGTTGAGAGATACGGCAAAGAATTAGCTACAATCTTTTAAGTAAGGTACTGTCACAACATGGAATCAATTGGCTCAAGAAATTTTAGCCAAGTACTTTCCACTATTGAGGATTGCAAAGGTCCGCAATGACATTACTTCATTTAGACAAACCACTAGGGAGAGTTTAAGTGAAGCATGAGAATGCTTCAACGAATTTGCTTTGGAAGTGTCTACATCATGCCATCCTATTATGGCTGCATGTACAAACATTCTACAATGGATTGTTTACGGAAGTGTTTTTTGTCTTAAAACTCCAGAAGAACCACAAGACCTGTTGTAAAAAATGACGTCTACTCAGTACTGTCATGGAATAATCACTCATTTGGTTGGGCAACAACCACAACAACAAGTACATCAAGTCAATGCCCAACAAGGAGGTATGATTAATTTCAATGATGCTTTCTTAGCTCAATAATGTATGCTATTGAAAATGAAGACAAATCTGACAAAGGCCCTAGAAATTATGGGAATGCTTCAACACCTCAAGGGCTGTTAAATTATGATTGTTGTGAAGGAAACCATCAGAATGGCCTTTGTGAAGAACCTATGACACAAGGTGAGCAAGTTTAGTTCATTTCAAATCAACATTCAAGGTCAAGCAATCAGCCTAATTATATGGTAATACCTATAACCCATTTTGGCGTAACCATCCAAATTTTTCTTGGACTAATTAGAATACTATTCAAAATCCATCTTTCTAATCTAACCAGACACAACAATATTTTTCTAACCAAGCTTCATCATCTAGATCATATCAGCCATCTCACCAAAGAAATGTCCAAAATTTTTGGCCTCAACAAAATAACCCATATCGACCTCCACCACCATGACCCCCACCTCAAATCCCAATTATCCTTCGCATAAAAACCATGATCAATGCAATGAAGATAATTTAAGGAGGGAATTGGAAGCTTTACGAAGCAAGCATGAGAATTTGCGAGCTTCTACAAGGAACTTGGAACTTCAAATAGGACAATTAGCTCGTCAAAATAATGAAAGACCTATGGGAGTCTTGCCAAGTGGCACCATTCCAAATCTAAAGGAACAATACAATGCTATTTCACTGAGGAACGGAAAAGAATTGGTTGTGGAAAATGACAAGAAAAAGTTTGTTAAAGATGTTGAGATGCAAAAATCCAAGATACTTGGAGATAAATTTGAAGCTTAAAGATGATGATGATAGGATGACAAAAGAAAATTAAATGAAGGAGTCAAAGAGAAAACCAGTGAAGGAAACCTTGAAAGTGGATCATTAGTGAAAATGTCATTTTCTCAGAGATTCATTGATCCAAGAAAAGAGGAAAAAAAGAAACAATTCCTCAAATTATGTGATATGTTTAAAAAGCTTAATGTAAACGTTCCTTTGGTTGATGTTCTCACCAAGATTCCCAATTATGCTAAGAACATGAAGGATCTCTTGGCTAGGAAGCGGAAATGGGATGATGATGAGAAAGTTTTCCTCCATGCCAAGTGTAGTACCATTGTTCAACGGAGATTACCTCCTAAACTTAAGGATCCCAATAGTTTTTCTTTACCGGTGAACATAAGAGGACACTCGTTGTATCGTTCACTTTGTGATTTGGAGGCGAGCATCAATATAATGCCAAAATCCGTCTATGATATGCTAGGGGTCACCAATGCAAAAGCAACCAATATTACACTCCATACTTTAAAATTGGCGGATTTGTTCAAGACAAAATCATACGGTTTGTTGGAGGATGTGCTTGTTCAAGTGGAAAAGTTGGTATTTCTTGTTGATTTCTTGGTATTGGACATCACTGAAGTTAATGAGATTCCTTTGATTCTAGGGAGGTGGTTTTTATCAACCGCCTATGCTTTAATTGATGTTAATAACGGGAAGTTGATTTTGCAAGTTGTTAAGTAATCAGTTGAAATTGATGTTTGTAATTATTATGACAATGCCCCAATATTCGTAGAAAATTGTACTAATTATTCCCATGGTTCTTTTATTGATATGTCTTTCGATAAGGTAATCAAAGTGGGTAAAAGTAATGCACTCAAAAAGGTTGTTGAAACAAAGGAAGATTCCAAAATTAAGTTGGAGAAAAAATCACTTGATGATGAAAGCGAGATGAAAACGAATCAAGAAAAGGTTTCGCAAGAACGGAAAAGTGATTGTATGAGCAAAATAACCATAAGCAGAAAGAAGAAAAAGAACGGTTTCGAGAAGCAACCTGATACGATAATTGGTGTACCAGCTTTGGCAAATGCATGGAGAAAAGGGCAAGTTCAAGTTAGAGTCGGGAATCAAGCTTTAATAGTAGTGAAAAATGGTAAAAAACTTTTCCCATGGAAGCCAAAAAGAAAAGAAGGGCTAACCATCCTTAACTGCTTGGAATGATCTCAAGTGCCAAAGTTAAGCCCAAAACTATAAACGAGGGCACTTCTTTTGAGGCAACTCAAGCTTTTAATGCTTTCTTATTGTTCTTTTCATTAATTACTTAAATATTTTAGATTGTGTTTGTTTTTTTTTTTTCTTAATTTCTTGAAGGGTTTAATGTTTTGTTTTTGTTTTAGTGTTAGTGATACGTTTCAACTCATCTGGTGGATATTTATTTTGGGATACACGAATACCGAATGTTCTTCATTGACAGAGAAGCATTCCCTTTCCCTCTTTATGCTTTTATTTTCTTTAACATTGGGGAAAATGTTTATTTTGAAGTATGGGATGGGGTGAAATATGGATTTACGGTTGTTTGGTGTAGTTTGCTCAATTTCGCTACAATATTTTATCTTTTCTTTTGACTTGAGAGTTTTTTTTAAGACTTTTGAAAATTTTTGTTCGAATTGGTTGAATATATCTTTGAAATTTTTGAAATTTTTGAAATTTTTGCAATCGGTTAGCATGTCTCTTTGATTTTCTACATGATAATTTTTCCTCTAAACAATCATGAGTAAGTAGTTGATGTTAATATTTTTCTTGCATGATTTTTGAGAATTCTTGAGCACTTAGCCATAAATTATTTTTATTTTGAATACTTAGAGATAATTATGTAGACTCACCTATATTACATCCCAAAAACTTGCTTTATTACATTTTTGAAGCAAAATTTATAGACAACTTGATTTGGTTTAAAGATGAGAGTAGAACTTTCTTTGGTCGTTTGAGCCTTTCATGCCAACTCTTATTGAAATCTTTATCCCTGGTACCCTATTTGAGCCTTAATTTGCGTAATGAATGGAGAGAAACATCATTAACTTTCTTTCATTAAAACTCATTTTACCTACCTTTATGAGCCTAATTATTTCTTTTATTTTTCTAACCTAAATGTCTCTTAAGAACTTTATTGCACGCAATTATTTGTTATGGGGATAAAAGGGTGAAAGGTAGTGAATATGGGTGGAAAGTTATATAGGTGATTGGTGTACTTTTATGGGGAAAGAAAGGGGTATGGGAAAATTTTTTTTTGGAATAAATTCTTTTTAAAAATTGTAGATAGTGCCTATCATTGGTACCTGCATTATTGTGATTGCCAGTAGTGTCTAGCATTGGTACCTACAGTGGAGTGTTTGTGGGTAGTGCCTATCACTGGTACCCGTATTGGGAGCGGACATAAAAAATGTATGAAAAATGTCTAGGGAAAAGGTTGGCATGTTGGGTTGATTTTGAAGAAGGAAGACTTTTTGTTTGTTGTGTGTAATTTTTATGGGTGTTTGTTGATTAAGTGTAGGATTAGAGTGAAAAGCACTTTCTATTGTCTTGTGATATCCTTATCCCGTTTTTGATTAACCAATACCCTTGCCTAACATTATAGGCTAAAAAGTCCTACCTGATTTAGATTGAGCTAGTTGTCTGCATTAGTGAAGAGGTGTAAGAAAAGTAAGCTATGAGGTGTTCAGAAAAATTCTAAGATTTTGCATGATTTGATCCGAGTATCTTGAAAATTGAGTTTTTATTGAATGGCTATATTCATACACACACTGGATTTTATGTTTATATTTTATTAGCATTTAAGCTCTTGAGTTCTTAGACTATTTCTGATGGTGGATTGTTTCTTGATTATTTACGTGGGCAATTGTTGAGATGTGTTGGATGCATTTTTTAGGAGCTTATTTGTTTTAATTTTATTTTTGCTCGAGGATGATCAAAAGTTAAGTGTGGGTATTTGATAAACTCAAAAATGTCGTATATTTTATGTATCATTTACTATGGTTTCATGTGATGCAAGAAATATTTGTGTTATACACATTCATTATGAACTTAATTGTTTTATTTTTAGTTTGTGTAGGTTTATAAGGAAAAAGAAGTAAAAAAGGATCAAAAATTTGGAGAAAATTATAAGGATGAAAAACGTACACCGACAGGAGTGAATTTGGAAATTATTTGGTACTTTGAGTATATTTTTCTTGTCCAAACTCTGATTGAGGTGATTCAAAATATGTTGCAAAGATAAGAGAGAGGACTGTAACTTTTATGTTTTGTGTTTTCTCAAATGTCATTAGCATCAAGGTCAAAATCGAGGTAGAAATTGGTGTAGGCATTCTGGAGACCCAAAGCCTGCGCTTGTGCGCAAACTCCAGAAAGGAAATTTCAGAATTTGCGGATGTGTGTGAGGTTTTGTGTGCATGTGTGTGTGTTGCAGCGAGTTTCAACTAAATTGTTATTTTGGTAGCCGTTTTCACCCGGTTGGACTCCTTTTCGTGTGCTTTCACGTATCTATCATAACAGAGGGGATTTAACTGTAATATCCGCTATAAACCAATATAAAAATCTATACCCCATTCTAAAGGAGGAGTTGGGAGAATAATTAGTAGCTATAGAGAAATCATTAGTTAGAGTAGACATTAGATCATTAGATTAGGATTTCACTTTCTTGTCAAGATTTACAATTTCGTCAGCTATTCTTTCGGCTACAATTACTGAGTTTGCTTTCTTTATTTATATTCAATTCAATTCCAATTCTTTATTGCAATTCGTAGTTTTAAATTTAATCTTATTACGTATACTCTTCTAGTTTATTAGTTAAAGTTTAATTTCACTAAAGTTAATCGCTTTCTTTAGTTCTAATTTGATTTGGTGATTGTTCTTATTTTCTAGTGGTTAGAATTAATTTAGTTAGGTTGAATCAAAATCTTTTAATTAATTTTTCTAAATAGTGAAAGGTTTGTGAACCCTAGTAATTGTTCCATAGTCCTCGTAGGAACGATCCTTACTCACCCAATTTACAAACTTACCTCCTATCCTTGCGAGCATATGAATGTTTGTTAGGGTTATTGATGAAGGTTTTTACAACTTGTTTGTGAATTGAATTTCCTAATCCAATATTTACCTGAACAGTAAGGAATATTGATTCCCTTCCACAATCTTCTTGTATATTGCAAATTTAAAAACATCTTTTCACTTTCAAAGACAAAAGTTCGATTGAATTCCTTCTCACCAGGCTTAGTGGAACTTAAAATAGGTCCTGGATTTCTCCTAAAAGAAGTGTTTGAGTAACAAAACTTCTTAGCTTCCTCGCTCAAATTTCCCTCTTTTCAAGTATCTTATTTTTTAGTACTTCGTTCATGTCAACTGGAAATTGCCAAAAAGGAAATACATTGCCCCTTACTTCTATTAAGTTAAATTTAAGGCGGCTAAGAACTTTTCCATAATTAACGCATCTGATTCATTTCTTCTACTTATAAAAAGCTGTTTCATGGTCAAAGATACGATGTATAACAATATAATACCAAAACTTTGGTTTGTTTAGGTATGTGTAAGGGTTATGGAGTTAATTGAAATCCTAATCGTTAGAGTATATCAATTCTCAGAATACTTATAATTTATATAGATTCATATTGTTACAACTTTAGTCTAAGCCCAAAATGGACAACAAAAAGAAAACATGAAAGATACCTAAAACTAATAAGATAAATTGAAAAATTAAATGAACGCTAACTCCATAGGAGTTAGAACCAAGTTGTATTCCTATAATTTATGTCATGTATGTTGACTTTGAGGAATAGTAGGCTTAATCAATATTTAGATTGAATGCAAAAATCTGAAATTAGATTGAGAATTTTACTATTTTCGTAAAAATAGTAGTTATGATATTAAAGATAATTGAATGAAATCATGTGTATAAAATGGAAGGTAAGATCTAAAGTCAAACAAATCTAAAACAATATTTAACTTTAAAGAACAAAGACAATTACCTGACGTTTAAAAAATTAACCTCTTTGAAAAAATAATATGTAATCCTCATTTATTTGAAACTTGTTAAACACTTCTGGTCAGAATGCATTTCAAATCTTTTAGTCATTAATACATATGGGAAAAAAAATGGGACATATTACAAATTCTTTTAGTTTCAATAGGTAAAGTGACCATTTATCTTACACAATGACAAATTGACAATATTAGATCATAACACATTGAACTATGAATTTCTATTCTCTATAATTTAGTTTCTAAGTATTCATTGTATATTTGAAACTTTCACAATTAGTAAAATTAATTTTTAATCATTCATTACTTTTAATTTCACAGCCAATTTCCAATACAACTTGTATCTTCAAGCACCATTATATGTTTGTCATAAAATTCAAATTTTTAGTTATTACAGATGAGAACTTGCATTTACATATACCAACCTCTAGCTTTTATCTATCAGTTGATTTCAAAGCTTCTTCATAATAGCTAATCTTTTGTGTGTAATTATTTGCACCACATTTTTGACACTGATTTCCTTGAAAACATCGTCAAGGCATACAAGCAAAGAAATACTATTACTATCACAGTTAGAAATAGTTGCTGAGGCTTGTATTTAAACTTTACCTCTTGGACAGGAAGTTAGAAAATTTATAAGGTTCTGACCAATTGAGTCTTTCTAGCCATCCAGCAATATGTTGCCACCTGTGCTTGCCTATAAACATTGAATCTCCCTTGCATAATATTGCATCTCTTTCAAAGTTTCCATAAGGTTCCACCTTCTCGAATCCTTGCCACAACCAATTGTATATGTTGTCTCTACAGAATGAATTCCTTTTCATCATAAAAAGGTTGGCATTTATCATCATAAAAATCTAAGAGATTTAGTGGTATAGAGATAAATTCCTTTTCATAAGAAAAACCTACCAATACGTTTCTAGAATTCCTTTCATGATGAACATTCTGTCCTCAAAACTTATATAGAAGGAAGTGTTCTCTTGGTAAGGGAGATTGATTTCCTTCTACATTCTTTGGATGGATTTCTAATTTTCGAACCATTTTTCACTTCCAAAGCCAAAAGTTAAAAAATTTCTACTCACTAGCTCAGTACTCAACAAGAGGCCCTAAATTTCTCCTATAGAAGTGCTAGAGTAATGAAACTTCTCAATTTCCTCGCAGGAATTTGCCCTATTTTCAAATATCTCATTTTTGAGTACTTCTTTCACATCATCTTGAATTTGCAAAAAAAAGAAAATACATCACCCCGCACCTCTCTTAAGTGGCATTAAAGGAGACTAGCAATTTTTCCAGAATGATTGCAACAGACTTGTTTCTTCTCTTCTACTCATCACAAGCAGTTCCATGGTCCATGAATGATATATACATATACATATACATGCATACATATATGCCCACATACACACACACATACATACATACATACATATATATATATATATATATAATATTTTAGTACCAACATCTTTGGTCTATTTAGGTATATTTCTGGAAGTAATTAATGGAGTTAATAGGAATTTTTGTCTAAGTCAGAATATATCAATTATCTAGATAAATATAGCTTACATATATTAACATTTCCACCACTTCAGTCTAGTGTAGCCAATGGACAAGAAATAGAAAACATTAACTAAAATAATAAATAACTCATAAAAAGTTAAAGACCATTTCATTAATAAAGAAAATTTACTATTTCTAAATTGTAGGTTATGATATTAAAGATAAAAGATTGAAACGATGAGTATAAAATGTAAGGTAAGATCTAAAGCCAAACAAATCTAAAACAATATTTGACTGAAATGAACAAAGATATTTATTTCAAATTTAAGAAATTAACCCTTTAGAAACACAATACATTCTACACATTTACTTGAAAAAATTTAAATATTTCTACACTAAATGCATTTTTAATTAGTCATGAGAACAGGTGTGAAGCACCTGTATTTTCCAGTTAGTGAAAAAAGGGATACAATTTACATACTTTTAATTTAGATGGCAAAGTGTAATGAATCCCATAGTTTAAAAGGCAAAGTGTTACAAACTATTTATTTTATACAATGGAAATATTAGATCATAACTCTTTGTACCATGAAATTCTATTATCGATAACGTAAATTTAGTTTTTGTGCATTCTTTATATACTTGAAACATTTCCCAATTAAAAAAATTATTTTGTAGGCATTCGTTACTTGTCCCTTTTCCCGGTTAGTAAAATGTTATTTGAATATGATTGGAAAAAAAGTAATTTCACAACAAATTTCCTCTTCAACTTGTATCTTGAAGCACTCATACATGTCAAGCAAAAAATTCAAATTTTCAGTTATTGTAGATGAGGACTCCCATTTCAATGTTTGACCCATCACCTTTAATCCATAAGTTTCTTTCCAAGATTCACCATGATGGCTGATGTGGAGTAATTATTTGCACCACATTTTCAACACTAACTTCCTTGAAAATATCGTCAAGAAATAGAAGCAAAGAATTACTTTTCGCATTAAAAATGTAAATATATGCTGGTGGATATAAACTATGCTTCCTGGATAGGAAACTAGAACATTCATAAAGTTTTGACCAATTGAGTCTTCCCAGCCATTCATCCATAAGATTTACTTGTGCTAGATTCCTATGAACATTGAATCTCCTTCACATACTATTACATTTGTTTAAAGTTTCTAGGAAGATCCATCTCTCAAATCTTCTCTACTGGAAAATACGCATGCAGTCTCCTTAGAACCAAGATTGGCATATATCTTTCTCATATATCTAGGAGATTTAGTGTCATTGAAATAAATTCCTATTTCAAAATTAAAAAACTACCTATTACGCTTTTGAATCTCCCTTTATGATGAACATTCTTTACTCATGGCATATGGTGAACAAGTGTAATCTTGGTAAGGGAGATTGATTCCTTTTCATAATATTCTAATAGATTAAGAAATTTAAAATATTTTTCACTTTCAAAGCCAAAAGTTTGACTGAATAAGTTCTCATAGGGCTAAATGGAACTTAAAAGAGACCCTGAATTCTCATAAAATAAGTGTTAGAGTAACGAATCTTCTCAACTTCCTCATGAAAATTTTCCTCTTTTCAAATATCTCAATTTTAGTACTTCTTTCACGTCATATAAGCTAGAAATTACAGAAAAGTAAATACATTGTCCCGTACCTCTATTAGGTTACATTGAGGCAACTAACAAGTTTTCTGTAGTGATCATAACTGACTTGTTTCTTCTAATCATCAAAAGAAGTTTCTTGGTCCAAGATAAGATATATAACATTTTAATACCAATAGAGCTGGTCTATTTTAGGAACATATACAGAAGTATTTAAGGGAGTTAATTGAAATTTTTTCTCTACATCAGTGTGTATCAATTCTCAGAATATGTATAGTTTATGTACATTCATATTATCACCACTTTAGTATACCAAATAAATGGAAAACTAATAGAAAACATAAAAGACAGCTAAAACTAAATAGATAAATTATAAAAAGTAAACAAACACAAACTCCATTGTGATTGGAACCAAGTTGTGTTCCTGTGATTTATGTTGTATACGTTGACTTTGTGGAATAGTAGTCTTAATCAACATTTGGATTGTATGCTTGAAGTTTTAAATTAGAAAGAGCCTTTACCATTTTTCATAAAATTGTATGTTACGATATTAAAGATAATTGAATGAAATGATGAGAATAAAATGCAAGGTTAGATCTAAAGTCAAACAAATCTAAAAAAAATGTTTAACTTAAAAGAACAAAGACATTTACATGACATTTAAGAAATTAAACTTTTGAAAAACTAATACATAGTGCTCATTTATTTGAAAATTTTTAAATACTTCTACTTTAAATATATTTTTAAGTGAGGCATAAGAACATGTGCGAAGCACATGCATTTTCCTATTAGTGGATAAAATGGTCTATAGTATATATACATTTATTTAAAGGGTTAAAGTGTAATCATTATGTAGTTTAAGGCCAAGGTGTTACTAACCATTTATTTTACTCTATGAAAATATTAGGTCATAACACTTTGTACTATGAAATTCTATTATTGATAATTTAGTTTCTTTGCATTCATTATATAAATGAAAATTTTCCCAATTAGTAAAATTAATTTGTTCCCATTCATCTATTTGTCCCTTCACTCCGTAGGTAAAATGTTATTCGAATAGGAATGGAAAAAAAGTAATATCGCAATGAATTTCCTCTTCAGCTTGTATCCTAAAGTACCATTACATGTATGGCATAAAATTCGAATTTTCAGTTATTGCAGATCTTGAATTGCATTTCAATATTCTAACCATCACCTTTAATCCATCAATTCCAATATTCACCATATTGGCTGATATGATGTATGTAATTATTTGCACTACATTTTTGACACTGACTTGATTGAAATTATCGTCGGGGGAGTACAATCAGAGAATTACTTTCCTTTTATAGCTAGAAATGTTTGCTGATTGAATATAAATTGTGCTTCTTCGATAGGAAGCGAGAACTTTTATAAGGTTCTGACCAATTGAGTCTTCCTAGCCATTCAGTTACATGTTGCAACTTGTGCCTGCCTATAAACATTGAATCTCCCTCACATAATGTTTTATCTCTTTTAAAGCTTCCAGAAGGATCCACCTCAGTCAAATCCTTGCTACTGGGAATTACACATGAAGTCTCTTCAAAAGCAAAGTTGACATTTATTTTCCTTATACATCTTGGAGATATAATATCATTGAAATTAATTTCCGTTTGAAAAAGAAAAAAGAAAACTACCAATGCATTTCTGAAACTCCCCTTATCATGAACATTCGGTGCTCATAGCATATGAAGAACTTAGTGTTCTCATGGTAAGGGTGATTGAATCCCTTCTACAATCTTCTAATGGATTGCAAATTTTCAAACAATTTTTTCACTTTCAAAGCCAAAAGTTCAATTAAATTCCTTCTCACCAGGATCAGTGGAACTTAAAAAAGGCCTTGACTTTCCCTGAAAAGGAGTGTTACATGAATGAAACTTCTCAACTTTCACACTTAAATTTTCCTCGTTTTAGGTATCTCATTTTTGGGTACTTCTTTCACGTTAGCTGGAAATTGCAAGTAAGGAAATACATTGGCCCGAACCTCTATTAAGTTGCATTTAAGGCACATAGGTAAAATAATAACTTTTTCGTAATGATCGTAACTGACTTGTTTGTAGTTTCATGGTCCAAGACAAGATATATAACATTTTAATACTAACAACTTTGGTTTGTTTTGGTATATACAAGGTACTATTTAATGGAATTAATTGAAATTTTTTCTCTAAATTGTAGTGTTTCAATTCTTTGAATATGTATAGTTTATATACATTCGTATTGTCACCACTTTAGTTATCTCACAAATGGACGAAAAATAGAAAATATTAAAGACAAGTGATTTTACTATAACAAAAAGTTCTAATGATCTCAATATAACTCAAAAGTATAGGCATTTGTGGGTTCAATGCGGAGATTGTTAAATCAATAAATCATAAAAAGTAATTGAACACTAACTCTATAGCGATTGGAACCAAGTTGTATTCATGTGATTTATGCTATATACGTTGACATTGTGGAATGTAGGCTTAATCAACTGATAGATTGAATGCTGAAAATCTTCAATTGGAAAGATAATTTGTATACTATTTTTGTAAAATTGTATGTTATGATATTAAAGATATTTGAATGAAATGATGAGTGTGAAATGCAAGGTAACATGTGAACTCAAACAAATCTAAAACCATATTTAATTGAAAAGAATTGACATTTATTTGGCATTTAAGAAATTAACTTTTTAAAAACTAATATAGTGCTCATTTATTTGAAAATTTTAAATACTTCTATTTTAAATATATTTTCAGTTAGTAATAAGAACACGTGCAAAGCACATGTATTTTCCTATTAATGAAAAAAGTGGTCCACAGTGTATATACGTTTAGTTGAAGGGGTATGCCATAGTTTAAGGGGTAAAGTATTAATAACCATTTGTTTTACACAATTGAAATATTAGGTCATAACAGGTTTTTACCATAAAATTATATTACCGACAATTTAGTTTCTATGCATTCATTAAATACTTGAAAGTTTTCCCAATTAATAAAACTAATTTGGAAGCATTCACTACTTTTCCCTTTTCCCAGTTAATAAATAAAATGTTATTTGAATAGGTTTGGAAAAAACGTATTTTCACAACCAATTTCTTCTTCAGCTTATATCCTGAAGCAATATTACATGTTTGGCATAAAACTTGAATTTTTAGTTATTGCAGATTAGGACATGTATTTCCAAATTCCAACCACTACCTTTTATCTATCAGTTGCATTCCAATATTCACCATATTGGCTGATTTGGAGTATAATTATTTGCACAACATTCTCGACACTAACTTTCTTGAAAATATTGTTAAGGACTACAAGCAAAGAATTACTATTCCCATTAAAGATAGAAATGTGTGCTGATTGAATATAAATTGTGCTTCTTGCAAAAGAATCTAGAACATTCATCTAACCAATTGAATCTTCCCAGTCATTTGGCAACAAGCTGCAACTTGTACTTGACTATAAACATTGAGTCTCCTAATAATGTTGCATCTTTATTAAAGCTTCGTGGAGGATCCATCCTCTCAAATCCACGCAATTTGGAATTGTCACATGTAATCTCTTTAGAACCAAGGTAGGCTTTTATCTTCCTCGTATATCTAGAAAAACTGGCATCATTGAAATAAAATCCTATTTCAAAAACAAAAAAAAAAAAACTAACAAAACATTTCTGAAACTCCTCTTATTATGAATATCATGTCTCACAGCATATGTATAACCAAGTTTTCTCTTGGTAATGAAGATTGATTCCCTACCACATTATTCTTATAGATTGCAAAATTTGAAACTTTTTTTCTCTTTTGAAGTTAAAACTTCGATTGAATTCCTTCTCACAAGGCTTAGTGGAACTTAACAAAGGCCTTGAATTCTCCTAAAAGGAATGTTAGAGTAATAAAACTTCTCAACTTCATTGCTTAAATTTCCTTCTTTTCAAGTAACTCATTTTTTAGTACTTCTTTCACGTCATTTGGAAATTGCAAAAAAGTAAATACATTATCCACACCTTTATTGACAAAAGTAGTTTCATGTTCCAGGATGAGATATAAAACATTTTCTAGTACCAACAACTCTAGTTTGTTTAGGTATATATATGGAGGTATTTAGTGGAGTTAATTGAAATTTTTTCTCTAAATCAAAGTGTATCAGTTTTCTAATGCTAGTGTTATTGCCAGCGAAAATATTACCCAGCCAGAGCAAATTTCACTTATCTGACAAAACTACCTCTTATTTGCACTACTGCATTCAATCTCTTCTCGCAGCCGCTGAATTTCACTTATCTGACAACACTACCCCTTATTTGACAAAACTACCCCTTATTCGCACTACTGCACTAGATTGACGATTATCACATTGACTATCTCCTTCGTCACTAGATTAGAAAAAAAAAAGTTTCTTGTTTTTCTAGTAGTAAATCAACGCTAAATCTTATTTTTAGATCCATTTCATCAAATTTTTGCTTTGTCTCTTCTTTCGCAGCAACGGCAAAGCCAACTTAGCTATTGGATGTCTTTCTTTCTCAAGCCAAACACACAAGAACAGTTATGTAAGTTAATTCGTTTTATTTATTTCACTATGCATTATTACAAGCACCTGGCATCACAGAGAAATTGTTTGTTTGAATCCATTTTGTTTATAAATTAAGGCCAAAAACTTTCAACTCCCTCACCTACATAAATGAAATCCACAAACAATTAACAGATTAAAAAGGAATTAAAGATAAATCAAATCCACATATTCTGTTATGCAATTTGAATGGTGCAACAATGGGTAGTGAGCTCCAGCCAGGCTACAATAGGTTGCTGCTCGTTCTTTTCTTTCTGCCTGTAAGTGTACGCTGGCTTGATGTCCATGAGAGAGAGTTGGAGATCTATGAGAAGGAGGAAAAGAGTGAGTAACCATGGCAAGGAGGAGAAGATAAGAGGATGAAGTGAAGGTGATAAAGTCATGAAACTGAAAAGATAAAAACGAGAGAGAAGGCTAACCCTTGAAGGGGTAGTTTTGTCAGATAAAGTGAAATTTGCTCTGGCTGAAAATTTTTTGCTCTGGCAATATCACCAGCCATTCTCCTAAACACGTATAGTTTATATGCATTCATATTGTCATCACTTTAATCCACCCAACAAATATACGTTGACTTTGCGGACTAGTAGGCTTAATCAACATATAGATTGATTGCTTAAAATCCTAAAGTAGAAAGAAAATTTTATTATGTTCTTAAAATTGTAGGTTATGATATTAAAGATAATTGAATGAAATAATGAGTATAAAATAAAAGGTAAGACCTAATATCAAACAAATGTAAAAAAAAAAAAAAAAACATATTTAGTTTATAAGAACAAAGACATTTACTTGACATTTAAGAAATTAACCTTTTAAAAAACTAATATATGGTGCTCATTCATTTAAAATTTTTTAGATACTTCTACTTTAAGTATATTTTTTAGTTAGCCGTAAAGATTACCTGCGATGCATGAGCATTTTCCCATTAGTGGAAAAAATGGTCTGTAATGTATATACATTTAGTTAAAGGGTTAAAGTGTAATCACCTGTATAGTTTAAAAAGCAAGGTGTAGTAATTACTAACCATTTGTTTTACTCAATGGAAAATATTAGGTCATAACACTTTGTATTATCAAATTCTATTACTAATAATTTAGTTTCTAGGCATTCATTATATATTTGAAAATTTTCCCAATTAGTAAAATTACTTTCCAAGCATTCATTACTCGTCTCTTTTCCCAGTAAGTAAAATATACTTGAATAGGATTGGAAAAAAAAGTAATTTCACCATCAATTTCCTCTTTAGCTTCTATCCTAAATCACGATTACATGTATGGCACAAAATTCGTATTTTCAGTTGTTGCAGATCAAGACTTGCATTTCAATATTCCAATCATCACCTTTAATTCATCAGTTGCTTTTCAAGATTCACCATATTTGCTGATGTGGAGTATAAAATCATTTTCACCACATTTCGACACTAAGTTCCTTGAAAATATATCGTCAAGTAATACAAGTAAAGAATTACTTTTCCCGTTAAAGCTAGAAATGTCTACCGATTGAATATAAATTGTGCTTCCTGTTTGATAGGAAGGTAGAACATTCATAAGGTTCTGACCAATTAAGTCTTCCTGGCCATTCAACTGTATGTTGCAACTTGTGCCTGTGAAGACTGAGTCTCTCTCACATATTGTTGCATCTCTTTTACAGCTTCCAGAAGGATCCACCCTATCCTCACAACTAGGAATTGTACACGCAGTCTCTTTAGAACGAAAGTTAACATTCATCTTTCTCATATCTGTTGGATATATAGCATCATTAAAATTGCTTTTTTATTAAAAAAAGAAAAAGAAAACTATCAATGCATTTCAGAAGCTCCCCTTATAATGAACATTCTGTTCTCACAGCATATGGAGAACCAAGTGTTCTCTTGGAAAGAGTTGTTGACTTCCTTCCACAATCTTCTAACAGATTGCAAATTTTCAAACATTTTTTCAATTTCACAGCCAAAAATGCAATTGAATTCCTTCTCACAAAGCTTAGAGAAATTTAAAAGAGGTCCAGAATTTCTCCTTAAAGGAGTGTTAGAGTATTACACAAAACTTCTCAACTTCCATGCTCAAATTTCCTTCTTTTCAATTATCTCATTTTTGAAGTACTTCTTTCACATTAGTTGTTAATTGCAAAAGAGGAAATACATTCCCTCGCACCTCTATTAAGTTACATTTATGGCAACTAACAACTTTTCCGTAACGATTGCACCTGACTCATTTCTTCTAATCATCAAAAGCAGTTTCTTGGTCCAGGATAACATATATAACATTCTAATACCCACAACTCTAGTTTGTTTAGGTATATATAAGGAAGTATTTAATGGAGTTAATTGAAATTTTTTCTCTAAGTCAGAGTGTATCAATTCTCTGAATGTGTATGGTTTATATACATTCATTTGGTCACCACTTTAATCTACCAAACAAATGGACAACAAATAGAAAGCATTTAATACAGCTGAAACTAAATAGATAAATTGTAAAAAGTAAACGAACACAAACTCCATTATGGTTGGAACCAAGTTGTTTTCTTGTGATTTGTGTTGCATACAGTGTTGACTTTGTGGAATAGTAGGCTTAATCAACATTTAGATTGAATGCTTAAAATATTAAATTAGAACGAGAATTTTTATATTTTCATAATATTGTTGGTTTTTTTTTTAGTAGAACACCCCAATCCAGAGTTTTTATGTTATTAATCAATCATCAAGTTTTAGAATGTTGTATGTAAGGGAAAACCTTACTATCCAAAGCTAACAATCCTTTGATGCCAGTAGAGATTGAACTTTGGTTATGCTCAATGTATAAAGGATTACAAATACCCTTATTACCTAAATGTTAAACTATCTAATTAGCTTCTCCAAAAACATGAAAAAAATGAAAAATTCTGACCTAATAAGAAGCTTTTGATGAACTGAAATTGATGATCAATACTCCAAGGGTTACCTGCTCTTTCTTGTAGGATATTGACTAGGGCAAGTGAGTCTAATTCCACCACTATTGAATCCAGTTGCAATTTTACGCAAAGCTTTAGGCCATCAATTAAACCCAACATCTCTGCTGGAAATGGAGATTTGTCTTCTGGCCATAGGAATTGTTGAGTGCTTTGATCACCTGACCTTGCTGTTTCTGATGATTCCACCTCCAGTAGCTGGACATGGGTTTCTTTTGGACGCCCCATCTATGTTCAACTTGAAACTGCGTACTGGAGGGGGATCCCAACGTACTGCCATTGCCCTTCTCGATTTAGTGACCAAAAGTTGGCCAAATGCATGCAGAAGAATAAGGTCATCAACTAGAGATTTCCTTAGGAATTGTCGTATGGATGAAATGTCTTTTAGAAATTAGCATACTTCTGAAATTATTTGATGAGTTCCTATTATGAACCCCTCAACAATAACTTTATTTCTTGATTTCCATGCAGACCAATAGATTAAGCTTGGAAGATTTTTGTTAATAGTACCTGTTGTGGAGGAGGAAGAGAGATGCCAACACCATGAATTTAGCTTTTCTTCAATTTGAGTTGACAAAGGAAAGGTCATTTCAAGCAGAGTGTCAAAGACTAGCCAGACTCCTTAATTTGATAGTTGTGCCGATCACAAAGAGATGATCAAGAGTTTCTTGGTTCTCACAAAAATAGCATTTTGATGCCATAGAAAACTCTAGCTTCAAGAGGATTTCATTCATTGGGATTCGTTTATTGAGTAACCTCCACATAAAGATGGAAACTTTCAGTGGCAATCTATCATCCCATTTTATCTGCCTGGAGAATGTTGTTGAGAAGTGCCTTGTGCTAAATGTCGAGAAGATTGTGAAATTCCCTTTTGTATTTAGAGTCCAAATATTCACATCCTTTTCTTTCTCTAGATCAAATCCCTTTCCTCGAGCATGCTTTCGATTTTGGAAAACTCCTGAGAAAAGTATTTGGAATCAAATCTTGAATGGTCCCATCCAGATGTGACCATACTTGTGCCACAGTTAAGTCCACATCAAGAACTTGCTCTACAACATGGTACATAGTACTTTATGCTATCCATGAATTAAACCAAAAAGAACACTGAGCATTCCTGATCAAGAATAAAGATGCCTGTCTCTTATGTGTTTTTCTATCACATCTCTAGCTCTTATCATCCTTTTCCATAAGGCTAATCCTCCCAGGAATCTGAGACTAGACAAGGATGCAAACCTCCTTTTAAATACCTCCTATTGAGAAAGGAGGACCAAAGGGATTTTCCTTCTCTAAATTTCCACCATAGCTTGATGTCAAAAGCTTCACTACCTTTTAGAGAGAATGGATATCTAGGCCATTATTGGTTGTAGGTTGACAAATTTTGTCATATGCAATCTAGTGATGTTTGAGACCGACTTCTGAGCTCACCTAAAAAAAGTTAGCAAACTATCTTTCCAAATCCTTTATTACTGATTTAGGGGGTTGAAGAATAGCAAGTAGGAAGATTGGAAAACTGATAAGTACATGCTTGATGAGAATAAGCCTTTCTCCCGGAGATAGAAATTTGGCTTGCCACCCATAAATCCTTGAGGCAACCTTCTCAATCAGTGGCTGGAATAGAAGTTTCCTCTTCTTAGCTTTCTGAAAAAGACAGTTCCCAAATAAAGCATTGGGAAAAGGTTTCTTCATGAAAACAGTTTTGCTTTGAATTAGTCTGATTCTTGAAAGTGGAGCCTTTTTTGAAATGTTAAAAGAACTTTTAGCAGAATTGATAACTTGGCCAGAAGAACTTTGAAAAAGAGCAATAAAGTTATTCAAATTATTGAGTGATTTGACCTCCCTTTTTGTAAAAATTATAATATCATCAACAAATGCTAGATGAGAAATTATTGGAAAATGTCTAAGCAAGGCCAGATGAGCAATTTTTCCCATCTGATAATGCCTCTTGAGACCTCTACTGAATGCCTCCACTATAATGACAAATAAAAGGTATGAAAGTGGGTCTCCTTGTCGAACTCCTCCAGTTGATTTGAAGAAACCCCTGGGACTCCATTTATAAGAATGGAGAACCAACAATCTTCCATTACATTTTTCATCAAAACAATCCAATATTCAAAAAATCTAGCTTCTCTTAATTGCATAAAGATAAGGCCATGAGAGTCTATATCAAATGCCTTTGTGAGATCAAGTTTGAGAATGACATTGTTGCCTCTTGTTTTCCTGTCAATAAAATCCACCATCTCCTATGCCAACAAAATATTATTAGCAATTTCTTTCCTTTGAATGCAAGCCACTTGCTCCTTTGGTATGATATTTGGCAGCAAGGTAGACAGCCTATTAGCAAGCACTTTTGTACAAATTTTGTTAAAAGAAGTACAAAGACTAATTTGGCCTATAATCATTAAAAGATGAGGGATTAGTTATTTTAGGGATTAGTGCAATGAAAGTGTTGGTGAAGACCCTAGGTAGCTTAACTCCTTTTAGAAAATCCCTCACTACTAGGAATAAGTCATCCTCTACAATCTCCCAGCAAGTTGAGAAGAAGATGCCATTATATCCATCAAAAGCTACAGCCCCTTTAGGATTTAAAAAAAAAAAATAGCTTTCTTCATCTCTTCCATGGTAAGATCTACCAATAGAATTTGATTATCCTCCAGTGTAATCACCTCGAAAATAAGATTGTCAATAAGTGAATGATCCATTTGTAGAGTAGAATTTGCAGCCAGCAACCTTTGGAAAAATCCCACTCGTTCATTCTCAATCTGTTTCAAGTCATCACACCAATAACCATTGATCTTAATTCTTGATATGCTCAACTTTTGCCTCTTAGCCATGAGGGAAGTGTGGAGGAATTTGGAGTTACGATAACCTTTCTTCAGCCATTTTATTCTAGATTTTTGCCTCCAAAAGGATTCTTCCTCAGCTAAACACTTGTTGTAAACATGGTTCAAAGTCGCGGTCGCGGTAACGGTCGCGGAACGTATCGTTCCACATCGGTCTCGGTGTATCGGTCGCGTATCGGGCAATATACATATTTCATTATACATGAAGTTTAAAAAATTCTAAAGAGAAAATCTAGCTGTCTCTTATACACATGAATCTACCGCCTCTGTCCCATTTGGCCCTGTTCCCCAAGAACCTCTTCTTGGAGCAGAAAATTTAGATTGATGATTTTCTCACTAAGCTGTTGCTCATTTTTCTCTTGCAACAACTGCTTTCAACTGCTTCAATGCATATCTGGAACAAATTCATGTTCAATTCCTCAAATCTTGGCCGAGTAATCATCAACTGAAAATCAATACCCTCAAACAAGGCGTTGAGCAAATGTAGTACTGCAATGATCCTGTTGATGTTTGTTTCCATCACAAGGATAGCTTGAAGAAGTGATGGGAGATGTTACCTCGCAGCCGAGCAAGGATTCCCAGTGCAGCAGACAATTGCCGAGTCGACTCGGTTCCGACTCGGAGCGGTAGCCTCCGTTCCGGTTCCGACTCGGCCGAGTCAACTCGGACTCGGCCGAGTCTTTGAACCATGGTTGTAAAAGGCCTGTGCTTGAGCCAAAGAAATTTGATTACCTTGATAGGGTTGATTATTGAATGCTTCTTCAAGTATCTTAATCTTTGATTCAGCCTCTTTAACCTTGCTGAAAACATTCCCAAAAACAGTAAAGCTTTAGTTTCTCAACTCAGCCTCGGATCACTCTTTTTAGCTTAGTTGCTAATTGAAACAAAGGGGTACCAGCACACTGCATATTCCAATTATTGGCCACCACCTAAAGAAAGGTTGGATGTCTAGAACAATAAGTGAAAAGAGTTATTACATATAAATCTGACTAATCTTTTCCAAACTGCCCTACCAAACCTATTCCGCAGCTAGGTGTATTTGCAGCCCTGGAAAGCTAAATCATTCACCAAGATAGTCATTGAAGTCTTTCATTAAATTAAGGTCCAACCCCAAGGAAACTTTACATTCATCAGTGTTAGCCATAACATTGAAGTCTCTTCCAAGAATCCAAGGAGTTTGAGGCAAGTTGATTTTTTGAAGTTTATCCCAAAGTTCCTTTCTCTCCCTCCTTGTGCATTTGGCATAGATGAAGGAAGCCATTAAATCTGAGCTAAGAAAATTAGAAGAAATGGATACATGCAACAATTGATCACTAATGAGAATGTTTTTAAAACATACTCCTTATTCAAAATAACCATATTCAGTTTCCATTAGCATTTGAATTACAATAATCAAAACCTAGCGTTTGTGCAAACGAAGTGATTCTCCTTTTGTCCACCATAGGTTCCAATAAGGAGAGAATTTTTATTTTGTTTTCTCTAACAAGCAATTTTAATTTACGAATTGAAGGTCATTCCCCACTCCCCTAATATTCCACACTGGTATGTTACCATTAAAATTAGGGTTAGGATTCTTGTTGGATGGCTTTAATGAGAGCCCAATTTTCATTGCATAGGGCCTAGACATGTTGTAAATCCTCTTACGTCTGCCCTTTTTCCTGGATGAAGGCTTACCTTCAGCCCATAGATTACCATCTTTCAGTTGCTGGATTGTTGGGGTGTTGTCCCGTACTTTCTGGAATTCACTGTTAGAAAAATAGAATGGGAGTTCCTCCATAATTCATTCATAAGAAAGTAATGAATCATCCTTACTCGCTTTGTTTGAAATTTGAATTGGGAGAAGAGTTAGTTGGGCAGAATTTGTGTTGGATTATCCTTTGAATTTGCGAACACCTGCTTCGCCAAGCCCTCAGCTACCAAGCTTGCAATAAGTGAATTAGTCAAATCAGTCCCTTCAATGGTGGGATTCAAATTTTGTGCTTCCTAATTTATAGGAGTACCTTCAACCTTCTCCACCACCTCCTAAACTGGTGGCTCCTGTGGTGCAACGTCCACCACAGTCTCCTCCAGATTTTTCCCTTGAGCAACTGGAATCAGAGGCAATTGCTGAACCTTAGCTTGATTCTCTTTAGAGGGTATCTCCTTTTCTACTCCTGATCGCCCAACTTCGTGAATCTTGATTGGCTGCCATTGAACTTTTGATTTCTTCTTAGCTGGAACTTTAGTGGTAATCTGGGAAACGTCATGCTTCTTTGTTTGTTTTGGAGTACCTACCATGCTACCACCACACTATGCCCAATTTTATTACATTTTTGCAATAAAAGGGGATGCCATCATAACGTACCTATTTTATTGTTAGTTATGATATTACTTAAGATAAATTGAATTAACTGATGAGTATAAAATGCGAGGTCAGCTCTAAAGTCGAACAAATATAAAAAAAAATATTTTTAACAAAAAAGAAATTAACCATTTAAAAAACTAATGCATGGTGCTTATTTATTTCAAAAATTTTAAATACTTCTACTTTAAATATATCTTTTACTTAGTCATAAGAATATGTGCGAAACACGTGTATTTTACTATTAGTGAAAATAGTGGTGCACAATGTATACACATTAAGTTAAAAGGGTAAAGACAATGAAAATATTATGTCATAACACTTCGTAATATTTAATTCTATTATAAAAAATTTAGCTTTTTTTTTTTTTTTTTTGTTGGTCCCAAAGCAACCTAAGAGTGGGATGAATTAGGTTTCTAAAAAATACTTTTAGAAAGATTTGAATTTATTGAGATTTTTCAACTAACAATGAATATAATAGAATCAATGAAGCTGTGAAGTAAAAAAGAGAGAAAATTAAACAACCAATACTTCCAAGCTAACATTCGCATTACCTTGAAGTATAAATTCACTAGAATGCTTCACATACTTGGTGAACCAATAATCTTTACAAAGTAGGAAAATTCTTGCTCACACTAAAACTCTTTTATTTGAGTCAAGAATTTTACTCACAACCTCACTTTCGTACAAGATTATCACTCCACTCAATATTAAATTGCACTCTAAGCTGCGCACTAATACAATATAGCACTATAGCCAATTTGTACTAAAATTGCTCTTTTCTAAGGCTTGTATTCAATGTATTAGATGATTTTTATAGAATAGTAGAGCAGTTATTTATAGGAGCAATAAATGGTGGTTGCAACTACTTCCTAACGGCTAAAAAATAAATGCACAAAAAGTAGCCGTTGAGGTTTCGGACGTCCGAGATAAGTATGATGCGTCCGACACAGTGTCCGATCTCCATGCAGTTGGTGAAGAACATCGTTCGGACGGCCGTGCATGCGTCCGTTCCACCGTCCGAACGGAGTTTCGGACGGTCATGTTCGTCCGAAACAAGTGACTTTGTTCGGACAGTTGTGTGCGTCCGTAGAGAAGCTTTAAGAACCTTGCTTTCTGCCTGTTGGTTCGGACGGTGAAATGCGTCCGAGAAGCTTGACATAGTTCGGACGGTGTACTGCGTCCGAAAACCCTATTTCCAGCAGAACAAGTAACAGACCTGCAAAGCTTGTTTTCAGAGTTTAGTGCTTATGTCATCATCAAAATAAGGTTTGGAAAACATCAATTGTATACTTGAAAATTTTCCCAATTAGTAAAATTAATTTGTAAGCATTCATTATTTGTCCAATTTCCCAGTAAGTAAAATGTTATTTGAATAGGATTGGAAAAAAAGTAATTTCACAACCAATTTCCTCTTCGGCTTCTATCCTAAAGCACCATTACATGTATGACATAAAATTTGAATTTTCAGTTATTGCATATCAGGACTTGCATTCCAATATTCCAACCATTACCTTTAATCAATCAGTTGCTTTTCAAGATTCACCATATTGGCTGATGCAGAGTATCTTAATAACTATTTGCACCACATTTTCGACACTGACTTTCTTAAAAATATCATCAAGGAAAACAAGCAAAGAATTACTTTTTCCATTAATTCTAGAAATGTCTACTGATTGAATATAAACTTTGTTTCTTCGATAGGAAGCAAGAATATTCATCTGATCAATTGAATTTTCACAGTAATCTGGCTATAAACTGATCTTGTGCTTGCCTATGAACATTGAATCTCCCTCATAATGTTGCATCTTTATTAAAGGTTCAAGTAGGATACACCCTCTTAAATCCTCACAATTGGGCATTGCACATGCAGTCTCTTCAAAACCAAGGTAGGCATTTATCTTCCTCATATATCTAGGCAAATTAGCATCATTGAAATAAATTCCTATTTTGAAAAAAAAAACAACTACTAAAACATTGCTAAATCTCCACTTATGATGAACATCTTGCGCTCACTGCGAATGGAGAACCAAGTGTTCTCTTGGTAAGGAAGATTGATTCCCTTCCACAATCTTCTGAATATCTAAAGATTGTAAATTTTGAAATATTTTTTCATTTTCAATGCAAAAATTTCAATTGAATTCCTTCTCACAAGGCTCAATGGAACTTAAAATTGGCCATCAATTCTCCTAATAGGAGTGTTAGAGTAACGAAACTTCTCAATTTCCTCGCTCAAATTTTCCTCTTTTCAAGTATCTCATTTTTCTAACATTTCTTTAACGTCAGTTGGAAATTGGAAAATGTAAATACATTTCTCCGCACCTCTATTATGTTAAATTTAAGGTGACTAACGACTTTTCTGTAATGATTGCAACTGATTTGTTTTTGCTACTCATGAAAATCAGCTTCACTGTCCAATATAAGATATATGAAATTTTAATACCAACAACTCTGGTTTGTTTAGGTATATATAAGGAAGTATTTAATGGAGAAAATTAAATTTTTTTTTCTAAGTTGGAGAGTATGAATTCTCCGAATATGTATACTTTGGGTACATTCATATTGTCACCACTTTAGTCTACACAACAACTAGAAAGCATTAATGACAACTGAAACTAAATAGATAAATTGTAAAAAGTAAATGAACACAAGCTTCATTGTGGTTAGAACCAAGTTGTATTCCTGTGATTTATGTTGTATATGTTGACTTTGTCGAATAGTAGGCTTAATCAGCATATAGGTTGAATGCTTGAAATCTTAATTTAGAAAGAGAATTTTACTATTTTCGTAAAATTGTAGGTTACAATATTAAAGATAATTGAATGAATGATGAGTATAAAATGCAACATAAGATCTAAAGTCAAACTAATCTAAAAGAATGTGTAATTGAAAAGAGTAAAGACTTTTACGTGACATTTAAGAAATTAACCTTTTAAAAAACAAATACATGGTGCTCATTTAATTGAAAATTTTAAAGACTTCCACTTTAAATATACTTTTAGTTAGTCATAAGAACATGTGTGAAGCATGTACATTTTCATCTTAGTGAAAATAATGGTCGACGGTGTATATACATTTAATTAAAAAGGTATAAAAGTGAAATCACCCTCATAGTTGAAGGGGAAAGTGTTACTGACCGTTTATTTTACACAATGAAAATATTAAGTCATAAAACTTTGTACTATGAAATATATTATAGGTAATTTAGTTTTTGTGCATTCATTATATACAATTTTTTTTCCAATTTGTAAGCATGCATTCCATCTCCCTTTTCCCAGCAAGTTAAATGTTATTTGAATAGGATTGGAAAAAAAAGTATTTTCGCAACCAATATCCTCTTCATTTTGTATCCTGAAGCGCCATTAACTATATGGCATAAAAGACAAATTTTCAGTTATTGTAGATCAGGACTTCCATTTCAATATTCCCACCATCACCTTTAATTCATTAGTTGCTTTCCAAGAATCACCATATTGGTTAACGTGGAGTATGAATTATTTGCACCATATTTTCGACAATGACTTCCTTGAGATATCATCAAGGAATACAAGAAAAGAATTACTTTTCCCATTAAAGCCAGAAATGTCTGCTGATTGTTCTAATATGAATTGTGCTTCTTTGATTGGAAGCTTGAACATTCATAAAGTTCTGACCAATTCGGTCTTCTGAACCATCCACCTATATGCTGCAACTTATTCTTACCTATAATCATTGAATCTCGCTCACATACCGTATCATCCCTTTTTCAGACTTCCAGAAGGATCCATCCTCTCAAATCCTCACAACTGGGAATCACATATGTAGTCTTTTCAGAATCAAAGTTGACATTTATCTTCCTCACATATCTTGGAGATTTAGCATCATTGAAATTAATTTCTGTTTCAAAAATATGAAAAGAAAACTAACAGTGTGTTTCTAAAACTCCCCTTATGATGAACATTCTATGCTTGCAGTATATAAAGGTCGAAGTGTTCTCTTGGTAAGCGTGACTGGCTCTCTTTCTCAATCTTCTAATAGATTGCAAATTTTCAAACATTTTTTTTTCACTTTCAAAGCCAAAAGTTCAATGAATTCATTCTCACAAGGCTCAATGGAACTTAAAAAGAAAGGCCTTGAATCTCTCCTAAAAGGAGTGCTAGAGTAACAAAACTTCCCAACTTCCTCACTCAAATTTCTCACCTTTCAAGTATATAATTTTCTAGTACTTCTTTCGTGTCAGTTGTTAAATACAAAAAAGAAAAAAATGGAATACATTGCGTTGCACCTCTATTGAGTTACATTTAAGGCAACTAATTACTTTTCTTTAATGATCACAACTGACTCGTTTCTTCAACTCATCTAATGCAATTTCTTGGTCCACGATAAGATATATAACATTCTAATACTGACAACTCTAGTTTGTTTAGGTATATATAAGAAAGTATTTAATAGAGTTAATTGAATTTTTTTTTTATCTAAGTTATAAAGTTTCAATTCTCTGAATACATATATTTTATATACATTCATATTGTCACCACTTTAGTCTACCCCACAAATGGACAAAAAATATAAAGCATTAATGACAACTAAAACTAAATTGATAAATGAGATGATGTAAACAAACACAAACTGTCACCATAGTGGTTGGAACCAAGTTGTATTCCTATGATTTATGTTGTATATGCTGACATTGTGGAATAGTAGGCTTAATCAACATTTAGATTGAATTCTTAAAATCTTAAATTGGAAAGGGAATTTTACTATTTTTGTAAAATTGTATATTATGATATTAAAGATAATTGAATGAAATGATGAGTACGAAGTGCAAGGTAAGATGTAAACTCAAACAAATATAAAACAATATTTAACTAAAAAAAGAACAATGACATTTAATTGACATTTAAGAAATTAAATCTTATAAAAAACTAATACATGGTCCTCATTTATTTGAAAATTTTTAAAAACTTCTACTATAAATATATATTTTTAGTTAGTCATAAGAGTACATGCGAAACACGTGCATTTTCCTATTAATGAAAAAAAATGGTCCACAATGTATATACATTGTGTTAAAAGGGTAACGTATAATCACCCCCATAGTTTAAGGGGTAAAGTTTTACTCATCATTTATTTTACACGACCTAATGAAAATATTAGGTGATAACAAACTTGTACTATGAAATTCTAATATCGGTATTTAGTTTCTATGCATTCATTATATACTTGAAACGTTTCCCAATTAGTAAAATTAATTTGTAAGCATACATACTTGTCCCTTTTCCTAGTAAATAATATGTTTTTTGAATATGATCCAAAAAAATAATAATAATTTCACAACCAATTACCACTTAAGCTTGTATCTTAAAGCACCATTACTTGTCTGGCATAAAATTCGAAGTTTCAGCTATGTAGATCAGGATTTGCATTTCCATATTCTAACCACCATCATTTATCGGTTAGTTTCTTTCCAAGATTCATCATATTGGCTAATGTGGAGTTTTTTATTATTTGCACCACATTCAAGTCACTTACTTCCTTGAAAATATTGTTAAGGAAAATAAGCAAAAAAATTAATGTTCCCATTAAAGATGGAAATGTCTACTGATTGAATATATACTGTGCTTCTTGCAAAAGAAGCTAGTTTTCCCGCTAGATGAAGCAATCTAGCTATAAATTGCAACTTGTCCTTGCCTATGAACATTTTACTAAAGCTTCAGAGCCAAGGTAGGCAATCATCTTCCTCATGTATCATGGAAAATTAGCATCATTGAAAGAAATTCGTATTTCAAAAAAAAAAAAAAAAAACTACCAATATATTTTTGCAACTCCCATTTTGATGAACATCCTGCGCTCACAGCATTTGGAGAACCAAGTTTTCTCTTGGTAGAAATATTGATTCCCTTCCACAATCTTCTTAAAGATTGCAAATTTTTAAACAGTTTCTCACTTTCAAAGCTAAAATTTTGATTGAATTCCTTCTCACAAGGCTCAGTGAAACTTAAAAGATGTTGTGAAGTTTCCTAAAATGAGTGTTAGAGTAATGATGCTTCTCAACTACCTCACTCAAATTTCCCTCCATTCAAGTATCTCATTTTTTAGTATTTCTTTCATGTGAGTTGGAAATTGCAAAAAAATAAACATAATGCCCCACTCCCCTATTAAATGTTACATTTAAGGTGACTAACAAATTTTCCGTAATGATTGCAAATGACTCGTTTCTTCTACCCATCAAAAACAGTTTCATGGTCAAGATAAGCTATATATAACATTTTAATATGAAAGTGTTACTAACAATATATTTTTCTATTAGTGAAAAAAATGGTCCACAGTGGATTCAGATTTAGTTAAGGGTAAAGCATAATCAACCCTAAAGTTTAAGGACCAAAGTATTATTGACATTTTATTTTACACAATGAGAATATCAGGCCACAAAACCTTGCACTATTCAATTCTATTCTTGATAATTTAGTTTCTAATCATTCATTTTACATAATTGAAACTTTGGACAATAGTAAATTAATTTATAAGCATTCATTACTTGTCCTTTTTCTAGTAAATAAAATGGTATTTGAAGGTGATTGAAAAAAAGAAGAAGCAATTTCTCAACCAATTTACTCTTCAGCTTGTATCCTGAAGTACCATTACATGTTTGGTATAAAATTCAAATTAGAAGAATCAATTATTGCATATCAGGAATTGCATTTCCATATTCCAACCACTAGCTTTTATCCTCCAGTTGCTTTGCAAGATTCTTCATACCGGCTGAAGTGGAGTATGTAATTATTTGCACTGCATTATCGATTTTATAGCTTCCTTGAAAAAATAATCGAGGAATACAAGTAAAGAATTCCTATTCCAATCAAAGCTAGAATGGCTATGGATTGAATATACACTATGCCTCTTGGACTGGAAGCTAGAGCATTTATAAGGTTCTGACTAATTGAGTCTTCCCAGCCATCCAGAAATATGCTGCAACATGTGCTTACCTATGAACATTTAATCTGTCTCACATAATGTTACATCTCTTTCAAACCTTCTAGAAGCATCCATCCTCTCAAATCCTCCCAACTAGGAATTGCATTTGCAGTGTCTTCATATCTAAGGTTGGCATTTGTCATCCTCATAAATCTGGAAGATTTAGTTGCCTTGATATGAATTCTTGTTTCAAAAAGAAAAAACTCTACCAATATGTTTCTGAAACTCCTTTATTGTGAACATTTTGTGCTCACAGCTAATAGAGAACCTAGTGTTATCTTGATATGGGAGATTGATACACATTCCAATATTCTGATGGTTTGCCAATTTTCAAACATTTTTCAATTTCAAAGTCAAAAGTTTGATTGAATTCCTGATCACAAGGCTATGTTGAACTTAAAAGAGGCCTTGAATTTCTTCTAAAAGTAGCGTTAGAGAGACGAAACTTCTCAATTTACTCTCTCAAATATCCCTCCTTTTCAAGAATCTTGCTTTTTAGTACTTTGATCACGTCAGTTTGAAATTGGAAAAAAGGAAATACATTGCCCCACACCTTTCTTGACTGGCATTTAAGGAAACTAATAACGATTATATAATGACTTCAATTGACTCGTTTCTTCTGGTCATCAAGAGAAGTTCCATTCATTCTCCAAGAATAAGATGTATAAAACTTTAATAATAACAACTCTAGTCCGTTTTCGTATATATTATTGAAGTATTTAATGGAGTTAATTTGACTTGTTTGACTAAGTTAAAATGTATCAATTCTCTAAATTTGTATTGTTTATATAGATTAATATTGCTACCACTTTATCTAGGCCACAAATTGACAACAAATAGAAAACATTAACGACAACTAAAATGAAATAGATAAATTGTAAAAGGTGAAAGAAGAATGCATTGGGACCCGTTATTGAAGTGTAAAAACATGTAAGGTGACCTCCTATTTATACATGTAAGGTGAGAAGGGTTGGAGTGATTTGACATAATCTTATTCATAACTTTTATCCTAAGAAGCATGAAGTATAAAACAATTACACTACTTATGTATCACCTTTATCCCCTTAAAGAGATAAAATTACAAGAGAACTAGTCTCCCTAAAATAATATCCTATAATTATACAAATACATAAGAAATATAATTACTTATAACATTATCTCTTTATTTATTTATTATTTTTTAACTAAAATGATAAATACTAAGGCATATAATATATATCTCCATGACACGGTATAATTTAATTGGGATACAACTCTATGATAGCAACGTAAGAATTTCAATTGGGCTGAAATTTTTGTTGCCTACAAATGCCTCCTCGAGACTTATTCGTGAATGCAACACTTGAGCATGAAAGTGAATGTGTCACGCCTCCAATACGAGACAATGACACGCCGCACCTCGGGATCTCCCCAAGCATGCAAGGCACAGTACAAGAGTAATAAATAAACCATAACACCTGTCATTAGACATTAAGATCTGCCAAGACAAAACCACAAAGGTCTATTCAACAGCCGTATCCATAACAATCCACGATAACCAAATCACACTCATATACAAGTATCAAACCACAAACAAAACTACAATCAGAAGTTTGATATACAAGACAGTTCTAACGAGTCCTTAGCCACACAGGCCTAAACACAAGAACAAACCTCACACTAAGATGGTAAATAGAAAACTTTAACCCCAATAATTGGGGTACGCACTATGATCCTGTCCACAGGTCAGCACTCAACTCAAGACCTGCTATTGCCTGTTGTTGGTCCTCGATTGCAAATAAAAAAGGAATAGTACGGGGTAAGCATGTAATGCTTACCAAGTAACATTTAACCCCAATTATAGATAACACGTACATATTCTGTGCAAGGTACAATATATAAGACATTATCAATGATTAAAATGCAAATGACAATTAAGGAGCTCATGGTGGGCAAAAGTCTTCCTAGCACTGGATCCAGGTCTACCTATTATCTGCCCGAGTAGACAAGGAACAAGGAGTGTCTATCACTTGTCTTTCCAATAGACTGGGTATAATATTTACATAGCACAGTACTCAGTATATCATTTCATTCACTTACTCATAGCCAAGTTCACTCATTTGACCCATTAAGTCCTTCACAAAAATCAATCATTAACATGTAATACAATAACTGAACAAACAATATAGTTCATAACGAACGCATAAATTATAAACATACTTACCGTATAATCATTACTCAAATCAAGTAATACTTTCCTTAATAACAATTATTCTAGGACTGCATAATCAACCGTATACAAGATATAGATAAAAAGACGTAAACGTTACTTACCTCAAAAATCAATCTCGATGACCTAGCTTCAACTGTCTAAAACTCACCTTGAATCACCTAAACCAGGAGAGTGTTATACCATTAAGATAAAAAAAGGGTAGGGTTTCACTTGTGGGCATCACCTAAATTCTCAAATCAGGCAATAATTGAACACAAACAAGTAGGTGTCAACTTAAATTCATGAAAACAAAATCGAGGTCTAAAAATTAGGGTTCATAACTTCAAATATATCACCAATCTAGGAATTGTCAAAACCCTCATTCAAATCTTACCAAAATAATAGTTAAAAATTCATTTAAACCCGCAAATCCAGATTTGGTAGTTCATAAACATGATTGGAAATAAAATCAAATCATAAACAACAAGAATCAAAAAAATAAATTTCTTGAGCAAGTCAAAATTTAACATGAAAACCATGCTCTTCTAGAAAACTTGGAGTTACACTTACCTGTGAAGTTGGATTAAAGGTATAAGAGCATGCCTTGATCACCAATTTGATTTGAGAGTAAAATTCGCGGGTCTTTACGAACTTCAAAATATTAGATTTTAGGAAATCCAAAAAAGGTGAGCGCCCCGAAGCGAGCCTTATTGAAAAGGCCCCTTACTATAGAAAGGGTGTTAGCGCTATTTTTTGATTACAGGGGCAAGAAGGAATGGATTGAGCTGCGCGAAAGCCGTTGGGCTAACGAGCAAGAAAAGGGATGGGCGTTAGCGCTCTACTAATAAGATAGAAAAGGCACTAAATATAAGATATGAGATTTAAGATAAAGAGTTTTGAAAAAGGATTAGGGGAGTTCTAAAGGCTTATTCGAAGGTTGGAGATGAGATACAATTGAGGCTGCTAAGTATATGAATTCGTTGAGAAGTCTTGGTAAAGTTTTTAAAAATTTCACGTTGGTCCGTCTAGTTTGGTGAAATTTTACTTTAGCTCGAGAAACTTTGGAAAATATTCAAAAGGGGTAAAATGATTATTTAATACTTCAAAATGATTGTTATGGATATTTAAGGATATTTGATCAAGTACGAAAATAAGTTTAATGTGCAGAAAAAGTCAAGTTTTACAGAATAAGTCTCTAAATGCAAACTTGTCTAGTCCTTTATGGATGAATTTGTCCAAAGGAATCCGAGGAGAGAATTTTATTTTTTAATGGTATGACTAAACTTTGAGTTAGCTCCAAGCTGCCTATGTAAACTTTCGATTAACAAGTGAAACATAGTTCATTCAAACATATGAGATAGTTTTACTCGTGCCAAGTAGCCTTGGATTTTAGATATGTAGACAGTTTATTCACGTGTCAAGCACCTTGAGATATGATATATGTAGATAGTTTATTCTTGTATCGAGAATCATACGACGTGTATGTGTAGATAGTTTATTCTCATCTCAAGAAGCATATCTAGATAGTTTAAACTCATATCAAGGAGTCCTTTGTATCAGATACTCAAATATTTGGAGACAGGTTTAACTCATATGAAGAAGTCATCTTGACAATCTAGGATCGTATCAAGGAGCACTTCATATCTACACTAGATTATTTGTAGATAGTTTTAGCTCGTATCAAGGAGTCAACTTGACAATTTAACCTCGTATCAAAGAGCACTTCATAGCTGCACTAATATATTTGTAATAAGTTTTAACTCGTGTCAAGTAGTCATCTTGACAGTTTAGGCTTATACCATCTAGCACTTCGTTCGTATGTGAATGTCTCTTTCTTGGGTGGATGAATAAATTTGGTACTTTAGAAAATTTACATGGTTGATGATGGTTGCTTTATTGACACTTGCTTCCTCTTCTTCGAGTAGAGTTTTTCCTTTTCGAGCTAAATTCATGATTCTATCCTTGAAGACAAAGAACCTTTCGGAAGGATGCCCAATAAAACAATGATAATTGCAGTAATTTGGATTGTCAATACTCCCCGATTCTTCAAATCACTTCATCTCTTAGGCAAGTTGATAACATTTTCTTCTAGAACATCATTGAGTATGTACGGCATATCAGACTCAAGAAACGAATACGCCTTGTCTTGCATCTCCTTAAATGTTTCTCACTTTCTCACCTTGTCTTGAGAGTGGTTTGACTTTTCATTTACCTTCCATAAAGTTTTGATAGGTTCAATTCTAGTTGTCAATGACTCTTCATTCATAAAATTTGAAATGGCTATCATGTTGACTTCATGTGGTTGTTCATTGGGTGGACCTTCGTTTCTACTAGCAGCAATACTCAACTCTATGCTGTGGGCACAAGTGGACAATTCGTCGAAGGATTTTGGAAGTATACCCTGTAGAATATAGAAAAATTTCTAAAAATATGCTTGTTTTCAAAATTGTTCTTTTTTTTATGCCTATTCCAAATTGCAGTTCCGGAACATGATGGAGTTGATCCCGAACATGGAGTTGATCGAGGGGCTCACGGTTTGATCGAGGGGCTCGTGGCTTAATCCCGAACATGGAGTAGCTGATCGAGGGCCTCACGGTTTGATCCTGAACTTTGAGTTGATTGAGAGTCTCACAGCTTGATCATGAACTTTGACTCGAGAGATTCACGTCTTGATCTTGAATCTAACTTTGACTTCTTCAACTCTTGATATTGAAAATTTGAAGAACATTTTATGAAGATCTATAAATCTTGATATACAGACGACTTGAAGAAAGAATTTGAAGAATTGATGGAGAATTTAGAGAGCTCTTAAAACTTGTACAGAGCTTCTAAGAACATGTGCTATGTGCCTAGGGGTGACTCCCTATTTATACATGTAGGATGAGATGGGTTGGAGTGATTTGACAAATTCTTATTCCTAACTTTTCTCCCAAGAAACATGAATTGCAAAACAATTACACTACTTATGTATCACCTTTATCCCCTTAAAGAGATTAAATTACAAGAGAACTAGTCTCCCTAAAATATTATCTCTTATAATAATACAAATACAAAAAAAATATAATTACTTAAAATATTATACTGTTTCTTTATTTATTTATTAACTTTTAACTCAAGAGAAAAATATTAAGGTTTATATCTCTATTACATGGTACAATTAAAATAGGGATACCACTCCAAGATAGCAATGTAAGAATTTCAATAGGACTAAAATTTTCAATGCCTATAAAAGCCCCATTGAGACTTTTTCCCGAATGCAGAACTTTAGCATGAAAGTGAATAAGTTTCGAAATACGAACTTGTCTGTTCCTTTGTGGATGTGTTTGTCCAAAGGAATAAGAAGAGAGAATTTTATTTTTTTTAATGGTATGACTGAACTTTGAGTTAGCTTCCAGGTTGCCTATGTACCCTTTCGAGAATCAAGTCAAACGTAGTTCAGTCAAACATATGAGATAGTTTTACTCTTGCCAATTAGGTTAGGATTTGAGATATGTAAAAAATTTATTATCGTATCAAGGATTCTTAGATCTGAAATAAGTAGAGAGTTTATTCTCGTGTCAAGGAGCATATTACGTATATGTAGACAGTTTAATTCTCATGTCATGAAGCATATCTAGATAGTTTAAACTCACAACAAGGAGTCCTTTGTATCAGCACTCGAATATTTGGAGACACTTTTAACTCATGTTAGGGAGTCATCTTGACAATCTTGGCTCGTATCAAGGAGCACTTCATATCTTCAGTTAATTATTTGTAGACAGTTTTAGCTTGTGTCAAGGAGTCATCTTGAAAGTTTAGGCTCGTATAGAGGAGCACTTCATTCATATGTTAGTGTCTCTTTCTTGGGTAGATTATGAGGAAGTATTGTGGGTGTTGCGTAATGAGCACATACCGGATGGGATGGCTAAGTGGGAATTGTACCTAAATGGGACATATAAGCAATATTGAGGATCTTTTTGTCCCCTATAGCCCTAGCATGAGCCTAACGGTCTAACCTTACAAAACCCATCACAAGTATTCAGTTGAAGACTGCCGTGAAGAAACATAATAAGGTAATTCAAGAATGGATATGCAAACAACAATGAAGAACAATCTTACCACAAACAAGAATAAGATGATGGTCAAGGACCACCACATCAAACCCAAACAAGGCTTTGGGGAGCCACCTTATTGGAACATATTGACTATATATTTTGTCGCCCCTATTGAATTTGGACTTCGATCATTGGCCGTTTATCATAGTATGAGTCTTCATGTTTTTCACCATAAGTTAGACATCTTGGTAATGTTTCTAAAATCGGACCTGATATTGAATCGGTGGCTTACCTGAGTCGCTGTTGAACTGGATCGACCGGTTGAACCAATTGATTTAGGTAGTTTCCCTTTTTTTTTTTTAGTATTGTATAATTTAAAATGATTTAAAAATTAATATTCACTTCTAAGAAATGCAGAAACTAGAAAAGAAACACTACATTTTGAGAATTCTAATCCTAACACAAAAAAATACTCACCAAATTTTCAACATGGAAAAATCAAACTTGTATAAAAATAATATAAAAAATCTCAAAAAATAATAACTTAGTAATTAATATAATACTACATCATCTCTAGTTTCAAGTTGAAAATAACTTGCCAAGTGCCAACATGATCTCCATATTAAAAATTTACCTGCCCAACATTATTTCTACATTCAAGAAACTAACAGTCACATTTCTACATAATGTTGTCCACATTCCCAAACAAAGAAACAAATAAAACAAACAACATTACAATTGAACTGTCATTTTCTTAATTAACATAATCAACATCAAATAAAGATTAAGAACAAAATATCAACCATTTCATCAGTCATCACTGGACTTCATGACCATGTCAATTTAGTTATTCATCATCTTCATCAATAAGACCAATACCTTTACGCTGAAATATTTCCAAATCCACATCTTCCTCAGTTTCATCATCATCATCATAATCTAAAAATAAAAACAATAATATATATTAATAAAAAAATAGTATACTACAATAGTACAACTTGCGATTAAAATTTAGAAAAAATTCAAAAAACTTATTTCAAAACAAACCTTCAACTTGTTGAGAATTGAAACATTCAATATCATTCACTCATCCACCGGTAGTTTTCAAGTTTAGCCTCCAACTCTTTATAATCAATCTTCCCGTTTGGTTCTTCTTCCACTTCCCAAAATTCTATTTTTATCAATTGACCGATAATCAACAGCGTTATAAGATTTCTTTCGATTGGTCCTACAAAACAATAGTACATTAATAATTTATTAATCTCCTAATTTATTTAAACAAAGAAAAAAATATAGATAACCAAATGTATCTATGTTGCAAATGCAAATTGTAATTCACATGCACAAGATTATTAAGTTTCTTATGCTCCAATAGATTCATTTTTTTCATGTTAATACGTTCAAAGGCACTCCAATTGCATTCACAGCCGGAAGAAGATGCTGTTTGACTCAAAACCCTAATTGCAAGTTTTTGTAAATTTGGAACATCAAAACCAAATAACTTCCACCAATTTTCTATCACAAACATATCATACTGAAAATTGAATACATAATCTCAAAAAACAAAACGTAATCTTGTCATAAATTCTAAGGGAAATGATAAAAGAAATTACTACCTGGTCGATCTGTCCTACTAGTAATAAGAGCAAGCTTTCGGCCGATACTCCCCTCTCGTTCTCGAAACTTTGCAATCTCATGTATAAACTTTGCATGATCACACCAACCCACATATATTTCAATATAATCCAATAAGCCATTTGTGACTTCTTTAACTCCAACATATATAGGGTCATATTGAAAAGTGAATCAAGAAATAAGATGCACTATGAAGACTTTTGCAAGTATTTTATCCCACCGGCTTGCATAATCTGTCTTTGTATTTAAAAACCTTTTTAATACCTTCAATTGCTCTTTGTATATGTTCATTGAATATTGGTTAAGCAATTTAATGTGCATACAAGTGATAAAATTAACCCTACTTTGCCTATCCAACACCCACATACTCGCAAGTGTACGAGATAGGTTTGTAGATAGTAGAAAGTGGGTATCATTCCCACGAGGATTGTTGTTTAGCTATTACCGAGATTCACAAGTCCTTGCATGCTTATGGTTAGACGATTCAAATATGAATGTAGAAATTTACTCTATGAATAATCAAATTCTAAATATGAAATTAAAATCTAAAATTAAAATAACCTATCGACTAAAGCAAGTAGATGCTTCTAAATTCACAAAATTGCAAAATTGAGGTAAGAATTTAAGAAGAACTAATCCTAATTTGACTAAAGAAAACAATAAGAAAACATGAAAAACACAATCCACTTTCTACTAATTTAAACTAAGGAATTTTTCAAGGAAAACTAAATTAAAACTAGATATTTTTGAATTGTTGATTTAATAAACGAAAGTCCAATAGAAATTAAATAAAATTAAGACAAAGAAATGGAAATTCAAATTAGAAATAACTAAATCACCAAGAAACTTAGGAAAACTTGAAATGGAAGCAACTAGATTTTAATGACATTTAACTAGAAAGAAAGTAAAAATTGTAACTACTCCACTAAGATTATCTAATCAAAATTAAAACTTGCAAGAAATTAAAAACAAGTGTAATCTAAGAAAAACTAGAAGAGAATTTGCATTAAACTTAAAGGCTTGAAGTTTAAGCTGACTGTGAAAGTCTATTAACTATTTTAGTCTAATCTACACTATGTAATGTGTGTATTACACACCTACAAAATCTTTATATATGGAGTGCTGTACAAGTTAACCAATTGAAAATCTGCCAACCAAAAAATTACTAGTATGTCGTTACAACAATTGTTGAACGCATCTCGATGTTGTGACATGAAATTCGGAGTCACGACATCTAGTTAAAATATAAAAATTCAAATCCTGCCTTGATGTCACGACATGGAATTCGATGTCGCGACATCGACTCTATTTCAGCAATAGTCTTCAATTATTCTTTAATTGCTCTTTGGCCGTCATCCTTGTTCACTTTGACTTCAATTTTTCAATTAATAACCTGTAGAAATATTAAACTAAATTGATTAAAACTGAATTAAAACTCATAATAACAACTAAATATTAAAAATGCATACATGATAAACTTACATATAAATGTCTTATATTTATGTATTCTTTACCACGTTTTCATGTGTTGCAAGCAATGTTTGAGTTAATTACGAACTTAATTATTTTATTTTTAGTTTGTGTAGGTTTGGAATGAAAAAGGAGTCAAAATGATTAAAAGGTTGGAGAAAATTCATAAAGATGGAAAACATATACCGGCGAGGAGCAAATTTGGATACTATTTGGTAATTTCAGCATACCTTTCTCGTCCAAGCTTCAATTAAGTTGATTCAAGAAGCATTCGAAAGGTAAAAGGGAGAGCTACAAATTTCATGTTTTGAGTATTTCCTAAATTCCATCAGCATCAAGGTCAAAATTGAGTTGGAAGTTGAGACAGGTGCACAAGAATTCACGCACATGCGGGAGAAAATCCTTGCGCACGTGTGCAAACTCCAAAGAGGAAATTTCTGGTTCTATAGGTTGCGTACATGTGTGAGAATTTGTATGCATGTGCACACGTTGCGGTGAGATTCAACATAAATTGTTATTCTTATTTTGTACCTGTCTTCATCCGATTGGACTCCTTTTCATGGGCCTTTACGTTTCTATCATTAGAGAGGGGGATTTAACCCTAATATTCCTTATAAATATCCCATTGTAGAGAGGAGTTAGACATTAGATCATTAGAGTAGATAGATCATAAGATAGCATTCATTAGTTAGGGTTTTAATTCTTTGTCAAGATTTCAAGCTTCATCAACCTTTGTTCCAGCCGTACTATTGAGTTTGCTTATTTCTTATTCAATTTAATTCCATTGGTTTCAATTTTACATTTTTAATTATCGCCGTTGTTAATTTATTGTTGTTCTTAGTTGTAATTCGTAGTTCTAATTCAATTCTGTTGAATTAGAGTTTGGAAGTTGCAATCTTTAGTTTATTAATTATTGTCTCATCTCATTATTCCAATCGTAGATTGGATTAATTGCTTTCTTATATTTCAATCTTTGCACGAATTAGATTAATTTCAATTCAGTAGACTTAGTAAATAGAAAACCCTCTTTTTAATTAATTTGTCTAACTAGTAGAAAAGTTTATGAACCCTAGTATATGTTCTGTAATCCTTATGAGAACGATCCTTTCTTACCTAATTTACAAACTTACCTGTATCCTTGCTAGTGTGCAAATGTTGGTTAGGGTTAGTAAGGTTTTATTTATTGCGTGTTGGTGAATTGAATTACCTAATTCAATATTTACCGAAGAATACACATAACGTAAAAATTAACTGAAACACTCAACAAATGCAAGAATTCGGAATTTAAACTAACAAAATGCCATAATTTAGAAGTAAAATAACTCTAGCTTACTAGAATTATCTGCATACCTTTATAAACATAACCCATATAAGGCTTTTCATTAGCATCACATACACGCAACAACCAAATAATAGGTCCCATGATTCTAACTAGAATCAAGCAATTGTTCCAAAACTTATCATCCAAAAAATTTGCTTGGCCTCTTTCCTTTAGCCATTTTTAATTTTTTTTTGTTATTTCCACTAGTTACGCTTAGCTAAAGCTTACAAATTAACTTTCCAATCATATAGACTTTTTAATGGTATAAAAGTTGTAGCAAATCTAGTTTCCTTAGGACGAATAATCTCCTTCCATCGTTTGCTTTTCCTTAGCCAATTCAAAGTGAACTTATGATTATACATAACTATAGTCAACATTGAAGCAAGGCCTACAAGAGCCTTTACATCATTACAATTCACCAATATCTTTGAAAATCAAGTTAATACAATAAGCAACATAGGGTGACCAACAAATAGTAGGATATCTTTTGCTAAATTTTAATCCTGCCGCCTTATAGTTACTCGAATTATCAGTAACCATGTGCACCACATTCTTTGGACCAAAATTTCAACAATTTTAGCAAATAGATTACACAAATTTTTTTGCATTTGATTCAATATTTGATACATCTACAACTTTAATGAAAGATATACCCTTGGAACAATGAACCAAGGAATTAATCAATGACCTTTACCTACTATCTTTCCACCCATCACCCATATTATAGTACACCTAGTTTGAACCCAATTAATACGAAGGGAATCAATTACTAATTGTACATCTTTTTTAGCATCTTGCAACAAAGGGACTCGTAAAGCATAATAAGATGGACCTTTATACCCATGTCCCATAGATGCTATTTGATCAATAGCTCTTTGATAAAATGGATAATTAATAGCATTTATAGGAATCCAAGCATCATAAAACCAAACAGCAATAGCCATGTCAGTGTTATGCCATTTTTTTTATTTTGCAAACAAGCCTTAATAGTAGGTTGTAAAGTATCACGTCTACCTTTAAAATAAGCATATATACCTGTCATGGCCTTTCTCTTTCCTTTACCGGCTGATGCTCCTACCACATAGACTGAAATTCCTTTGGCTAGAGGAGGAGGAATTTCTTGAACATCATCCCCATCAAAATCATCCACAGAACAACGAAATGGATTTTCTTCCCCGAAATCTCCTCTTTTTTCTTAGCTTTTTGTGCATGCTCTTTGAAAGATCCTATGATAATTTCATATCCTACTTTCGGAGCAACCCTTGTGCATGGAGCAACATTGCCCCTTTCTTCTGCAAAATGTAGCTTCATACAATGAATGCCACCCCTAGCAAATTGATTGTTATAAAACCCACAAATCAAGACTTTTCTTCCTTTGTTATTGATGCCTTCATTGATGTATTTCCATGCTATATATGTTTTCTGCCATGACTTTGATTTAAACTTGTAGATTCCGTATTGCTAGATGTTCCCAAAGGTGGAGAATTCAAGTTGCTACCCGCAACATCTATTATCTTGAAAAAATTTATGAAGTGGATAACAAGGTTAATTAACTTAATTTTTCTATGTGCGAAATTACTTTTGTTTGAATATTACTGTTATGACTGAAAAAACCCATATGAGAAAACTAGACTAAAAATAACAAAAAAGAAATGATAAATTAAATGAAGGAAAAATAGATAACAATAACAAAAAAAAGAAATAATAAAATAAATGCAAGAAAAAGGAAAAAAATAACAAAACAAAATAACAAAAAAAATGCAGAAAAATAGACAAAAAAATAATAGAAAATAAATTATAAAACTAAATGTAGGAAAAATAGACAAAAAATAGAAAATAAATAATCTATTTTATTGTTATTTAGATGTGTATGCAGATGCATACAAATTCTCAACCAACTGAAAATAATAGAAAAAATGAAAATAAATTTAGAAAATCTAAATAAAAAATAACAGAAAAGATTTAATAAAAATAAACGCAAAAAAAAATTGGCAAAAACATAATAGAAGAAAAATAAGAAAATAAATGCAAGAAAAAAACATAAAATAAATAACAAATTAGATGAAGGAAAAATAGACAAAAAATAATAGAAAATAAATAATAAAAATAAACTCATAAAAAATAGACAAAAAATAACAAAAGAGAAATAACAAAATAAGTGGAGGAAAAATAGACAAGAAAATAATAGAAAAGGAATAACAAAATAAATCCATGAAAAATAGACAAAAAAAAAATAACATAAAAGAAATAATATAAACGTACCAATTAACAGATGGTGGAAATTGGAAGAAGTGGTGGAGAAGCAGGAGGAGGAGGTCGACTTAGAGTGTTGGAGTTGAGGGAGGTGGCTGGAGACTTGTGAGAGTTTAAGTTGAAAAGAAATGCAAAAGGGTTTCTGTGTTTTTCGTTTGCCAACTTGACGTTTTCAATTCTTTTTTTTTTTTCTGGTTTATTTAGATTTCTTAATTCTAAAAGTTAAAAAACCGGACAATTTTGGTTGAACTGGTTTTTTTTCTCTCGTATCAATTATTCAATAATTAGAATAACATTCCCTATGCAATCACACAAAATATCCTAAATTCTTTATGTTCCATTTAAATCAATTTTTCTTAAAGACAAATCAACCAACAAAGTAATATTTATGATTTAGTTAAAATCACTATTTCTAATGAATTTCACCCAAAATATTAGTCGCTCTTTTTGAAAATGATAATACCAAGTTTTTGAAGTTCTTGAGTTGCAAAAGAACCACTTTTAGTCACACATACTTAAGTTCACGGAACATCCAGTTCAAGTAGTTCAATCATATGGTATTGCAAGTCAAATATCATCATCGAGTACCAAATTGATCAAATATTCATCCAAGTGCCGTCAAACATAAACATGCAAATATAAAAGGACCATTCCCGACACATGTAATGAACACTCCCAAACTTGATACTTTTATTCACTGGATAAGTAAAACTCATCCATCCACTCACCCAAAACTCAACAAACAAAAACCAACACATGATTGAACTCAAAGCCATAATAACATTATCTAAAATGAAATCTAATCAAAAGAAGTCACTAAGAGTAAAATTAAGCTATAACCAAGTAGACATCCATATAGGCTTACAAAAGTCAATCTAATCACTTAAACATCATAAATAGAATACTTGGCATCAACCTAAGGCACTTAGCCACTATCACAACTCAATTAAGTAAACAACTAGAGGTATAAAAAGCTCTAAAACCTAGCATTCATCAATAAAGTTCAATATTAGATGAAAGTGACCGAACCTAATCCAAGCATCAGTAATAATAAGTACTTGTGATGCACATGTGAGTCAAGGAACAAATGATGCGGTTGTGGAACAAGTTCAAGGAGTGGATCCAATTCAAGTTCCAACCAGGCCAATCACGAGGTTGAGGGCCAAGAAGTTACACCAATCCATGCTAGGCTTTGTCAAGGAGATTTTGGACCAACAAGCATTATTATTTGCAAATGCGGGCCAATAATTCATTCAAGCTCAAGTTAAGAGGGCCGTGCATGTTTTAGAAGTCCAATTCCAAGAAAATTCAAATCCAAGAAGTCCAAGAATTGAAGAGCTTCACGGAGGGTTCGAAAACCCTAATTTGCACCAAGGCCCTATTTGACAATCCATTCCAACTAAATTAGGATTTATTTTTTTGCACTTGTTCATAGGATTTTTGTTTTATTTAGAGCGAAAATTTCAGCCTATATCAATGCTAGTTTAGCTGTCTAGTATTCCAATCCCAAGCCTGCTAGGAAACCTCATAGGATTTGGCAAGGTTGTTTTCTAGTAGTATTAGGCCTATTTTGTAGGGTTTGGTAGCCTCTCATCATGTTAAAAAGGCTTCCCATAGTTTATTATTCATTCATCAATATTCAGAAAAAAACTTTGTGAGAAAATTCTCCAACTTGTCGTCTAAAGACTTGGGTATTTTGCAAGATTGATTCTTGCCACTACCTATCTTGAACACTATCGGTTCTTGTCTCGTTATAGACAATGGGTCGACATCTTGTACAGTCGAGAACAGATACTTCAAATACCTGATTTCTTAATCAACAGGTTTAAATTTGCCAACTCAGATTTGTTTAGGCATTCTTGGGTTTCACATCGATTATGGATCTCATCAGTTTATCAGCGTGGTTCGTATCAGAGTGGCATTAGAGCTTTGGTTCCTAAACACATTTGTTTTCTTGTTTCACACATCTTTAAATTGTTTTCTTGGTGTTTTGTCTGTTTATTCAAAAATTGTTCATCATTACCGTTCATCGCTTACTGTTCATCCGTAAAAAAGAAAAAAAATTAGCTTGTTCGTATATTGTTCATTCTTGTTGTGTTCTTTCGACAAAAGAAAAAATTCGATTCAAAAAGAAAAGCCCTAAACCGTTTTTTTAGAGTTTCTCTAGTTGATGATTTGTTCTTGATTCTTCCTATTGATATTTTGTGCCCATTTTGCTAGGATTGTCTTCTAATTTTGTGCACATTTCTCTATGAGAAAATCTAGAAAAATATCCAAAAAAACATGATTCAACCCTAACCGTTTCCTGGGTTTCCTTCTTTGCGATTTTCTTGTGCTTCGAATTTTATGGCTTTTTTGTGCCAAGTTTTGGAAGTATTTTTTTGCTGGGAATTCATGCTATAGGCTATAAAAAAAAAGAGAAAAAAAAATAGCCGAGAAGAAAAAAAGTGAAAAGAGGCCAAATTCCAACCCTAGTTGAAGTAGGGTTTCCAAGCCCTTCTCGCATTAGAAATTTTGTGCTAATTCGTTGTTCCATATTCTTATATATTTTCAATCTTTGTCTTAGTCGGAATAAAAAATTCACTTAAATCCTTGTTCCACTTGGATTTCACTAATTCCTATTTCCAGCTAGGAGTAGTTCTAGTCCTTTCTTTACTGGAATTTGAAGTAAAGTGTTGCCATTTTCCTGCTTTCTGAAGGCATAATTGTAAAACTGAAATTTGTTTATATTCTTTTCAATTTTTCCATATTTTACACTTGGGTTACATAAAAAAATTTGGTGAAATACCAGAAATACCCTTGTTCTCTCGGGTTAACACTTTCTAATCCAAAACCTTAGTTTGTTTAACCTTCTTATTGTTTGACTTTCTAAAGTGCATAGTGTGCATTCTTTGTTAAATCAATTCACCATTACTTTGTTATTTCTTTGTTTCATTAGTCTATAACTACTGATTGTGATCTAAGTGTTGGTAATTATTTGTGTCATTCTTGCTTTGTGTTTTCAAGTCTGCAAAAGACTTTGAGAAGAATTTAAACTAGAGGTAAAAGGCAAGACTGTGGTGAGTTCATTACTGGGTAAAAGCCTTGGATTTGAGTAAAACACAAGTGAAATTCTGTGACATCTTTAAATTTGAGCATAAACACTCAGGGAGTGCCTTGAGGACCTTCTTAGTCCTTACTAACCCTAATTCTTGAATTCCTTGTGTTCTAGTTTATTTTGCAGATTTAACATGTCCCAAGAAAGGGAAAGTTCAAGGGTTAATGCCTTAGATTCACATGTTGCCGAAATGGCAATATCTCTTGAGGATGTTTAACGTTCTCTTGAGATGTTAACTAAAAGAAGGATTCAGACACTTCGCAAGTTGGTCGAGTTGAGCCTCATGCTCATAAAACCCCACAAGTTTGTCGAGGTACGTATGTAAATTACGATTCCCATTCATATCAGTCTGACAATGAGTTAAGATGTAGATGCAAGGTTGAGGACTCGACGCCATGTGCAAGAAAGTGGTAAGGTTGACGATGATACTGGTAACATTAAATTGTCTATTGCTACATTTCATAATGGTGATCTCGATCCTAATGATTATCTCGAATGGGAAAAGAAGATAGAGGTTATTTTTTATTGTCATAACTACTTTGAAAGAAAGAATGCTCAATTAGCTATTGGATCATTTAGTGATTATGCTTTAGAGTGGTGGGATCAATTCAAAACCAATAGACTTAGGTGTGGAAAGCCACCAATTAATTAAAGATTTGTACCTTCTACATATCATCGTGATTTGCATCAAACTTTGCAAACGTTAAGGTAAGGTAGTAAATCAGTAGAAGAGTACCATAGGGAGCTACAAAGGTGTCTAATGAGGCTAATGTAGTTGAGGATATAGAAGCCACTATGGCTAGATTCTTATGTGGTTTAATAGGAAAGTTTCCAATATTGTAGAGTTGTATCATCATATTGAATTACATGATATGGTTGAAAAAGCCATTAAAGTAGAAAGACAACTTAAAAATGTTGGTAAACCTAGATGTGAGTTTGGCACTAATTAGTGTAGGAATTGGTCATAACAATAATTCTTCTCGGCCTAATCAATTTCAAATAGGCCAACTAATCCTAAAACTAATGAATCCAATAATAAAATTGTTAGACATCCTATGGATTCCTTAGTTAAAGGAGTGTCTTCTAACACTTTCAACCATACTCGTGATATTAAGTGTTTTCACTATTTGGATGCAAGTTACTATGCAAATGATTGTCCCAACAACCGTGCACTCTTCATGCAAGGGAATGAAGTGGTAAGTGAAGGAAGTGATGATGAAGATGACTCCATGCCAGCATTGGTGGGTCCTAGTAATGATGAAAAAGAGCCAGAGGATCTTTCTTAGATGCCTACCTTGGTAGTATTACGGGCACTTCATACGCAAACCAAGGACGACCAAAATGAGGTACAACACTAGAATATTTTTCTTTACCAAGCGTGTTGTACGAGGTCATTCATGTGGTTTAATCATAGATGGTAGTTGTGTCAATGTCATGAGTAAGTTAATGATTGACAAATTGAGTTAGCTGTGTTGTCTAAAACATCCATATCTGTATAAATTGCAATGGGTTAATGAATCTATGTGGTCAAAGTAACTAAACAAGCTTTAATTTCATTAGCTATTGAAAGTATAATGATGAAATTTTGTGTGATGTTGCACCAATGCAAGCGTCTCACATCTTGTTTGACCATGGAAATTTGATAAACACACTAACCATGATGGCCATACTAACAAGTACACATTTATTAAAGATGGCCAAAAGATTGTGCTTAAGCCACTGCCTCCACATCAAGTGAGTAAAGAGCAATTGTACATAAAGAACTCATCTGATGAATACTATAAGGAAAAAGCTAGACTAGAAAGAGGTGAGCAAGTGAAAAACCCTAATGACGCCCTTAATTCTAAAAACCCTAAAGGTGAATTGGTTAAGTTTGAAAATTCAAAGGGAAAGGAGTTGAAAAATAAAGCTAATTTCTTTATAGGGTTAAAAGAGGTTTAGTTAGCTATGAGTGTAAATTTGCCTATGTTAAATTTACTTATTTTTAATGAAATTTATTTTGTGTAGTCTAACCTTTGATTTGGCCTTGCCGAGATCTTTTGTTTCTCTTTTACAAGATTTCGAGGATGTATTCCTCGAAGAGATCCCCCCTGGCTTGCCATCTATTAGGGGTATTGAGCACCAAATTGATTTTGTCCCAAGCGTAGTCATCCCTAACAAACCCGCCTTTAGAGCCAATCTAGAGAAAATGAAGGAAATTAAAAAACAAGTTAAGAAATTAATGGCTCAAGGGCGTGTGCAGGAGAGTACGAGTCAGTTTGCTGTGCCATTGATTCTAGTTCCAAAGTAGGATGAGTCATGGCATATGTATGTAGATTGTCGAACACTACACTGCATTACAACAAAGTATCACCATCCTATATCTCGTTTTTATGACATATTAGATGAATTATATGGTTCTAAGAATTTCAGTAAAATTCAACTAAAAAGTGAATATCACCACATTCACATGAAAGAAAAGGATGAATGAAAAACTGTCGTTTCCAAACCAAATTTGGTCTTTATGAGTGGTTTGTCATGCGTTTGGTTTAACAAATGCACCAAGTACTTTCATGAGATTAATGAACCATATCTTCTGTGCATTTATCCAAAAATTTGTTGTTGTTTATTTTGATGATATTTTGATTTACACCAAATCCTTAGATGAACATCTTGTTCACGTACATCTAGTACTTTAAACTGCAAGAAAAGAACAACTTTATGCTAATCTAAAAAAGTGCTCATTTTACATGAATGAAGTTGTTTTTCTTAATTTTGTTATTAGTTCGAAAGGTATTCAGGTTGATAGAGGAAAGGTCAAGGCCATTAGTTATTTGCTGACTCCTACTAACGTGTTTGAAGTGTGGAGTTTTCATGGTTTAACAAGTTTTTATCGCAAGTTTGTGAAAGATTTTAGTACTATAGCTGCCCCTCTCATTGAGATAATCAAGAAAAATGTACTTTTTAAGTGGGGTGAGGCACAAGAGCATGCTTTTCAGATGCTCAAGGTCAAGTTGTCTACTACCCGTGTTTTACATGTACCGAATTTTTCTAAAACTTTTGAAGTAGAATGTGATGCTTTTGGCATTGGTATAGGTGTAGTTTTGATGCAGGATAGACATCCAATTGTGTACTTCAGTGATAAGCATAATGGAGCCACGTTAAACTACTCGACATATGATAAGGACCTTTACGCATTGGTGTGGACCTTGCAAAATTGGCAACATTATCTGTGGTCTAAAGAATTTGTAATTCGGACGGTCCATGAGTTGTTGCAATTTTTGAAAGGCCAAGATAAGTTGAACCAACATCATGCACATTGGTTAGAATTCATTGAAATGTTCCCTTATGTTGTACAATATAAACAAGGAAAGATAATGTAGTTGCTGATGCATTGTCTCGTCGATATGCTTTGATTTCAACATTAAACACTAAATTTCTTGGTTTTGAACATATAAAAGATTTGTAGGCTAAAAATCTTGATTTCGTAAATGTGTTTGAAAGCATGTAAGTCGACTGATTTTGATAAGTTTGTCAGCATGATGGTTATCTTTTTCGTGAGAATAAATTGTGCATTCCAAATTGCTCATTACGTGAATTACTTGTCAGATAAGCACATGGTGGAGGTCTCATGGGTCATTTTGGTGTGGCTAAGACATTAGATATGCTTAAAGAACACTTTTTCAGGCCTAACATGCACAAATATGTTGGACGTGTGTAAGCTTAGTGTCTTGGTTGTAAGAAAGCTAAGTCCAAAGTTAATCCACACGGTTTTAATGTGGCTGTGCCTATTCCGAGTCACCCTTGGTTCGATGTGTCCATGGACATTGTCTTAGGATTGCCAAGAACTCCAAGGGGTCGTGATTCAATTTTTGTGCTAGTGGATAGGTTTTCAAAATGGTACATTTCATCCCATGTAATAAAACTCGTGATGCTGTGCATTAGGAAAGTTGTTTGTTTGCATAGGGTTCCTAAGACTATAGTTAGTGATCGAGATGTAAAGTTTAATTGTCACTTCTACTATTGTAACTTTTGGCGTGTCTTATTGGGGAAATTGGGTACTAAATTTCTATTTCTACTGCATTTCACCCTCAAACTAATGGCCTAACTGAAGTAGTCAATAGAACTTTTGGAACTTTGGTGCGATCTGTCATAAAGAAAAACTTGAAGTCTTGGGAGAATTGTTTGCCATTTGTTGAATTTTCTTATAATCGTGTAATTCATTCTTCAACTGGTTTTTCTCCATTTGAGGTTATTTATGGTTTTAATCCACTAACAACTTTGGATTTGATTCCTATGCCAGTGAAGGAACTAACCAGTTTTGATGGACAGAAAAAGAGTTAATCAAGTCTATCCATGAGAAAGCTAGGTAGCAAATGCTTAAAATGAACCAACATAATGCCACAAAGACCAGTAAGGGTCGAAAACAAGTGGTCTTCGAAATAAGAGATTGGGTTTGGGTACATTTTGGAAAGGAAAGATTCCTAAAAAAAATGAAATTTAAATTGGATCCTCGTGGGGATGGACCTGTTCAAGTACTTGAAAGAATTAATGAAAATTCCTACAAGTACGACCTTCCTGGTGAGTATAATCTTAGTGTAACATTTAATGTTAGTGATCTTTCTCCATTTGATTTTGATGTAGGAAGCGATTCAAGGATGAATCATCTAAAGGGGTAGGGAGATGATGCACACTGAGCCAAAGAACAAGTGATGGATCATGGAACAAGCTCAAGGAGTGGATCGAATTCAAGTTCCAATCAGGCCAATCATGAGGTCGAGGGCCAAGAAGTTCCACCAAGCCATGCTGGGCTTTGTCAAGAAGATTTTGGACCACCAAGGATTATTATTTACAAATGGGAAGAATTCATTCAAACTCAAGTAAAGAGGCCCATGCATGTTTTAGAAGTCCAACTCCAAGAAGATTCAAGTCCATGAAGTCCAAGAATTGAAGAGCTTCACGAAGGGTACAAAAAGCCCTAATTTGGACCAAGGCCCCATTCAGCCATACATTCCTAATTAAATTACTCATTGGATTTATATTTTAGCATTTGTTATGGGATTTTTGTTTTAGTTGGGGTGAAAATATCAGCCTATATCAATGTTAGTGTAGTCAGGTTTATGTCTATTATTCATATCCTAAGCCTGTTACGATTTGGCAAGGTAGTTTCCTAGTAGTATTAGGCCTATTTTGTAGGGTTCAGCCTGCCCCTTGTCATGTTAAAAAGAACTCCCATAGCTGACTATTCACTCATAATATACAGAAAAAAAAAAAACTCTGTAAGAAAATTCTCCAACTTGTCTTCTAAAGACTTGGGTATTTTACAAGATTGATTCTTGTGACTAGCTATCTTGAACACTATTGATTCTTGTCTCGCTATAGAAAACTAGTCGATACCTCGTACAGTTGAGAACAGATACTTCAAATTCTTGATTTCTTAATCAACGAGTTTGAATCCGTCAAGTTGAATTTGTTTAGGCATTCTTGGGTTCTGTATCAATTCTAGGTCTCGTCAGTTTATCAGCAGGGTTCGCATCAACTTTGATATCAGCTTATGGTCCTAATCCAATATACTCAAAAGAAAGTTTCCAAACCAAATTATCTAGAAGCAATAAACAAACATAAGAATGTGCTAAAAGTGGCTAAAAAATGAGAGTAAATGCAGTTTTCAAGTCATAGGTGTTTAGGTGTTCTCGGATTTTGCATCAATTCTGGGTCTCGTCAGTTTATTGGTGGGGTTCACATCAACTTGGCATCAACTTAAGGCCCTTGGCCAATCTACTCAACAGAAAGTTTCCAAACCAAATTATCTAGAAGCAATAAACAAACATAATAATGTACTAAAAGTGACTAAAAATGAAAGTAAAAGCAGTTTTCAAATCCATCTAAGTTCAAAAATTAAAGTCAGGTAAAGAGCATCATTGTGAGTGATGTCTTCTCAAAATCTTCATTCTTCATCCTCTACTGGATTGAGGTCTTGCTCCATCTTATCTTCTTGCCCATCTCTGCACTACTGTGTTGGCTCTCCTTAAAATCTTCATCTTCAGTAATGGGCTCCACCAATGTCACCTACTTTATGTAATTTTCCTTGATATGATGGTCCCTCGGGTGGTATGTAGTATGCATGACCACGAGATGGACCATAGTGCCAAGTTGGAGATAGTCTTGGTTGAATCCAAGTGTTGAGCGTCGGGACCTTGATAGGCTCATGAATAACTACTAAATTGTTGTGGATGACAAGCTGGCTATTCGTCCAATATCCTTGAAGCTCATTGCGTTCCTCATCGGTGTTTGGTGCATTGAAAACATACTCTGCTAACAAGGGAATGTGTAGTGCTCTGGATCATCTTATAAACATAATCCTTGTTGATTCGACCCCTTGGATGGGTCTAAGGTTCACAAGGAATGATGGGACAACCTGCACTGAGACATAGGTGAGTTATTAAACTTGATGCATAAAATATGGGTCTCTTGGATCTATCATTTTCTAGGAACCCCTATGTAATCAATCTTCCAACATTCAAAGGCATCACTGCAAGGATAGTGTAACCTAAACATGCCTTATCTCGCAAAATATAACTCACTGAGTTTGACCCCCAAATTTTACAACTGATGAAACAAAGTCACAATTTAGCAATTATTGACAAACCATTGCAAGGAAATTTAAGCTCTCTATTCCCTGTTGCACTCATAACCCAATCAACATTAAAAGAACACAAAGCATTTTTAATAGCCATTATATCCTTGTTGCTGTCATTTAGGAACTCCCGATATTCCACACTATCAATAGAGGGTATGTTAAAATATTCATTGATCTTTTCAACACTGAAATCCACCAATACACCTATAACTCTCACTTTTCCCTCAAGCTCACATACATTATAATGAAACTCTTTAACCAAGGGGTGTTGCTATACTTAGACCTAAAATAAACATAATTGCAAAATCAATACCTAAAAAAAATTTGACAAAATCAAAAGAAGGGAAAATAGTGGAATAGAAATCATCATATCTAACAGGTTTGCCTTGTATGAATTTTTTCTTTTACATATTTTTATTTGCTAACAGTATTGTTCATAATATTTTTTTTTAATCTGATGAGACAATAAGGCCTTTTTTCTATTTAATTATGTATAATTGAATTTGTGTTTATTAGAGATCAAAATTGATATAAGTATTCAAGCTATAGTATTGATCGAGATTTTCATTATATAAAAGTAATTACTTACTTAATTTTAAATAAATTTGGAGCAAATACGATATTCAAATTGTTAAATTATCAAGCTCATGTGTTGTTTTGCCAAATTGGTTAACGAGTTACTCCGACGTGCATAGAGCTTTTAGTTCGGTGTTAAAATTATTGGCTTTAAATTATAAAAGTAGGTATTTGATTGAATCTATGTGTTTCTTTTTCTCACATTGCATATGTTGTATATCTGTACTTCTTAGATAAAGAGAGAATCATTGGTCTGGGGTTCTCTATTTATTTAGTTTAAATTTAAGAAAATAAAACTACCACTATTTTTCAAACTTATTTACTATGAATCTTTATAATTAATCTCAAACTTCGCATCCATCTAATAGTTTTGGTTTCCAAAATATTTAAAAATATTTTTTAATTATTGCTTAAAAATGTAAATTTAATTTTTAAAACATGGTTCATGAATATTTTTTTTCAATTACACACACATAGAATGTGCCTTTTATCACTTGTTGTATAAAACGGGAGCCCTAATTGGTCTGGTAGTCTCAAGTATTACACCACGCACTACAAAGAGTAAATTCAAACAATTAGTCGCTAGAGCCAATTCAATACATAAGCCAATATCACTAACATAAACATTTAAGAACAACTAAGTAAGAAACTAAAATTAACTATTAAAAACAAAAAAAAACAAAAAATCTAATCTACAGAACCCTCAAAGAGCCTAATATTGCCAAGGACAATCACCAACAATAGCGACAAAAACTTATTCTCTCGGGTAGAGTAAAATGAATTAAACACTCAAACAAAGTAATAAAACCTCACTTTGCACTAAATCTTACCTACACTTCCCCGCAAGTATACAACGAAGGTCGTAGATAGTGGTAAGCGAGTATCATTCTCATAAGGATCGTTTGGTTGGCAATTACTAGGATTTAATAGCCATTGTATAGTTAGGAAAACCAAAAAGAGAGCAAATACTAAACCTTATTGAAGCCATAAATCAACCAAGCATATAATTCACAATTAAAACTAAATTATCTACTATGGCAAGTAAAGAAAGCAATTGAACTACTAGTTTGAAGATTAACTAATCTAATTTAATGGAAGCAAGGAAACGACAACAAGTAAAACTACTTCTAAATTAACAAGATTAATTAAACTAGACTAGAATTGAAAGGCAATTAATCCTAAATGAACCAAAGAAAGCAATAAGAAAGCATGAAACCAAAGTGAATTTCATTTTTTTCTACTAATTGAACTATTGAAATTTGCAAAGGAAATAAGACTTAAACTAGATATTTTTGGGTTTTTGGTTTAATATAAGAAAGCCCACTAAAAATTACTAAAAATTAAAACAACAAAATGAAGATTTTATTAACTAAAAATCACTAAATTACCAAGAACCCGAAGACAACTTAAAACAGAATTAACTAGATTTTAAAGAAATTTAACTAGAAAGCAAGTGAAAAATATATCTAATAAAAGCTAATGATTAACCCACTAAAGTTATCATATCAAAATTAAAACTTGCAAGGAATTAAAGACAAGATCTAAAGAAAAATAAAAGAGAATTTGTATTAAACGAAAAACTTAGAGTTCAAACCACTATTAATCTAATCTACTACTAAAAATATTAACTACACAACCTACTGTGTGTACTATCACTTACTATTGCCTATTATATATATATTAGAGTGATTTACAAGTCAAGAACTAAAATTTGGTGGCCAAAAATTACAAAAAATGCCAGGAAAACTAATCCTTCTGTGCCTCGATGTTGCGACAAGGAAATTCAGTATCGCAACATCGAGTTGAAAATTACTAAATGAATCTCCACCTCAATATCGCAACACCAAATATCCATGTCGTGCCATCAAGCATAGATGTTTCAGCTCTAATCTTCAACTCTTCATCATTTTCATTTTGGCCCTCAAAATTTTGTGATTTTTACTTCTATCTTTCAATTCTTAACCTACAAAATTAATTAATTAAATAAGTAACAAAATTAACTAAAAATAAATAAAAATTCATGATATTTACATGGAATGAAAATAATTAAATAAAATACTTAATTAGATACCAAAAGTCAGGATTAAATTAATAAAATGCTATAATTTAGAAGCAACATAACTAGAGTTATCACACTTCCTTGAAAACTTCGTCAAGGTATACAAGCAAATAATTATTGTTCTCATCAAAACAAGAAATTTTTGTTGCTTGAATATAACCTATGCCTCTTGAAAAGGTAGCTAAAAAATTTTATGGTAATGACCGATTGAGTCTTCCAAGCCATCCAGAAATATGTTGCAACCTGTGCTTGCCAATGAACACTGAATCTCCCTATTGCATCTCTTTCAAAGCTTCCAGAAGTATCCACACTCTCAAATTAAATCTTCAATGGAGAATTGTATATGCAATCACTTCAGCATCAAGGTTGACATTTGTCATTCAAAAAAATCTAGGAGATTTAGCAACGTTAAAATAAATTCCTATTTAACAAAACCTACAAATACGTTTCTAGAACTCCTTTCAACAATCCAAGGTCATAGCATTATAGAGAACCAAGTGTTCTCATGGTAAAGGTGATTGATTCCCTTTTACAATCTTTTGAGAGACTGCTACATTCAAACATTTTCACTTCCAAACCCAAAAGCTGGATTGAATTCCATCTCTTAAGGCCTACTGGAACTTAAGAAGGCCTTAAATTTGTCCTAAAAAGAGTGTGAGAGTGATGAAACCTCTAAACTTCCATGCAAAAATTTCTCCTCTTTTCAAATGTCTAATTTTTTAATACTTTTTTCACATTAACTAGAATTTGCAAAAATGCAAATACATCACCCTGCACCTCTCTTAAGTGGAATTTAAGGCAACTAACAAATATAACACAATGATTGGATATACTATTGATTCGTTTCTTCTACTCATCAAGAGTAGTTCCATGGTCCAAGAATGAGGTATATAAAATTTTAAGACCAAAAACTCTAGTCTGTTACGTATATTTTTGGAAGTATTTAATAGATTTAATATGAATTTGTTCTCAAGGTGTATCAATTCACTTAAAGTGTATAGCTTGCATACATGCATACATGCACCACTTTAACTAGCCCAAAAATGGACAACATACGGAAAATATTAAAGACAATTAAAATTACATAGATAAATTGAAAAAAATTAAACCAACTCTAATTCAATAGTTATTGAAACCATGTTGTTCATATGTGATTTATGTTGTATGCTTACTTTGTTGAATAGTAAACTTTATCAACATTTAGGTTGAATGCTTAAATTCTTTATTAAGAAAGAAAAATTTATCATTTCCATAAAATTGTAGGTTTGTTATTAAATGATAGATTAAAATGTTGACTATAAAATGTAAAGGTAAGATCTAAAGTCAAACAAATATTCTAAAATGATATTTTACTTAAAAGAACAAAGAAAATTATTTGAGATTTAAGATATTCATCTTCTTGAAAAATAGTACACGATGTGAAACTTCTACTTTAAATTCATTTCTTAATTAGTCATAACAATATGGGCGAAGCACTATGTTTTCCAGTTGGTTGAAAAAAAATTGATCTATGATTTATATACTCCTCGTTAAACTTGTAAAGTGTAATCACCCTCATTGTTTAAGGTGCAAAGTGTTACTAACCACTTATTTTACACAATAAAAGTATTAGTTCATAACACTTTATACTATGAAATTCTATTCTCAATAATTTATTTTCCAAGCATTCCTTATTTGAAACATTTCCCAATTTGTAAAATTAATTTGTAAGCATTTATTACTTTTCCCTTTTCCTAGTAGGTAAAATATTATTTGAAGATGATTGGAACAAAGGTAATTTCTCAAAAAATTTAAACTTCAACTTGTATTCTGAAGCACCATTGCATGTCTGCCATAACTTGATTTTAAAATTTTAGTTATTGCAAATTAGATATGCTTTTCAATATTCTAACCACTAGTTTTTATCCATCAGTTTATTTTCAAGCTTTTCCATACTGGCTGATCTAGGTAATGTAATTATTTTCACCACATTCTCGACACCAATTACCTAAAAAAATCATTAGGAATACAGGCAAAGGATTATTATTCCTATCAAAACTAGAAATGTTTGTTGATTGAATATAAACTGTGCCTCTTGAAAAGGAAGCTAGAATGTTACAAGGTTTTGATAGATTGAGTCTTCCAAGGCATCCAACAATATGCTGCAACATGTGCTTTCCTATGAACATTAAATCTTCCATACATATTGTTGCATCTTTTTCAAAATTACCAGAACTATCAACCCTCTCATATCCTTGCATTGAGAATTCTATATGCGGTCTCTTCAGAACCAAGATTGACTTCTATCATCCTCAAAAATTTAGGATATTTTGCAGTATTGAAATAAATTTCTATTTCAAAAAACAAAGAAAAACCTACCAATATGTTTCTAGAATTCACTCCATGATAAACATTCTGCATTCACAGCCTATAGAGAACAATGTGTTCTTGTGGTAAGGTTGATTGATTTCCTTCCACAATCTTTTGATGGACTACCATATTTAAACATTTTTCACTTCCAAAACCAAAAGTTAGAAGGAATTCAAACTCTCAAGGCTTAGTGGAACTTAAGAAAGCCTTAAATTTCTCCTCAAAAGAGTGTTAGAGTTCCGTGCTCAAATTTCCCCTCTTTTCAAATGTCAAATTTTTGAATACTTTTTTCATATCAGTTCAAATTTGCAAAAATGCAAATACATCTCCCAACACCTCTATTAAGTAGTATTTAAGGAAACTATCAAATTTAACACAATGATTACAACCTACTTGTTTTCTAGTCATCAAAAATAGTTCCATGGTCCAAGAATGTGGTATATAAATTTTTAATACCAGCATCTCTAGTCTGTTTAGGTATATTTATGGAAGTATTTGTAAATATTGTTAATTCGAATTTGTTCTCAAAGTCAAAGTGTATCAATTCTCTGAATAAGTATAGTTCATATACATTCATATTGCCACCACATTAATCTAGCCCACAAATAGGCAACATATAGAAAACATTAAGACAATTAATATTACATAGACAAATTGTAAAAATTAAATGAATACTAATTTAATAGTTATTGAAACCATTTTATTCACATGTGATTTTTTTTGTATATGTTTACTTCGTAGAATAGTAGGCTTAATAAACTTTAGATTGAATGCTTAAAAATTTTATTATGAAAGAAAATTTTAATGTTTCCGTAAAATTATAGGTTATGATATTAAAGTTGAACGATTAAAATGATGAGTATAAAATAAAAGGTAGGATATAAGGTAAAACAAATCTAAAACGATATTTTACTGAAGAGAACAAAGACAATTTAAGATATAAATTTTTTCAAAAGTAGTACATTGTGCTCATTTATTTGAAAATTTTTAAATACATCAGCTTTTTAAATACAGTTTTTAATTAGTCATAAGAACATGTGCAAAGGACATGCATTTTCATTTTAGTGCAAAAAAATAGGCCAAAGTATAGATACTTTTAGTTTAAAGGGGTAAGTGCAATCACCCCTATTGTATAAGGCACAAATTGTTAATAACCATTTATTTTACACAAAATATTAGTTCATAACACTTTGTACTATGCAATTCTATTCTTGATAATTTAATTTCTAAGCATTCATTACTTGAAACTTTACACAGTTAGTAAAGTTAATCTGTAAGCATTCATTACTTGTCCCTTTTCTTAGTAAGTAAAATGTTTTTTGAATAGATTGCGACAAAATTAAGTTCTCATCCAATTTTCTCTTCAACTTGTACACTGAAACACCATTACATGTCTGGCATAGAAATTTAATGTTCAGTTATTGTAGATTAGGACATTCATTTCCATATTCCAACCACCAATTTTTATCCATCAGTTGCATTCCAACCATCTAAATACTGGCTGACCTGTGGAGCAAGTAATTCTTTCCACCACATTCTTGACACTAACTTCCTTGAAAACCTAGTCAAGGACAACAAGCAAGGAATCAATGTTCCTGTCAAAGCTAGAAATTATTGTTGATTAAATGTAAATTGTGCGTCTTAGGTAGGAAGTTAGAACATTCATAAGGCTCTAACGAATTGAGTCTTCCCAACCATTCAGGAATATGCTGCGACCTATACTTGCATATGAACATTGAATCTTCCTCACATACTATTGCATTTTATTCAAAGCTTCTAGAAGGATCCACCCTTTCAAATCCTCATAACTAAGAATTGCGTACGTAGTCTATTCAGAATAGAGGTTGGCATTTACCATTCTCAAATCTAGGAGATATAGCAACATTGAAATCAGCTGTACTTTCATTTAGAGAAAACCTACAAATATGTTTCATGAACTCCCTTGATGATGAACTTTCAGTGCTCACAACAAGGAATAAATACAATTTTAGTCCTCAAAATTTGAACGATCAAGGTCTATCTTGGTCCTCAATATTCTAGATATAATACATTTAATTCTTAATTTTTTCAATTTCTACCAATTTAAAAAAAAAATTGAAAAATTGTCAATTATAGATGGGAAAAGTCACGTCCAAGGCACATGACTATAAAATCTCAACATCCAAATGCAATTTTAGCCTCCAAAGTTTTGGACATGGTCCATCTTGGTCCCTAAATATCCAGACAAAACATATTTAATCCTCAAATTTACCAATTTCTACCTATTTAGGACAGATTTGAAAATTATGTCCATTACAGAGGAAAAGTCAAACACAATGTATGTGACTATTAAATCTAACCTGGGTAATAATACCTTGTAGCCAATTTCCACTTATTTAAATATAATTTCACTTTTCCCTTTGCCTATCCACACCTAACCATTTAGTATTCCTATCTACTTTATCAAAAAGGACTTCATCTCCTCATCATCATTCATATCATTATCACAAACAGTTAGGGAAGACCATTCTGTAGAATGGTCCATCAAATTCATTGTTACCACCATTCCTATTATATAGATTTTCTAAGGGATCACAACATACTTCCTGAATCCTAGTTTCATGAAAAGACTTTTCCTAGGTGTTAATTATAATTAAAATTGTATTTTTAAGTGAGAATCTTGTGGAGGCCACTCCTTTGTACTAGTTTGAAGAGATATTCCAATTAATTTCTTAGGAAAATCCCTTGAATATAACAAGCTCACAACATCAAGAGATAATAACTACATAATTACTCAAATGTATATCAGAATATTAGGGAATGTAAAAAATGAAGTAACTTTAAAATTTCACTCACCTACAATAACTACTTTCTATTGTCTAAAGACTACTATAGATAGTAAGTATTCTTCACCATAAGTAAAACATCTGATACAATACACACTACATTACTTCTCTCCGTAATTATTCTTCATATTATTGTTGCCACCATACCAAATTACACTCTACTAAACTATATAGTTAAATAATTGAGTACAAGCGAAATGGATTTACCAGTTTGTGATTAGTGTTTTGCTACATCAAAAGTTACTCGGAGGTCATTGTATCAGAGGGTAAGAACACCACATCAATCCAATGCATTAAAGGCTGCACGATTCTGGTAGAAATGAGTTAAATTGCAGTCGTAGGCACCCAAAATTAACAACTCGCAATTATAATGTAGTAGTGGCGAGTCAAGTTCGTCCCACAGAGAACAGAGTTATTCTTGTGCTAAACTAAAAAGGGGGGGGGAAGTTTGATGATCTTAAACTAAACAGTAAATCAATAAAATAAATTGGAGAAAATTCAATTAAGAAAAATCTTGGTTTCGGTCATATCTACCACGAAAATTTTACTAGTCGATCATTGACACGCAAGATAATTCAATTTTCATATCAAGCACTAATTGAAGAATTAAACCGAATTCCAATTCAAAGTTGATTCTTATTTATTTCTAACTTTGGCTAATTTTCAACATGTGATTTAATCCAAAAACGCGCCAAAGATTAATTAATAGAAGCCTAATCATTAAAATCAACAAGAATAATTAGGCTAATTAAACATAAACACACGCGGTTATGTCAATTAGTTGATTAGTTTCCCTAAATTAAATAACACGAATCGAGTAATTATCAATTTAGTTGTTTCACATATTGAATTAAGCACACACGGTTAAAACAATCTAGCTATAGATTAATTCCAATAACTTAATTATTTTGCAGCAATAACAAGTTAAAAAGAACAATCATGAAATTAATTGCAGAAAAATAATCAATACTTGCTAAAAAATTGAATAAATTCAAGAACAAAAAGTCTCAAAACATAGTAGAATTGACCATGGCTTCAAATCCCTCAACAAAGAAAAGGTTTAGGCACAAAGTGCCATGAAAGAATAAAGAAGAATTTTTTCTGCTGAAAACCCTAGCTATAACGTGAAAAATAAAATGTTCTCCTCTTTTTCTCACCCTACTTGGAATATTTATATTGAGTATTAGGGTTACAATCAAGGTCTAAGGATAAGCACATACCCAATAGAAATCGGCTAAAAACTTGTCCAACTGGGTAAGAGATCTACCAAAAATCCAAAAATACGCAACACTCCTATTTTGGGCGCATATGCACTGTCTATTTTGGGCGCATGTGTGCCCTAGGCAGAGATGGAACTTTAACTTTTGGACTCAGTGCACAAGCACTGGGCTTGACTTTCGGCTTCAATTTTGATCCAGATTCATTTGGAATTTGGTAAAACTCAAAACATGGAAATTGTATCTCTTTTCCTTAGATTTTCAAAACATCATAAATCACCTCAATTGGAGCGTAGATAAGTAAGTTATGTTCAATCTACCAAACTATGTCAAAATCGCTCCTCGCCGGTGCGCATTTTCCAACTTTGCAAGTTTGAATAAGATGCCTATAGAATCCTGTAAAACTCAAAACATAAAAGTTGTAGAACTCTGTAATTTCTTTCCAAATCATCCAAAATCATCTCAATCAAAGTTTGGACTCGAATGTTATGCTTGAAATACGAAACAGCATCTCAAAATGGCTTCATACTCATGCTTGTTCCGCCCTTAGCATTTTCTTTTATCTTTTCCAACTTTTTCAGCTCTTTTTCACTTTAACCCTACAAAAATTAAGAATAATTAAATTAAACTGAATAATAACTCAAATCTTGTTTACAACACATAAAAAACATGGTAATTGACACATAAAATATAGCACAATTATGAAAGCCTTAGATCGTCCTCGATCAAACATAAAATCAGAACACTTAAGCTTAACACATTCCACTCAATATATTCCTTCAAATATCCACATAAATAATCAATAATCAATCCACCAATCAGAGTAGTCTAAGAACCAAAGAACTCAAATGCTAATAAAAATCAAAACATGAAATTCGTGTGTATGTGTGTATAGCCATTCAAAAACATAGATTCGAAAACATCTATATTAAATTATGAAAACCATCAAAAAATTTTCTAAACACCCCATGGCTCACTTTTCTTACACCCCTCCAGTAATCTAGACAACCGATTCTATTTTATAAATTAGGTAGGACTTTTAGCTAAAAGTAGAGGTTGGGATATTTATTAGCCAAAGAAGGGAGAGGATAAAACAAATAAGAAAAAGAGCTTTATAATAATGGAGGCCACACATTAAAATAAAACTTCTCTTCACATGAGAAATATCATACATCCACAACCCCACACTTGAGAAACAAACACCCATGAAAAAAAAAATTTGAAACCAAACATGGCAACCTCGCTCGAATATATATACATCACATCATCATTTTATCTTTTTATGTCCACTTACAATACGGGTACCAGTGTTAGGCACTACCCGCAACAAATAAACATGCAGGTACCAGTGATGGGCACTACCTAGAAATACAGGTACCAGTGATGGGCACTACCTGTAAATATCAAGAATAGCAGGTACAAGTGATGGGCACTACCTTCAACTACAGAAACTTCCATATTCATTTTTTTTCAATAATTTTTTTTCTAATACCCATTTCGCTACAAAAATTTACATCATCCACTTCTCACACACAACTTCCACCATTATATCCCCTTAGCATATAATGAGCACCATAAAGCTCTTAAAGGAATAACTTAGGATAAAACAATTAAAAGAAATATTAAGTTCAATAAGGGTAGGTAAATTGAGTTTAAACGAAAGAAGGTGAATGATGTTTCTCTTCACAAAAATAAGGCTCAAATAAGGTATTTAGAAATAAATTGTTAAAATTGTTGGCTAGTATGGCTCAACAAACAAAAAAGGCACTACCCTCATCTTCAACAAAATCAGATCGTCTAAGAATTTGTTTAAAAAATGTAATAAAGTGAGCTTTTGGGATGCAACATAATTGAGTCTATATAAATTTCTCTAAATATCCCAAATAAAAAATTAATGTATAGCTTAGTGCCAAAAAATCTCGAAAATCATGAATGGAAAATATTAACACCGACTACTCATTCATGCATGGTTCAATTAAAGATTTATTTTGCAGAAAAATGGAGAAAACACGTTAAGCAAAAACTTTTCAAAATTTTTAAAAATGGTCAATTAATCCACAAAAATTTTCAAAAATTTCGACAAGCTCTCAAATCAAAGAAAAAGTCAAAATATATTGTAACAAAATTGAGCAAAATATATCAAACAACTTTATAAAATCCAAATAACTCCCCTACCCCACACATAAAAATAAGCATTGTCCTCAATGCAAAAATAAAAGCATAAAATGGGAAAAAGAAAAGCTTCTCTAGATTTAATTCGTGTTTGGAGCAGTATCCGCTATAAATATCCCCTTGTCGTGAATGAAAGTTGGAGTAACACTAAACAAAACAAAATGAAACAAATAATTCCCTTGAGACAATAAGAAAAACAAGAAAATTGTAGAAAATAATCCTACAATAATCAAGAAAAAACTTACTCCCTTAAGAGAATAGACAACAAAAATAAACGAAAACACCATAATGACAATGAAAGAAAAAATATCTAATCAGTAAAAACATCTAAAACTATTCAAGAAATCAACTTGAAAATTAAAAGATCAGTTCGTATAAAATGGCCCTAAACATAGGGCATTAAACATATAAAAGCTCATGCAGCATTTGGCCCCCAATGCTGCAAAAAATGAGGAAAAGGAGGAAATGTCGACGGGTCCTCTCCCCACTCCCTTTCAATGGATCATTTTATCAGTTTAACTTATCATTAAGTTGATTTTCAGCACTAACAATACAATAAAACTAAGCTAACCCTAAATAAAATAAACAAAAGTAAAACTTCAAGAATAAATGAACAGAATAAAATTTAAATAGACATGGGTTGCCTTCCATACAGCGCTCCTTTATAGTCAATAACTTGACTGTGAACAAGATGGTCAGAATAACCAGCTTTATACCAAAGGAAAGAGAGCTCAATAATTGTTAGCAGTCATGCATAAGCTCTCTCCTTATAATTTCTCGCCATAAACTTATCCTCAATCTCCTTCTTTGCTCTGTCAGTTAGAAGCTCAACTCTGACCCCATTGTTGTCTATGTAAACTAGCTTATTCCTTTCCTCATGGCCCTTAAGAGACTCGATGATATCGAAATCTTTAAGAGCCAGTTCTTGATCTTCAACTCTTAAGGTTGATCCATAAGAGAATGTGGGGTACACTGGCTAAGTCTAAAACCATGATTGGCTCTTGTTCTGGAAGATGTTGAGGCATTGAAATCGGAGGCAATGAACTAGAGTCATCCTCAATTGGCTCATCGTCTTAATCCTATCTCTAGTTCTCACTCCATTTCTTCATGTTTTCCACTCTCAATTACTGAGATTCCAGTCTACTTATGGAAGAATTCAGTTGACTTAGTTGATGCTTCAAGCTTCGTAGACTGACTCTTACCTCCTGTTGAAATTGCAAAGTATTAGCAACTAAAGAATTGATTAATTCTTCCAAAGACTTACCAAGTTGGGTATAAGGTTGTTGTGATGGAACTGATTGCATATAGTGAAAATCTTGTGATGGATAACCTCAAGATAATCTATCCATTCTTGACTGCACTTATACGTATAGGGGTCATACCAAAGTGTTGTGGTGGTAATTGCTCGATAATGAAATGGGAACAATAAATCACATGCGAATTGGTAACCATGATGTAGATAAAAATGAGATCAAGTAATAAGTATACACAGTTAAATACAAAAATTTAAAACACAAAAATAAATCAAACCATTCCCCAGCAATGACGCCAAAATTTTGGTAGAAATGAGTTGAACTGCTGTCATAGGTATCCAAAATTAACAACTCTCGATTACAATGTAGTAGTGGTGCGTCAAATTCACCTCACAGAGAACGGAGTTATTCTTGTGCTAAACTAAAAAGGGGTTTTTTTGAATTCTTTTAAACTAAACACTAACACAATAAAATAAATTGGAGAAAAATTCAATTAAGAAAAATCTTGGTTTCAGTCATATCCACCACAAAAATTGTACTAGTCGATCATTGACACACAAGATAATTCAATTTCTATATCAAACGCATATTGAAGAATTAACCCGAATTCTAATTCAGAGTTGATTCTTATTTCTTTCTAAACTAGATAAAGTTGGCTAATTTCAACACGTGATCTAATTAACCCTATTAATTTAATCCAAACACACGCCAAAGATTAATTAATAGAAGTATTAAAATCAACAAGAACAATTAGCCTAATTAAACATAAACACACACAGTTATGCCAATTAGTTGATTATTTTCCTTGAATTCAATAACACTCATCAAGTAATTATCAAATTTAGTTGCTTCACAGATTGAATTAAGCACACGCGGTTAAAAATTTCTAGCAATAAATTAATTCCAATAACTTAATTATTCTACAGCAATAACAAGTTAAAAAGCACAATCATGAAATTAATTGCAGAAAAATAATGAATACTTGCTATAAAATTGAATAAATTCAAGAACAAAAAGTCTCACAACATAGTAGAATTGACCATGGCTTCAAATCCTTCAACCAACCATGAAAGAATAAAGAAGAATTTTTTCTGCTGAAAACCCTAGCTATAACATGAAAAATAAAAGCGTTCTCCTATCTTTCTCACCCTAGCCTTGGGGTATTTATATTGAGTATTAGGGTTACAATCAAGGTCTAAGGATAAGAACGTAAAATCGGCTGAAAAAAGGTCCAACCGGGAGAAGATATCTGCCAACAATCCAAAAATATGCAACACTGCTGTTTTGGGTGCATGTACGCCCTAGGCATTGCTGGAACTTTCCCTTCTGGACTCAGCGTACATGCGCAGCACATCCCCAGCGCATGTGTGATAGGCTTCACTTTCGGCTTCAATTTTGACCCTGATGCACGTGAAATTTGGTAAAACTCAAAACATGAAAGTTGTAGCTCTTCGCCTTAGCTTGTCAAAACAACTAAAAGAACCTCAATTGGATCTTAGATAAGAAAGTTATGTTCAATCTACCAAACTGTGTCAGAATCACTCCTCGTCGGTGCACATTTTTCAACTTTGCAATTTTGAACAAAATGCCTATAGAATCCTGGGAAACTCAAAACATAAAAGTTGTAGAACTCTAAAATAGCTTTCCAAATCATCGAATCTTCTATAGATCATCTCACTAAGAGTTTTGGACTTGAAAGTTATGCTTGAAATATGAAACAGCATAAAAAATGGCTTCATACTCAAGCATGTTTCGCCCTTAGTATTTTCTTTCATCCTTTCCATCTTTTTCAACTCTTTTTCACTTTAACCCTACAAAAACTAAGAATAACCTAATTAAGCTTAATAATAACTGATAAAATATAGCACAATTATGAACTTATCAAATTCCTAGGGAGAGTGTTGATTACTATGCCTCAACCATAAACTAGGTTTTCTAATTCTTGAATTAAATTATTATTTTAATTTATTGGTGAATATTATTGTTATCATTTTCCATTCTTTAGCTATAACTCTTTTGAAAAAAGGTTAAATGGGTTGAAATTTGTTGGGACAGTGTAATAATCCAAGTTAGATTTAATAGTCACTAATTGACAAAATGTTCAAATTTGTATTAAATTGGTAAAAAATGAAAATTTTGAAGTTTAAGTGTGTTTTTTTTGGAACTTTGCGACCAAGATGAATTGCGATCCAAACTTTAGTGGCTAAAATTGCATTTTCCTCTCATAGAAAATAGTGAACACAGTGTTCTCTTGGCAAGGATGATTGATTCCCTTCCCCAACATTCTGATATACTACCAATTTTCAAACATTTTCTCACTTCTGAAGGCATGATTTCAATTAAATTCCTACTTATAGGCGTAGTGGTATTTAAAATAGGTCCAATATTTCCCTTAAAATGAGTGTTAGTGTGATGAACTTATCAACTTTCTTGCTCAAAGTTTTTGTCTTGTCAAGTATCTCATTTTTTGAATAATTCATTCATGTCAGTGGAAATTTGCAAAAAAATAAACACATCACTTAGCAATTCTCTTAACTGGCATTTAAGATGGCTAACTTTTTTTTCACAATGATTGCAACTCATTTCCTCTTCTCATCTAGATCAGTTCCATGGTCCAAGAATGAGATGCATAAAATTTTAATACCATTAACTTTTGTTTGTTTAGGTGTATTTATGAAAAATATTTACTGAAATTAATTGGATGTTGTCATCTAAATTGGAGAGTATATTTCTCTAGATACATATAGCTTATATGCATTCATATTGCCACCATTTTAGTCTAGCCTACAAATGGACAGGAAGTAGAAAAAGTTAAAAACTACTAAAATTATATATATAACTTTGTAAAAAGTAAATGAACACAAACTCCGTAGTGGTTAGAACCAAGTTGTATTCCTGTGATTTCTGTTTTATGTATTGACTTTGTATAATAGTGATAAGCTCACAAGTGTTGTGTAATTTATGTTTCGTTTACCTCTGTTTTTATGTAATTTGAGCAATAATTGAGTTAATTATGAGCTTAAATGTTTTATTTTTAGTTTGTGTAGTTCTTGAATTTAAAGGGAACCAAAAAGATCAACACATTGGAGAAAAATTCGTAAGGATGAAAAACGAGTACTGGCAGGGAGTGAATTTGAACACTATTCAGAATTTTGAGCATAACTTTCTTTTCCAAGCACCAATTGAGGTTTGATTCAAGACGATTTCCAAAGCTAAGAGAGAGAGCTAGAACTTTCACATTTTGAGTTTTCCTAAATTCCATCAGTATCGATGTCAAAATTGAAGTAGAAATTGAAACTGGCATATTGTGAATCGCACACAAGTGCGAGGAAGAGCTTGCGCATGTGTGCAGGTCGAGGAAAGGAAATTAGTTACTGGAATTTGTGCACATGAGCTAGAAAAAGCTGCGCATGTGAGCAAGACGACCAGTTGGTGACGTATATTACTTGTTTTAGAAGTTTTCTCCACCTAGTTGGATTCCTTTTCGGGTTTTAGTGTATTTTTATCATCTTAGGGGTCTAAAACCCTGTTGTATCCCCTATAAATACCCCATTATGAAGGGAGTTGAACATACTTAATAGTCATCAGTTAGATTAATCATTAGATCAGGAAAGTCATAGCTAGGGTTTTATTCTTCTTTTTCAAGACTTCAAGCACATCAACTTTTTGTTTCGGCTACCCTATTGAGTTTGCTTTGCACTTGATCTAAATTCAATTTATTTTCAGTTCTTATTTTAATTCTGCAGTTATAAATTAATCCTCTTACGTTTCCTTTTCTAGTTCATTAATTTAAATTGGCTTTCGATAAATTTAGTTGGGTAGAACAAAATCTTGCGATTAATTTGTCTAACAAGTTAGTAGGTTTGTGTACCCTAGTAATTATCCAATAGCCCTCGTGGGAACAATCCTTACTCACCCAATATACAAACATACCTCGTATCCTTGCAAGCGTGTGTTGGTATTGATTAGGGTTATTAAGGCTTAATTATAACTTGTTTGTGAATTGAATTGGCTAATCAATATTTACCTGAAAATTTTTTGCTGCTGTCTCTATGGACTATTTTTGGCACAATGTTATATTTACCCGAACAAGTTTTTGGTGCCGTTTCCAGGGACTATTTTTGGCACAATATTAGGTTTAATGAGCCTTACTAGATTAAACTTTTTATTTTCTTTAACTATTTACAGTTGTTTTTGTCCTTTTGTCTCATAATTTTTCTGCTGGATTTTTGCGTTAATATTTTAACTTTGGTCTTTTTCTTTAATTTATGTTAAATACTCGATCTTCTAACCAACTGCTAATTCCAGGTGAATTGGACATTAAATGAACTCTATCCAGAAACCATGGAAAATTACAAGAATCAAGCCAAGGAGAGAATTTCATGGAGAATCCAAATCACAATACTAGGATCAAGAAGAAGTAGCAGGTAATCATGGCAATAGAGGTAATGTTAATCACTGATCCTTCAAGATTATGCCATGTCAAATTTTGAGGGGCAAGTTCTAGTATTGCCCGAATACCCGTACAGGCCAACAACTTTGAGATTGAGCCAGTTTTAATTCAAATGCACCAAACCCACGCTATATTTGGAGGTGGGCCCAACGAGGATCCCTATGCTCATCTGATGAATTTTGAAGAAGTCATTAATACATTTAAACACAATGTGGTACATACTGATTGTATTCAAAATAGAGCTTTTCCATTTTCCCTGCGGGACAGGGCAAAGGCTTGGTGGCAATGATGCCAGCATGGTACTTTCACAACATGGAATCAACTAGCTGAAGTATTTTTGGCCAAGTACTTTCTATCGTCAAGGACTGTAAAGCTTCAAAATGACATCACATCATTCTGTCAAATCACTGGGGAATGCCTAAGTGAAGCGTGGGGGTGTTTCAAGGAGTTGCTTAGAAAGTGTCCGCATCATGTCATTCTATTATGGCTACAAGTACAGATATTTTATGATAGATTATTTTTGGAGACTAGATTGATCGTTGATGTAAGTGCAGGAGGCGTTTTCCCTCTTATAACTCCAGAAGAGGCACAAGAGCTGCTGGAGAGGATGGCATCAACGCATTATTATCATGGTACAATCACTCCTTTGGTTGGGCAACAACCGTAATAACAAGTCCATCAAGTTAATACCCAACAAGGAGGCATGATTAATCTCAATAATGCCTTCTTAGCTCAACAAGGCATGATGTTGAATATCATGACCACTCCGAACCAACACATCAAATGGTATAGAGAATTTGGGAAGGAATTTGGTGAACTCCATAAATTCAGCACCTCAAGGGAGCATGTGACTATTGTGGAGGAAATCATTAAAATGGCCTTTGTGAAACACCCATGCCACAAGGTGAGTAAGTCCAATTCATTGACAACCAGAATTGAAGGCCAAGGAATCCGCCTAGTTCAAATGGTAACACTTACCCATCTTAGCGCAACCATATAAAATTTTTGTGGACAAATCAAAATGATGTTCAAAATCTTTCCTTTCAACTAAATTAGCCATAATCTAACTTTTCCATTAAAACTTCATCCTCTTAACCATATTAACCTCATCAAAAGAATTTCCAAAACTTCCTACCTTGGCCGAATAAAACATACTAACCTCCACCACCACTATCCTCAGCTCAAATTCCCATTGTCGTCCATATTTAAACCATGATCAATCCACTAAGGATAATTTTAGGAGGGACTTGGAAGCTTTGCAGAGAGTGTATGAAAATATGTCCTAGGTCAAACTTCTACTGGGAACATGGAATTACGATTAGGACAACTAGCTCGACAAAACAACGAGAGAGCTGGGGCATTGCCGAGTGACACTATTCCTAACCCAAGGAATAATACCCATGAGAGGGAGCAAGTGCAAACAGTTACTTTGAGGAGTGGTACAACTACAAAGCCAAAGGAAGTTAATGAGGATGCTAGAAGGACCATGGAGAAGAGTAAGGCAAAGGAAAAGCGAGAAGCATCCAAGAGCAGTGATGATCAAGAACAACCTACCCAAGCTCTTCCAACAAGGTAAAACTAAGGAAATCTCAAATGCACCAAGTACGTAGGTAAGTATTCCTTTCCCTCAAAAGATGAAGGAGAATGAGAAAACAAAGACATTCAAGAAATTTTTGAAATTTTTTTAAAATTTTCAAAAAGATTGAAATTAACATTCCTTTCGTTGAAGCCATTGAAAACATGCCTAGCTATGCCAAGTTCATGAAATAGATTTTATCGAGCAAAAGGAATGCTGATAGGGGACGAAATTTTGTGCTTAAACGAAGGATGTAGTGCCATTATTCAAAAGAATCTTCCCTCTAAGCTTAAGGATCTTGGCTCATTTTTCATTTCATGCGAGATAGGAGGAGTGACATTTCAATGAGCCCTTTGTAATTTGGGCGCCTCTATCAACCTTATGCCACATTCCACATACAAGAAGTTAAATAGAAAGACTCAAACCAGCCAATATCACTCTTCGATTGGCTGACCGAAGCATGAGGCAACCGGTAGGAGTGGTTGAGAACCTCATCGTAATAGTAGGCAAAGCATTCCTACTGGAAAATTTTATAGTTCTCGACATGGAGAAAGATGTAGTGACCTTGTTAATTCTAGGAAGACCTTTCTTGGCCACTAGACGAGCCATTATAGATGTTCAAGCTGTAAAATTTGCAATTTAGAGTCAATCATGACATTGTGTCATTTAATATTTTTGATTCTTTTAAATTTCCTTAAGAATATGACAATGTGATGACCCGTGTTGATATCATTGATGACTTAGTTATGGATTTTTACAGGAAATCTGTGGAAGATGACACCAAATACATGGAAGACTTCCATGGAGATTTAATGGAATATAGTGAACAAGAAAGCACTCAAAACGAGGATTTCAAGGAAGTAATGGAGGAAAGCAAATTGGATAGTAAAGGTAAAAGGGGGTCTCTGACCAACGACCCCCCCAAGGGTTAACTTAAACCACTTCCTTCTCATCTTAAATATGTTTTTCTTGGAGAACATGATACATATCTTGTCATTATGAGTGCTTCTCTTTCAGATATTTTATTGGGAAAATTGATTTTTTTCTTAAAAAGTATCATGAGACAATTGCATGGAGCATTCAGAATATAAAAGGAATATGCCCTTCAGTTTGCATGCACAAAATACTCCTTAATGATAACGACAAGCCAACTAGACAACCTTAAAAAAGGTTAAATCTGACTTTAAAAGAGGTAGTTAAAATGGGGGTTTCGAAATTACTAGACACAGCTCCAGAATCATATATCCCATAAGTGATAGTGAATGGGTAATTCCGACTCAAGTAGTTCCAAAAAAAGTAGGGGTTCACGGTTGTTTTAATTGAGAAAAATAAACTAATTCCCTCTAGATTAGTGACAGGGTGGTAGATGTGCATTGACTATAGGAAACTTAATGAAGCCATTAGGAAAGATCATATTCCCTTACCGTCCATTGACCAAATGCTGGAGCGCCTATCCAGACATGCTTTCTATAGATTTGTCAACGGTTATTCAAGGTATTTTCAAATAGCCGTTGCACCTAAAGATCAAGAGAAAACTACTTTTGCTTGTCCATATAGAACTTTTGCTTATTGGTGCATGCCTTTGGGGTTATGCAATGGTCTTGAACTTTTCAGCGATACATGTTTGCTATTTTTGATGACATGATTGAGAAATTTATTAATATTTTCATAGATGATTTCAGTATTTCTGGTGATTCTTTTGATTCATGTTTATGCAATTTTGTTTGTGTTTTAGACGTACGATGTGAGCCTACTAACTTTGCACTAATTGGGAAAATGTCATTTTATGGTAAAAGAAGGAATTGTATTAGGCCATCAAATTTCGGCTAATGGCATTGAAGTAGACAAAACTAAATTAGAAGTCATTGAAAAATTGCCTCCTCCTACTAATGTTAAGGGGGTGAGGAGCTTTCTTGGTCACGCCAGTTTTTACTGACGTTTCATTAAAAATTTTCTTTTATTTCTTGCCCTTTATGTACTTTGTAACAAAAAGATATGCCTTTTGTTTTTAATGATAAATGTTCATCTATTTTTGAGAAACTGAAAAAAGTTTTGATTACCGCACTAGTCATAGTCGCTCCAAATTGGAATTTGCCTTTTGAGTTAATGTGTGATGCAAGTGACTATGCCGTGGATGCGGCTTTGTGTCAGAAGAAAAATAAAGTTTTGCATGTGGTTTATTATGCTAGCGGTATCCTAAATGAAGCTCAAATGAATTATTCCACTACTAAGAAAGAGTTGCTAGTGTAGTACGTTAGTATTTACATTTGATAAGTTTAGGTCATCTATTAAAGTTAACAAGGTGATTGTTCATACAGATCATGCAGCCCTTAAATACCTATTGACAAAAAATTATGCAATATCTAGACTATTCAAGTGGATTTTGCTATTGTGGGAATTCGATTGGGAGGTGGTAGATAAGAAGGGAGCTGAGAACACAGTGGTTGACCACCTATTAAGATTAGAGCAATCAAAGGCAGAATTAGGTGAGGAATTGCTAATCAATCAGACCTTTCCAGAAGATCACTTGATGCAAGTGGATAGCGGTCCACCTTGGTATGCAGATATTGCTAATTTCCTCATGACCAAGGTAATCCCATCCACTATGGACTCAAATCAAAGGAAAAAAATCTTTTCGGAGACAAAGTAATACATCTGGGATGATCCTTATCTATACTGCCGATGCAAGGACCAAGTGATCCAAAGATGTATCCGAAAATGAAATTCAAAGTGTCATATGTCATTGTCATTCTTGGCATACACTAGTAGAAGGGCACCATGGTTCTCAAAGGACAGTGGCAAAGATCATTCAAAGTGGGCTCTACTAGCCTACATTATTTCGGGATACAAGAGACTTTTTGCAACAATATGATGAAGGTAAACGTGTTGGTAATTTATCTAGAAGAGATAAAATGCCATTGAATAATATCTTAGTTTGCGAAGTTTTCGACGTGAGGTATTGATTTTATGGACCCTTTCCACCATCGCAAAACAACAAATTTATTCTGGTGCTGGTGGATTACGTACCCAAGTGGGTGGAAGTAACAACACTACCAACCAATGATTCTAGAGTGGTAGTAAATTTTGTGAGAAAGAATATTTTATTGAGGTTTTGTGTCCTGCGAGCAATCATAAGTGAGCGAGGATCACACTTTAAAAATTCTTTATTTGAATCCTTCTTATCCAAATATAGTGCCATGCACAAGGTAGCCCCAGCATATCATCCGTAAACTTCTAGACAAGTTGAAGTGTCCAATCGGGGAGTTGAAGCACATTTTTGAGAAAACCGTAAATTCTTTGAGGAAGAACTGGACCAAAAAGCTTGATGATGCACTATGGGCATATAGGATAGTCATCAAGACTCCAATTGGGATGTCTCTTTATCGCATGGTTTATAGTAAGGCTTTTTGTCTCCCGATTGAAATTGAGCACGCATATTGTGCGATTAAAAGTGTCAACTATGATATGAAGAAGGCTTGAGAGAAAAGGTTTCTAGATTTGAACGAATTGGATGAGTTTAGACGAGAAGCCTATGAAAATGCAAAACTCAATAAGGAAAGGGTGAAGGATTTGCACAACAAGCATATATTTGGTAAAGAATTCAAAATCGGGGAAATGGTTTTGTTGTACAACTCAAGATTAAAATTGTTCCCTGAAAAGTTGAAGTCAAGATGGTCTAGACCATTTGAACTAGTGTGGACATTCCTATATGGCATAATGAAGCTCAAAGGAAGCCAAGGAAATTTTAAAGTTAATGGCTACTATAAAAATGAAATTCGGGTGAAGCACTACTACGGAAAAATTATCAACAAGGAACGGGAAACCGTTCATCTCATCAATGCTTGATAGGACATGCCAAAGTCAAGTATAAAACTATAAACAATGGCGCTACATGGGAGGCAACCCATGTCCTTTTATAATTTCATTTTTCTTTGTGCTTGTTTGTGATTTTTTTTGTTTCTGAGTTATTTGCTTGGCTATCATCCTAAAATGCATGTTAAATGAACAAAAATGTGGTTTTATGTTTTTAAGGTTTGTTTGGGTAGTTAGGAACCGGTTTTGTGTGTTTAGGGTCTTTAATTTATGCACGTGAACACCAATTGGTGCACATGTGCGCAAATTCCAGAAGCTGGAAATGTCATTTCTCGACTCGTGAGCTTGCGCATGTGCGCAAATCATTGAAACGATTTTTGCCCAGGTTCAACTCGCACACATGCGTGAGCTTAAGCTGGCGCATGTGCACAGGCCAATATAAAGCCGTAGGAGGGTTTTCTTTTATTCATTCCAAACATAAATTTTTCTTCATCTATAACTCTTCTTCTCTTCTCTTCTCTTATCAAAACCCTCTCATCCCAATCATCTATTCACCCTAAAACCACTCCTTTTTCCCCTCAATCTACATTAGCATTTCTTCTTTCATGTAAGAATAAACATTATTGAGTTCTGAAATTCATTAATTTCCTTAAATTTTTCTTGATGGGTCGACAATTGCAAGGAAGGAAACATTTGATTTTTCATACTTTCATTGTGTCTATTTGTGTTGAATTGCATATTTAATTATTGGTGTGCTTGTTTTTGTTTGGTTAGTTAAATTGGGAAGTAATTGTGTGTTTACAACCCATAGAAAATTCATGATCATATGCCAAATGTTCGATAAAATGTCTCAATGAAGAAAATTGTTAAAACACTTGGTGTGCATGGATTTAATTCTTAAGGCTTCCTTCATGTCATATGATTATTCCCCATTCAATTTTTGTTGTTAAAAGAATCTAGGAGTGTTTTTAGTGTCAATATGCATAATGCAGTATTGGAATTGTCATGTTTGATATTCTCTTATGAATACTAAGTTTGATTCTTTATTTGAAGGTACAAAATTGAATAAGTGTGTGGTGGTGGAGTTTTTATTTACGTGTGTTCTATAACATAAGGGCATTCTTTGTAAGGATGACATGCAAAGGCAAGGAACCAACGGGCTGAGAAACGACTAGGGCATCGTCGTCTGTGGCACCCCACCAGCAAGATACCGAGCAGCATGAGGATGAGCATGTTCCAAGGTAGTTTCTAGATGCCACTACCCATAAGTGGTACGAGTCTGATGTTCTAGGAAGGGCAGCGATTAAAAGAGGGGTATATTAACCCCAACTACTAGAGCCCTAAAAATTCACAATGTCGTCAGGGCTTGAGTCTAGAATTTCTTCATCTCCATCCCCAAAGGAGCTATGTTACCGGTAGTACACGAGTTCTATGCTAATCTAACTAACTACATAGAAACTAAGGTGTTTGTTAGGGGAAAGTCGGCCTCGATGGATATATTTGGGAATTCAATTAATCGGCTATTAATAATGAACCGAGTATGTGATAATGAATGGCCGACTATTCGTGACACTAACTTAGAGCTCAACGACATCACGAACCTTATCTGCACAAGGGAAGTGGAATGGACTAAGGGTGCTGGAAGAGCTGCTCGTCATTTCAATGCCAACAAGCTTCATCTGTTTTGGTTTGTTTGGTTTAATTTATATGTGCTTGTCTCGTTCTGGCAAGCCATCTTACTCGTGTAACTTTGAAGAGAGCCAAATTTTTATATGCTATTGCTTTTGGCCAACTGGTAGATGTGGGTCACTTGATTAGCTAGCAAATCTAGTATAATATAGTAGTTAAGCAATTTGGATTGTGGTTTCCGCATCCATCACTATGTTATGTCTTGATGATGGTGTCGTGATGGACCCAACTGAAGAGCAGTTGAAACCTGGTAAGCTTATAGTACTAGATGGTGGTGTGAGGACTCTAGATTGTAGGGCCTCGACTATATGTTCCCAAGTGTCAGCATCGACCAGTGAGCCAGTTCTGAGACCTAGTGAAGAGGAGATACTTCGGCAGATTTTGGAGGAGCAACGACGCATGCATCACCACTTTTCTACATTTGTTCATTATCAACATCAGTGGTAGAAGACAATGGAGGCTAGACAATTAGCCCAGGAGTGTGGGAAGGATCCCCCTACCTTCTCACCTTTTCCTTCTTTTCCACAAGAATTGGCTACCTCTGATGATGAGTCCTGATTTTTTCATTTTCACATAGATGATGTCTTTGGGATTTGTTATTATTGCAGTTGGACTCATTCCTTTCTGTTTATCTTGCCTTTTGGTTATTTTAGTATGATCTCGTACTTTTTGTTGTTTTCTTTTTAGTTTCTTTGTGTTGATTTGTTGTATATTCCCATAAGAGATTAAGTTTTTCTTGATTATTGTGGAGTTTTACTCCTTGATTTTCATGTTTTCTTAATGTCTTAATGGGTAATAGGTGAAATTTTTATCCCAGAGACACTTATTAGTGCCCTATTTGTGCCTTAAGTTGTAATGAATAGAGAGAAACACCATTTGATTTCTTTCATTAAAACTCATTTTACCTATCTTTATCAGCGTAATATTTTCTCTTATTTTTTCAAGGTTAAATGTCCCTTAAGAGCTTTACTGCACACATTATTTTGTTAAGGGGGATAAAAGGGTGAAAGGTACTTAAATGATGATGAGGAATTGTACGAGTAAATGATGTACATTTATGGGGAAAAGAGGGATTACTGAAAAAAAAATTTAAATTGAGAAGAAATTTTTTGACAATTGTAGGCAATGTCTATCACTGGTACCTGCCTTGTTGTGATACAAGAAGTGCCTATCGCTGATGCTTGTATTTGCAGGTAGTACCCATCACTGGTACCTGTGTAAGTGTGTTTACGGGTAGTGCCTATCAATGGTACCCGTATTAAGAATGTACATAAAAAATTGATAAATAAATGTTCAAAAAAAGGTTTGTATGTTGGGTTGAAATTCAAAAAAGAAGAGGTAAATTTACACACTTTTTGTTTGTTGTATGAAAGTTTTATGGGTGTTTGTTGATTAATTGTGGAGTTATTTCTATGAAGGATTAGTATTTAATGTCTTGGAGAAGAAGGTTTGTTTTGATGTGTGGCCAATATTAATTTAAAGCTCTTTCTTTTGTCTTGTTGTATCCTTTTTCCTTCCATGAGTAGCCAATACCTTAGCCTTTGTTACAAACTAAAAAGTCCTACCTGATTTAAATTAAGTTGGTTGCATGTAGTAGTGGAGATGTGTAAGAAAAGTGAGTTATGGGGTGTTCAGAAAAATTCTCAGAGTTTGCATGTTTAGATCCGAGTGTATTGAAAATTGAGTTTTTATGAAATGGAAATATATACGCACACAAAGACCAAATTTCATGTCTAGGAGTTTATTGGTATTTGAACTCTTGAATTCTTAGATTACTTCTGATGATGGAGTAGTTCTTGATTATTCCTGTGAACAATTGTTAAGATGTGTGGGTGCATTTGGTCTGAGCTTACCTTTGTTTTCATTCTATTTTTTCCCGAAGACAATCAAAAGTTAAGTATGGGGTATTTGATAAACGTATAACTGTTCTGCAATTTGTGTCGTTTACCTTCGTTTTCATGTAATTTGAGCAATACTTGAGTTAATTATGAACTTAAATGTTTTATTTTTAGTTTGTGTAGGTCTTGAATGAAAAGGGAGCCAAAAAGATCAAAAAGTTGGAGAAAAATCATAAGGATGAAAAACATGCACCGGCGGGGAGCGAATTTGGACACAATTTGGCATTTTGAGAATAACTTTCTTGTCCAAGTCCCAATTGAGGTGATTCAAGATGTTTTGGAAAGAAAAGAGAGAGAGAGAGCTACAACTTTTACATTTTAAATTTTTTCAAATTCCATCAACATCAAGGTCGAAATTAAAATAGAAGTTGAAACTAACATAATGTGAATTGTGCACGTGTGTGAAGAAAAGTTTGTGCACGTACGCAAGTCGAGAAAAAGAAATTTAGCTACTGGAATTTGCACAGCACATGCGCAAGGAAAGGCTGTGCACGTGTGCACGATGAGCAGCTGACGTAAATTCTTGTTTTGGAAGTTTTCTCCACCTAGTTGGATTCCTTTTCGGATTTTAGTGTATTTTTATCAAGTTAGGTGTCTAAAACCCGGATTTATCTCTTATAAATACCCCATTATAAGGGGAGTTGAATATACGAAGTAGTCATTAATTAGATTAAACATTAGATCAGGAAAATCATAGCTAGGGTTTTATTCTTCCTGTTCAAGAATTCAAGCACATCAACTTTTTGTTTCGGCTACGCTATTGAGTTTGCTTTCTTGATCTAAATTCAATTTCATTTCAGTTCTTATTTCAATTCTGTAGTTTTAGATTAATCCTACTTTGTTTACTTTTCAAGTTCATTAATTTAAATTGACATTCAGTAAATTTTATTGCTTTCTCAAGTTTTACTTTATTGCTTTCTCTAGTTTTAATTAGATAATTGTTCTTAATTTCTTAGTGGTTAAAATTAATGTTTAGTTAGATAGAATAAAATCTTGCGATTAATTTGTCTAACTGGTTCATTAGTTTGTGAACCCTAGTAGTTGCCCAATAGTCCTCGTGTGAACAATCCTTACTCATCTAATCTACAAATATACTTTGTATCCTTGTGAGCGTGGGTAGGTATTGATTGGGGTTGTTAAATTTTAATTATAACTTATTTGTGAATTGAATTGTCTAATCAATATTTACCCAAATAAATAGTAGGCTTAATCAACATTTAAATTGAATGCTAAAATTCTTCATTGAGAACGAAATTTCATTATTTCCATAAAATTATAGGTTACGATAGTAAAGATAAAAGATTGAAACAATGAGTATAAAATGTAAAGGTAAGATCTAAAGACAAACAAATCTAAAACAATTTTTAACTAAAAAGAACAAAGACAATTATTTTAGATTTAAGATATTTACCTTTCTAAAAAATAATACATGGTTCTCAATTATTTGAAAATTTTTAAATACTTCTACTTTAACTGACAGGTGTGGTGATACATTTTTTAATTAGTCATAAGAATATATGGGTGAAGCATGTGCATTTTCCTTTAAGTGAAAAAAGTTCGGTCACAATGCATATACTTTAGTTTAATGGGGTAAAGTTTAATAACTCGTATAGTTTAAGGAAAAGTGTTAGTAACCATTTATTTTTCCCAATGAAAATATTATGTTATAAAACACTTAGCACTATGAACTCCTAAGCATTCATTACTCGGAACTTTTCTCAATTAGTAAAATTAATTTGTAAGCGTTCATTACTTGTTTATTTTCCCAGTAGTTAAAATGTTATTGAAAGATGATTGGAACAAAAGTAGTTTCTTAGCCAATTTCCAATCCAACTCGGATACTAAAGCACTACATGTCTGGCATAAATTCAAATTTCCAGTTATTTATATCAAGACTTTCATTTTCGTATTCCAACAACCAAATTTTATGCATAAGTTGCTTTCCAACCTTCTTTTCCATACTGACTGGTGTAGAGTATGTAATTATTTGCTTGTCACATTCTCGCTATCAACTTCCTTGAAAACTTCTTCTATGAATACAAGCAAGGAATCACTGCTCCTGTCAAAACATAAAATGACTGCTGATTGAATATAAACTGTCTCATGGACAGGAAGCTTGAAAATTCCCAAGGTTCTTTCAAATTAAGTATTCCCGGCCGTCCACCAATATGATGCCACCTATGCTTGCCTATGAACATTAAATTTCCCTCATATACTATTGCATTTCTTTCAAAGCTTCCAAAAGGATCCAACTTCTCAAATTATTGAAACTAGGAATCGCATATGTAGTCACTTCATAATCAAGGTTAGCATTTATCATTTGAAAAATTCTACGAGATTTAGTAACATTGAAATCAATTCCTTTTTCAAAAAAAAAAAAAATACCAATAAGTTTCTGAAACTCCCTTGACGATGAACTTTCAATGTTTACAACTTATAGATAACCAAGTGTTCTTTTAGTAAGGGAGATTGATTCCCTTCCACAATCTTCTGATTGCTGGATTGCAAATTTTCAACCATATTTTCACTTCATAGGTCAACAGTTTGATTGAATTCCTGCTCACAAGGCTCAATAGAACTTAAAAAGGCCCAAGCTTTCTCCTAAAAGGAGAGTTAGAATGACAAAATTTCTTGACTTCCTCACTCAAATTTTTGCTTTTTCAAATATATCATTTTTAATACTTCTTTCATGTCAGCTGGAACATGCAAAAAGGGAAATACTTCACCCCGCACCTCTCTTAAGTCGCATTTAAGGAGACTAACAACTTTTCCACAATGATTGCTACTGACTCGTTTCTTCTACTCATCAAGAGGGGTTCCATAGTCCAAGAATGAGATATATACAATTTAATACCAACAACTATGGTTTGATTAGGTATATTTGTGGAAGTATTTAATGGAGTTAATTAGAATTTGTTCTCTATGTTGAAGTGTATCTTTTCTCTGGATTCGTATAACTTACATACATTCATATTGCCAACACTTTAGTCCAGCATACAAATACAAAACAGAAAATATTAAAGAGAATTAAAATTAAATAGATAATTTTTAAGAAGTAAATGAACACCAACTTCTGCGATTTCTGTTTTATACATTGACTTTGTAGAATAGTAGCCAAAAGTTTATATTGAATGCTTAAGATCTTCATTAAGAAAGAAAATATTATTATTTCAGTAAAATTGTAGGTTATGATATTTAAGATAAAAGATTGAAACAATAAGCATAAAATATAAAAGTAAGTTGTAAAGTCAAACAAATTTAAAACATTAAAACAATATTTAACTAAAAAGAACAAATTTATTTATTTGACAATTAAGATATTCTCCTTATAGAAAAATAATACATGGTGCTTGGTTATTTGAAAATTTTAAACACTTCTATTATAAATATAATTTTTAATTAGTCCAAAGAACACGTGTGAATCACTTCCATGTTCCTACTATGAGAAAAAATGCCCATAGTGCATATCTTTTAGTGTAAAGTGTGATAACTCTAGTAAACTAGAGTTAACTTTTCTTCTAAATTATAGCATTTTGATAGTTTAAATTCCGAAATTAGATAAGTAATTGAAGATTTTAGTTAATTTCTTTTATATGTATTTGTATTTTCGTTCTTGAATTAATTATGATAATTTTGTGTTAAATTTTTAGTTTAATTAAGTTCTTAATGGTGTTAATATTATGCAGGTTAAAAATTAAAGGTTAGAAGTTGGAAGGAACAAAGCTCAAGGGACCAAATTGCAAAATGGATAAAATGAAGATTGCTGGAAGGAGAGTCAAGATCGCGGTCTCGACTATTCAAGACTGCGATCTCGACTCGAGAATTCATTCTACCATTTTAGAGTTGAGATCGCGGTCTCAAATGTTCCAGACCGCGATCTCAACTCGTTGAATGCTAAATTATAAGGGCAATTTTGTAAACTTCCAGAGCGAAAAACCCTAATTTTGTCTTGTATAATGCTACACTATTTAAGCTGGAGTTTTTAGTAGAGGGAGAGAGAGGGAGATTAGATTATAGTTTTAGATAGCTCTAGATAGATTAGGATAACTTGAACTATAAGTTACTTTTTTTAATATAAAATTCTCTTTACTTTCATCTTAGATCTTCTTTAAATTTCTTGTCAAGTTCCATTTTTTATTAGATAATTGTAGTGGGTTAATCGCAAGTTGCACGTAGTTATAATTTTTATTTGCTTTCTTGTCCAATTTAGAAAGAATTTCTTTACTTTCAAATTAGAGTTTTTAGGAAAATTAGGGTTCTTGTTAATTTCTTGCTTTCTATTTAAGAATTTTCAATTTCTAGCTTTAATTTCTAGTTAATTCTTAGTGGGCTTTTTAATTTCAATCGAAAATCCAAAAATATTTAGATTTATAGTTTAACTCCTTCTAGTTTATAATTTAGAAATGAATGATTTTAATATTCAAAGTTTCTCTTTTGTAGTCTTTTTAATTGAGTGATTTACTTGTTTTAAATTTTAGTCTTAATTTGATTAAATTATGTTAGAATTAAAATTAAACCCATTTTCATTAGAATAGTTCTATCTTCTATCAATTGATTTTGTTTAACTACACAAACGCTCTTAAACCTTGGTCATTGCAATCGACAATCCTTGTGGGAATGATCCGTACTTCCTTTGCTACTAGTTGACAACCGTATACTTGCGGGATGCTATCTAGTTAGTAGTAGGATTTAGGTGTTTCATTGAAATTATAACTAGGTGTTAAAGAAGGCATCCAAGGGGTAAAGTCAAACCACCTCCATAGTTTAAGTGGCAAATTGCTACGGACTATTTATTTTACACAATAAAAATATTTGGTCATAACAGTTTGTACTATGAATTTTTATTGTTGATAATTTAGATTTAAAGCATTCATTATATACTCAAAAAATTTTCCAATTAGTAAAATTAATTTGTGATTTTTATTACTTGTTTCTTTTCTCAATAAGTAAAATGTTATTTTAAAATGATTGGAGCAAAACTGATTTCTTAGCCAATTTGAACTTCAGCTTGTATCCTAAATCCTGCACTGTTATGATTTTGAATTTCAAGCTATTCTAGATCTAGACTTGTATTTCCATTATCCTACCACTAGCATTAATCCATCAGTTCTCCACACTGGTTGATGTAGATTATATAATTATTTGCACCAAATTCTCAATATTGACTTCCTTGAAAATATCATGGACAAAATACAAGTAAAGAATTGTTATTCCCATCAAAGCCCGAAATGTCTTCTAATTGAATATACTTTGCATATCGGACTGGAAGCTGGAACATTCATAAGGTTCTTACCAATTGAGTCTTCACAACCATCCAAAAGGATCCATCATCTCTCAAATCCCTACTAGAAATTGCATATGCAGTCCCTTTAGAACAAAGCTTGGCATTTATCATCCTCAAAAATCTAGGAGATTGGTACATTTGGATTCAATTCCATATTCATGAAAAAAAAAAAGAGCTACCAATACGTTCTCGAACCCCCTGCGTGATGAACTTTTAGTGCTCACAACTAATACAAAACCAAGTATTGAGTTCTCTTGGTGTGGGGATTAATTCCTTCCACAATCTTTTGATGTATTGCAAATTTTTATACATCTTTTTCACTCCCAAAATCAAAAGTTTCAATGAATTCCTGCTCACAAGGCTCAGGAGAATTTTAAAAAAGCTCTAAATTTCTCTTAGAAAAGAGTGCTAGAGTGACGAAGTTGTTAACTTCCTCGCTCAAATTTCCCCTCTTTTCGAGTATATCATTTTTAAAACTTTTTTCACGTTACCAGGAACTTGCAAAGAGAACATACATCGCACTGTGCCTCTCTTATGTGGCATTTAAGCCAGCTAACAAGTTTTCTAAAATGATTGTAACTACTCGTTTCTTCTACTCATTAAGAGATGTTACATGGTCCAAGAATGAGATGTATTAAATTTTAATACCAGCAACTCTGGTCTGTTTAGATATATTTGTGAAAATATTTAATAGATTTAATTGGAATTTATTTTCTAAGTGGGAGCGTATCAATTCTTTGAATACATGTAAGTATCTTCTTATCTACGCTCGTATTGCCACCACATTAGTTTTTCTTACAAATGGACCAGAAATGGAAAACATTGAAGACAAATAAAACTCCTAAAAGTTAACGAACACCAACTCCATAGCTGCTGGAACCAAATTCTATTCCTTTAATTTAAGTTGTGTACATTGTGGCTTTTTAGAATAGATGACTTAATCAATATTTAGATTGAATGCTTAAAATCTTCATTAATAAAGAAAATTTTATTATTTCCATAAAATTGGAGATTATGTTATTAAAGATAATTAATTAAAACAATGAGTATAAAACCTAAAGGTAACATTGAAAGTCAAAAAAATCTTAAGCGATATTTTAACTGAAAAGAACAAAGGCATTTATTTGACATTTAAGATATTCACGTTTTAGAAAAAATAATATATGGTGCATTTTTAAATACACCTATTCTATTTTTTAACTCATCAGTTATAGTACTAGTAAGTAACTTTAGTCAACTGTGATAGCGTCCCTTTGTATTTATGTTATCCAATTTGGGATTGGATAACATTCAAAAGGAAAAAGATACTAACTAGAAGCCTCTCATAATTTTACTTGCTAGTCTCTAGTCTAGTTTCTAATCTTACGTCTTCTTGTTCAAATTTACAATTATACGAGCCATGTCTAGGAAGAAATTAACTCAAAGCAAACAATCATCACATTTTCCTAAGATAGCAGGAAGTCTTACCTGTTTGCGGTATTAATCACCATTCTACTTGTTTTCATTATTTGTTCTTTCACAAAATATTAGCGTAGTTTTCCTAACATAAATTTCCTAACTTCTACTCCTAATACAATTTTAATTAGTCATATAACACATGCATTTTCCTATTAATGTAAAAGAAAATGGGCCATAATGTATATTCTTTAAGTTCGAAGTAGCAAAGTGTAATCACCCCTATAATTTAGAGCACAAAGAGTTACCAACCATTTATTTTACACAATAATAATATTAGGTCATATTACTTTTTACTATAAATTTATATTCTAGATAATTGGCTAGTTTCTAAGCATTCATTACTTGAAACTTTTACCAATTAGTAAAATTAATATGTAAGCGTCCATTACTTGTGTCTTTTCCCTGTAAGTAAATATTATTTGAAAATGATTGGAATAAAAGTAATTTTTCTGCCAAATTCCTCTTCAGCTTGTATTCTAAAGCACTACTACAATTCTAGCATAGAATTCGACTTTACAGTTACTGCATATAAGAACTTTCATTTCCTTATTTGAACCACCAATTTTTATGCAATTGTTTTCTAAACTTCTTCATACTGGTTGATGTGGATTATGTTATTATTTACACCACATTCTCGACATTGACTTCCATGAAAACATCTTCAAGAAATACATCTTAAGAATCACTCTTCCCTTAAAATCTAGAAATTTCCACTGGTTGTATATAAAATGTGCCTCTTGGACAAGAAGTTAGAGCATTCACAAAGTTCTGACCAGTTGAGACTTCCCAGTCATCCAGCAATTTACAACAACCCGTGCTTGCGAACTATGAACCTTGAACTCCCTCACACACAATTGCATCTCCTTCAAAGCTTTCCACAAGTATCCTTCCTCCCTCAAATCCTCGCAACTAGGATTACACATGCAGTCTCTTTAGTACAAAGGTAGACATTTATTATCCTCAAAAATCTAGAAGAATTTATCAACATTTAAATCAATTCTTGTTTCGTAAAAGAAACTAACCAATACGTTTCTCAAAATCCCTTAATGATAAACGTCCAATGCTGATACCTTATAGAGAACTAAGTGTTCTCCTGGCAAGGGAGATTGTTTCCCTTCCACAACCTTCTGATGGATTTCCAATTTCAAATATTTTTTTTCACTTTGAAAGGCCTAAGTTCTATCAAATTCTAGTTCACAAGGTTCAATGTAACTTAAAAAGGCCCAAAATTTCTTCTAAAGGAGTGTCAGAATGACGAAACTTCTCAACTTCATCGTTCAAATTTCCCCGGTTTTCCAATGTGTCATTTTTTTCAAACACTTCTTGCATGCGTTTTGTCAGCTAGAACATGCAAAAAAAAAAAAAGAAGAACGGAAATACATCGCCACACACCTCTCTGATGTGGCACCTAAGGCAACTAACATATTTTCCACAATGATTGCAATTGACTCGTTTCTTTACTCATCAAGAGTAGTTCCATGGTCCAAGAATAAGATATATAAAATTTTCCTTTTTTGAACTGAAACCCAAAATAATTGGACTACCTATCCCTGAAGTCCTTCACGCCCAGACCTCAATCTAAGTCGAGGTTTAAATTTCTTATTTTTGAGTCTACTGAATCGAAGCTCTCATATTCTTAAAGAACATAAGTCCCCAATAGCTTATCCGAGCCCTTGGCTTTGAATCTCCGAAGCCTACTTAGGTTCCCACCAAGTGCCTTTCCAGTTTTACAATTCTTAGACTCTTGATATTCCTAACAGCTGGATTGCATCTTTTTATTCACTCCTTAAAATTGCTTTTTCTTGGGACTTGAAGAAAACCGCCTCATATTCCACATTCTTTCATATCGCTTTTAATGCCATTTCATGAAATAACAACATAACCTGAATACCGTTATGGGTTAAACCCCCAGTCCAACCACTGTACTTACCCCCCTTTTTAATACCATCAAAGGACCATTGGCCCAAATCACCATAGTAATTATCCCTAACTTAGAATTTTTTTACCACTATTTGCTTTCATCCATTTAGTGCTACTGCTGCTGCTGTTTATCTCCTTTTTCTACAAAAATTCCTTCCCAAGTTCCACCATCTTTGCCTTCTGCAACTTAGCTTTCAAAGTTTCTACTTCTTCTGACATTCTCTTCAAGCCCCTCTCACACCATTACTCATTTTTACTGTCTTTACACCATTTTACCTTTAAACCCCCTCCAATTATTCTTTTCACTGCAAGAATACATGGTTTCTTCAAACTCTTCAGCACCTTTCAAGCATTTTCTAGATTTCTAAAGGATTCTCAACATTGTCTAGTATGTTTTCTCCTTCCTCTCTACTTAGCACACCTCAACCCCCTCAATGTACCTAGGGATCCAGTTGATCAACTGCTAAACCCCAATGACGAGGCCCTTTTTGCTGTTGTTTCCTAAATTTTTCATAAGAACCCTCTTCTTCCCAACCCTTTGTCAATGACTACGAAGGACTTCAAACCATTAACACCCAAAATACCATTTTCGCTTAAGCTGTTAAACATCTTATAGACTTGTACCAGTTTTCATAGAACGTCCATCTAAAATTACCCTTACTCGAGGATCGAGGTCACCGATCTCTTCTCGGATACATGACCATATACCAAGAACAGCTTCAAGCGGACTTAAGATTACCTATTCCTCTACTTTTTTCGTGAAATGTCAAACCACTGGAACATCAATGTTTCCCAACTGACCCCTAATGGAATTAGGGTCCTAGTTGGTTTTTGTATAATATGTAAATTATACTAAGTGCCATTGTCCTTAGAAACATTTAGGATGATGTTGAAACTAACCCCAAATCACGGATTTTTTTATGTGCCCCTCCCCCCCGACCTTGCTGCAAAGCAATTAACGATGGGCAACCCTTCATCCATTCATGATTGGAAGTAGGGGTTCTTCTACACCGATTACATTGATCCAGTAATGCCTCAGTACCCTAGGAACTTGGTGAAAGAGTCCATCACAACTTGGAATGCCGCTCCAATGAACTCCGATGATGCCAAGAAACTAATAAATTTCACCCTTAGGCTGCACTTTAGAGGTTAGCCTGTGACCTTGAGCCATGACATTCTGACTTGGGCTAGCCTCTTCCCAAGTCATAGTATCCTTGAGGACTTTGACCACATAAAAGGTTGGCTGGAGCCACATACTTTTATCGAATTTTTCTTCCTTATTATGTTACTTATTTCAACCAAACTAATCAATTTGATATTTTTGGTAGGCTTAAAGGGATTTTTGAGGAACTTAGTCCCTACTATCCTAGCTTCAGGGAAAAGCTCGTTAGCTCAGTCGACCCCCAAAGCGGTTGTAACTAGTAGAGATGCTTCGGTGGTAGTGGATGCTTGTGCACTCCAATATCCATTTCCATCCACTTGGATGCGGTAAATGCTACTACTGTCACTAGCACCAGCACCGCTCCCAGCAATCAGACTATCACAGTGGCCGCTATTGCTCCTCCTATGCTGCAACTCGAGTTACTAAGAAGACAACTCGAGCTACAATTTTCATCTAGCCAAAAAATGAGGATGAAGAATACAGGAGGCTAACTGTTGCAACCTCAATTGCCACCTTCTCACCTGCCATCCCTAGCTTGATAACCCAAGTGTCAAGTCAAAGCTCGAGAAATCTAGCTCAGTAATACATCCCTTCACAAGGTGAGCGCCCCAACCCGTGGGCTAAAATGACTACCTTTGTGCTTCCCAAGAACTCTAACATGATTAAATGTAGACCTTGTATAGGCCAAAGGAGCCAACCCCTGAAGAAGAAAGGAGGGCTACGAGGCGCAAGATCTGCCTTGGGCTTATTGCGTAGTGGCTTCTCTACTCAATGACTCGATTTCTAGGAGCACAAATTGCGCAGCACGATCATTTCAGACTGAGCCTTCCTCTGGACATCAACAACTGATCGCAATACATTACCGCGAGACAAGGAATATGTCAAGAACCTAACTTCTCAGAAGAGAATAGACGAGATCTATGTCTCAACATTGAATGCGAGTCTCTTCATTGTGTTCTCATTCCTACTTTCATTTACTCAATGATCATCCCATTTATATTCTCTTTATTTATATGTTTTTAAATGGTAGCTATGTTGCCTGCCATTGCTGAAATAGAGGCAACACATGTAGACGAAATGGCTAATATGAGGCAAGAAATTGTCCGTTTAAAGTCTATGATGAACAAAAGGATCAAAGAAGCTATGAAAAAGACTGTGGATGACAATGAGATGAAGTGTAACCTTAAAGCAAGCAAAAGGTTTGATAAATAGAGTGCTCAAGTGGATGAGCTGAGGGAGAGACTCGATAACACATATTCTAAGAAGAAAACCCTCCAAATTGATATGGCTAAAAGGGATAAGAAGATCCTCAAAGCACACCAGGATCTCTAATTGGCTATAATTAAATTTGTCTCTCGCGAAGCTGAACTGAAGATTCAGGACAGAAATAAGTTCTTGGTCTCAAAGAAAACCGATAAAAAGTTAAAAGAATTCACCAAGCAGTTCTTTCTGATGGGGTTCACAATGGCTTGTGACTATTTGGTGAAGAGTGAAAGTTCACACACCAGGCTTCCTTATGACCGATCAATCAATGATGAGGTGATAAACAAGATAGAAGCATTTTTCAAATCACCTCTACCATTGCCTGAGGTCCCTGTGACTAGTGATACTGTCAATGATGGCCTCTCCCAAATAGCACGATCAGCCTGCCATTCCTCCGAATCATCTCAGCCTGTTTCTTCTTTGGAGCCCTCTAAAAATGCCTTTAGAAGAGATACTCAAAAACCTGATGCCGCATCCTATCCTGAAGCATTTCTTGTTGTAATAGTTGTAGGGCTGTTATAAATATTTTTATCATCAATAAAATACAAGCACTTTTTTCCTTTTGCTTGTAGAGATGTTAAGTGAATTTTCTTTTCCTTTTTTCTTGTCTTCCACATACTTGTTTAACAGCTTGTACTTAACTTATACAAAAGAAAAACACAACTAAAATAAAGAACAGTTAAAGTATAAATTTTGCCTTCTTTGGGCTTAAACATACTCTAAAAAATTCTTAGTATAAAATACCTATATTTCTGTAATCATACTAAAATTTTTTCTAAGCATTGCTAGTATATGACTAAAACACTTATGCATTTGACCCCTAACCTCAATAAGGGTAGGATCTCTATTGCAATACAATCTTGAGAAGGTTCTGGTTTTCATAATTCTGAGGAAAACTATTTAGCTTTCCCCTCTTTATTTATTCTTTGCTACATTTTTATTTGCTTTTTCTTGAGTCTTGATCCAGGCTATTTTAGCACCTCGGTGGGTCTAGGGTGGCTTATTATTTTGAGGAAGGACCACTAAGTTTCAGCTCTCCTAGCATTCATGCTTTTTTATTTGATTTTTTTTTTCTTGAGTCCAAATCCTAGCCACTTTAGCACCTTAGAAGGTCTAAGACGGCTCATTATTTTGAGGGGAGACGACTAGGGCTCAGCCTTTCTAGTACTCATGCTTTTTTATTTGATTTACTTTTTCTTGAATCCTAATCCAAGCCACTTTAGCACTTCGGCCAGTCCAGGAAGATTCATTATTTTGAGGGAAGACCTCTAGGTCTCAGCCTTCCTATTTTATTCTTTAGAAGGTATCTAAAGGCCTCAATCCTTATTTTTTTCTTTTATTTCTTGAGCTCTTTGTCTTTCTCTTTTAGTTTGTTTTGAGCACTATTTGCATAGTTACTTAGAAAAGATCATTTTATTGTAACAAGGGGATTATTACAGCCCCAGACAATATTTTTTCAACTTTACAATATTCCACATTTGCAAAACAGAGTCTCCATTCATTTGCACAAGCATATAATTGCCCATTTTATGGGCTTCAACCACTCAATAAGGACCTTCCTAGTTCGGATCTAGCTTTTTCATTCGTTCAAGCAATTTCATTCTAGATCCCTACTGGCTTCATTCTTCCTGAGGACCAAGTCCCCAGGCCTTAAGTACTGATGCTTCACTAAGGAATTGTAATGCCCAGAAATTACTTGTTCATATTTTGCTTTTCGAATAGAAGCATCCAACCTTCTTTCTTCTAGTAGGTCTAAGTTGATCGTCAAAGCTTCATCATTTTGCTCCGGATTATGCAGGGCTATACGAGTTGAGCACAGACCTATTTTTGCTAGGATAACGTCCTCGGATCTATACACAAGGCTAAAGGGCGTATGCACATTAGTTGTTCGAGGTGTAGTTCTGTAGGCCTAAAGGACACTTGGCAGCTTATCAACCCAAGCACCTTTAACTCTTTCGAGTCTAGTCTTAAGACCCGTTAGAAGAGTACTATTACAAACCTCAGTTTGCCCATTTGACTAAAGATGAGCCACAGAAGTGAAATGTCGATTTATTCTATGCTAGCACAGAAACTTACAAAAGGCACTCCTTCAAATTGCTTCCCATTATCCGACTCGACAAGAACTGAGGGGATTCCGAACTAGCAAATGATATTTTCCCAAAAAAAATTCTCAATTGATTTACTAGAGACAGAGTCTAATGGTTTGGCTTTAATCAATTTTGTGAAATACTCAATTGCTACAACCAAAAATTCCACTTTTCCCTATCCTTTAGACAATGGACTAAATAAATCAATTCCCTGTTGGATAAACGACCAAGGGCTCTGAATTGGGACAATGTCCGATCTAGCTCTCTATGGTACAGACACATGTATTTGACATTTGGGGCACACTCGAACAAGATCACCTGCATGAAATCTAAGGTCAGCAAATAATATCTAGCTAATAATACCTTCTGAGCTAAACTTCTAAGATCCACATGACTGCCATAAATTCCTTCAAAATTTCTCTTAGAATAGATTTTGCCTTGGATGGCTACAAACATCGGAGTGATGGACACAGATATGACTTTTGTAGAGAACCCCATTAACCATCACGTATTTATTGCCCTGTACTTGACACGCCAGGTTGCTTTGACTAGATTATCTGGTAACATATTTTTCTCAAGATACGACATTATGGGCCCTATCCAACGGAGTTCCATATCGATGTCCATGACTTTCTCCACCGAATCAATAAACATTGTATTCTAAACTTCTACAAGAATCTTCTTGGTAAGGTGTGAGTATATAGCGAGGCCAACTTGGATAATGCATCTGAATGAGTATTTTTGGCTCAAGGCCCCTTTATGAGCTCCACTTTCTTGAATTTTAACTCCTATTTTCTCACTTCAAAAAAATATTTCTTTAAAATCACTCCTCGAGGTTCATAATTCCCAAGACTTTGATTTACCACTAGCTGAGAATCACTATGAATTCTTAATATTCGAACTCCCATTTTATGAACTAACCTCATTCCGCATATAAGTACCTCATACTCTGCATTATTCTTAGTTGCTTGAAATTCAAATCTTAACACATAAGTAAAATAGTCTCCTTCTGGAGTTCGGATGATGATCCCTATACTTGATCCAACAAATTTGCATGTAGCTCCACCAACATATAATTCCTAGATTAAATCATCTTTGGGCACAGTTTCCTTGTTAGGCTCCAAATACATTATTAATTATAATTTTTCAGTCTCATAATTTTTAGCTATAAAGTCCGAAAGGACTTGTGCCTTAATGGTTGTCCAAGCTTTGAACTTAATATTGAACTCAAATAACTCCACTGACTGTTTTAATATCCTTCTAGAAACATCTGGTTTAGTTAAAATGTTTTTCAAAGGAAAATTTGTCAACACAATTATTTTATGTTTCTAAACATATGGTTTTAGCTTTCAAGCTAAAGTGAATAAAGCAAAGGCTAATTTTTCTGTCAATGGGTAGTTCTTTTCCAGTCCTTGAAGCATTTTTCTTGTAAATTATATAGGAAGCTGATTCCCATTTTTCACTTCTCTTAAAAGAATTGAGCTAACATCCAAGTCAAAAGTAGAAATGTCTAAAGATAGAGGTTCATCTTTTTGTGGAGAGAGAAGACATGAGCTTCGGTATGTTTCCCAGATATTTCTTGAGCTCATCAAAAGACTTTTAAGCTTCGTCTGTCCATCAAAAATATCTACCTTTTTCATGAGTGGCAACCCTTTTTTAGCAGAATTTGACAAAAATCGGTTCAGGGCCACCATCTTCCAGTTAACCTTTGTAATTCCTTTACCAAGGTCAAAGGCTTCATATCTATAATTGCTTTAACTATTTTTGGATTTGCCTCAATTCCCCAGTGAGACACTATGAAGCCCAAGAACTTTCAATAAAAAAACCCCGAAAGTTTACTTTTTAGGGTTCAGTCTTATTTGGATTGACCTTAATGTATCAAATGTTTCCTTTATTTCTTCAATTGTCACTTCAAAGGTTTTTGTTTTGACAACCATGTCGTCTATATCAACTTCCATGTTTCAATCAGTTTGAGACTTGAATGTTTTGTTCACAAGCCTTTGGTAAGTTGCCCCGACATTTTTGAGTCCAAAGGGCATGGTAAGGTAATAGTAAGTGACCTCTGTTAGTGATGAAGGAAGTATTTTCTTCATATTCCTTTGTCCTATATATCTGATGATATCCTTTGAAGGCATTTAAGAAGTGTAAAATATAAAAACCTACAAAATAATCAACTACTATATCAATCCGAGGCAAAGGACAACTATCCTTAGAAAAGTTGTCCTTATCTAAATTAGTAAAATCTTGACACATTACCCAAGAAGAGTCAGGCTTTGTTAAAAGTACAGGATTACATAGCCAAGTTGGATACATCACTTCTCTAATTATTTTTGCTGCAAGAAGCGTATCTACATCTACTTCAATAACTAAACTACGTTTTGGTCCAAAAAGACACTTCTTTTGCTTGACCGATTTGTGGGTTGGGTCAATGCCAAACTGGTGCTCAATGATTTCACATGCAATGCATGGCATGTCCTCTACAGTCCAAGAAAAAACTTCTTTTTACTCGCATAAGAGCCTGATGAGGAGCCCTTTCAGTTCAGCAGGCAAAATGGCACATATTTTTACCTATTTTTATTTTTTTGTCAAGAAGGCTCGGATCAAGGGCCACCTCTTCAATTGGTACATCATCTTCTGGCTCCATTTTTGTCATTCGTTTTTCCTTCAATTCTGGTAATAGGGGCAGTTCAAGTACTACTGAAGTGGATGGTTCGGCATCAAATGCTTCTAGGCAGGCCTTATCTGCCACTGACATTGTTTGAGATTATATTAGGGTAACATCATTTAGTAGCCCGAGCCTCCTACTAATTACCAATAATAGATCCTTTTGACATGTCTCTCAGCAAGAATTTTATGCCTATATTCAAAATAGAGGGTAAGACTCTAAATGTATATTGTATGGGTCGGCCTAAAATCATATTATAGGAACTATCCCTTTTAACGATAACAAAGTTTGTCATCTTGACTCTATGCCTCAGGAGAGTTCCCAGGATTAGTGACAATAGAATTTGCCTATCTGGCATGAATGAATCTCATGTTAATCTAACCAGAGGGGTCTTGAATGGCTGAATCAAGAATATAGTCAATATGCATATTTTCTTATGCATCCCGAAAAATAATATCAGCTAAACTACCAGTGTCAACAAAGACCCGATGCATCTCATAATCGGCTACCTGAACATGGACTACCACCAGATCATTATGTGGTATCAAACTAGGGATGGGGTCATTAGAAGTATAGCCAGGCTTATAAAGGGCCTCAACCTTTTTTCTCTATCCTTGCCCTCGGTGACATATCTGGCGTACTTCTTTCTCACATTTTCTAGTCCCCCATTGTTTGTCCTCCAACAATTGTGTTAATCACCCCGGCAACATTTATTTTTGGGCCTTCCTAAGGGTAGTTGTTCCTGTTCTGATTGTTCTGATTTGGTTGATGAGGAAGATACTGTCGAGGTTGGGCTTGGTTGTCCTTATTTTTGTCAAGTCGCCGAGATTCAGCAACAATCCATCGGATGAATTGCTGGAGGTGGCCATCCTAGATGGCTTTTTCAATTTTGACCTTGAGGTGATTACACACCTCTGTATAAGTGACCATGTTGGCCATGGAAAGCAAAATACTTTGATTTGTCCCTCTATTAGGGACTACTTTGCATCGAAGAAGGAGGTTCAAGCATTCCCAGGTGTTGTACCAGATAAAGTATTTCCCTTCTTGAAGTGTATAGAGTACTAAAATCTGAATCTGGCAAAATTTTTGTTCGTGGTGGCCAGTCAACAATAATATTGTTCAGATATACTACTCGGTCCATCAAGGGTCTTTGGTAGGGATAAGCCAACCTTTCTGTCACCTTCGGCTTTTTTTGATAAGGAAGGATCCAAACTAGGTTTATCTTTCTCTTTTTTCAGTTCATAGAGCTCGCACTTGGTCCTATTGGACTCTTTTCCTTATATGTGCTATGAAGCCCGCTCCAATAGTTCAGAATATGTAGTGGGCATCCTTTTGTCCAGCTCTGCATTAAATTTCCCAGGTCGAATGCCAAAACAAAAAGTAAAAATCATTATTTTTTCATCTGTATTTTTTATTGGGACCGCCTCATCATAATCTGAAGTGATCCACATATTCACTCAAAGACTTATCAGACCTCTGTCTGATGTTTACCAAGTATGAAGTATCCTTTTGTATAGTTGATTTTCTCCTAAAATGACCCAGGAAGGAATTCGCCAAGTTGTGTAAAGTGGCAACTGAGTTGACTGAAAGCTCTTGAAACCATTTTTGCATTGGACCTCTAAGTGTTATGGCAAAAAGCTTTCATCGAATAGCATCACTATATCTATAGAGGCTCGTCACAACCACAACATTTTGATGGACATTGTGAACGAATCTCGGTCCACCTCTGACAAGATAGAAGCATGGATTGTCAAGTTCTTTTTCTTCAATATCTCGTGAATTTTTCTTTCCAAGCTTTGCTCCTCAAACTGTTTAGAAACAGCTAGGGAGGAGCCTGTTCAGCCAGTAGACTTAGACTGTCACGGACCAATTCTCTCAAAGACTGATGGTCTATGGTCAGCTTGCTGGTGTTTATGATCCCTTAGGTCGATTAAGAGACCAAGAATGACCATAATATTGTGCCTCAGGTCATTGTTGCTCATGGCATTCATAGGTTGCTTGCTAGGGCGGTGACCAAGGTACTGCTGTTCAACTTTTTGCCTGTCCAATTGATTTTGCAGTCAGGAAGAAGTTCGGTTCTCTTTCTGCTACACAAAAGCTCGAAAAGATTTGAAATGAGCAAAAATATTTGCAGAATATTGTTTAGCTGTTGTTGAATGTCCAGTGATATTCTGGCTTCCACCTTACCGGCATTCTCCAGGAAAAGTTGATTATCTCCTTCAACCTCCTTACTGTTCGCACACCTCACACTACCACGATTCTTCATTATTTTCAAAATTTTGATTGGTTAAATCAATTGAGATTTGGATTTTTACCAATTAAATTGTCAGAAACTATAGGATTTCACTAAAAAAAACAAAAAGGATGAACAAAGAAAAAGATAAAAAATGGCTTTTTGTTACAATTCCCACAGACGGCGCCAAATGATGAGTATGACAAATGTAGAGAGAAAGAAAGTTTAAACATATTACAACAGAGCTTTAGATTGAGAGAATTTAGGGGTTGTACTGAATATGTAGAAGTTGTAATAAGTTACAATTAAGGCTAACGGATCCCCTATTTATAGACAAACCTAAAGGTGTCTAGGCCATACTCTTGCTAGCCAGGCATGGAGGTTAATTACATAAGTGCCCTTAATGATCTTGCCACGTAAGCTTGTTACATAAATATACAAGTGCCTTGTAGGCAACTAATTATTGTGTCATCAAATAATAAAAAAGAAATAACTCATTAAGCAATAATTTATAGATAGAAGTTTAATTTGATTGCATTAACTTAGTATCAATTCTATGTTTCACTTCTGAATACCTATAATGCAGTTGTAATTTTGGGCATATTATTTGTTTTATTAGTAATTATTATATTGGGTGTTATAATGTTTAAGAGATTATTTTCTTATCAAACATGTTGGCTTCCCATGATCATTATGATATATAAAGTTAGGGCACCAAAAATAAATACAATTAATCAACTTTGTATCATCTTTTATTTTATTGGCTTTTGTTAAAACAACTTTAACAAAAAAAAAAAAATTTAAAAAAAGCTTACTTATAAATAGGGTTTATTTTAAGTTGAGACATCAACACTGATTAATTCCTAAAGGTTAGTCCAACTTATTTCAATCAAGGATACAATAACTTATCCATTGTAGCAGACATCCTCGTTTTCCCCTTTTTTTTTTGGGAGAATTAAGGAATAAAAGAGGAAATATAGATCATATCTACTATTTTGTTCGTTCAAGTATGTAGTGGTTATGGGTGGTGGTACTCTCTTCTTACTCAAGGGATACAAAACAATAGAAGTCCTAGAGTGAAATTTGTAGAATATAGGTTAGTCTTTTATACTATTTTATTTATTGTGACTAATAAATTACTTTAGAATTTATTATAACTAAATTTATTTGAATGTTTAAGAGATGATTGTCTTAACAAACATTTTGTCTTCCCCATGATAGAGAATGAAACTTAAAGTTTTTTATTTGAAGAAACATGTAGTGCCCTTTTATTCATGTATTCATCATAAAATTACAAAAGAAAAAGAATAGTTAACTACCACTCCATCAAATGAAAGGAAATTCCCTCATATAAAGTTGGAGAATTCCATATAATAGGGAGGGGTAATGAGATGAAGAGAAAGTGCAATTAGTACAAGAGCTAGACCCAATACAATAAATAAATACTATTAATAAACTTTGATCAATTATTTTGGCTCCTTTTTAAACAACTTTAATCCAATATTTTCTTTTAAAAAGGGTTTATTTTAAGTTTCAGGCATCAATGCTAATTAATTCCTAAAGGTTAGTGAACTTATTTCCATCAAGGAAAAAAGAACTTATACATTGTAGCATATCTCCTTTTTTTTCAAAATTTTTTTTTGGGAGAATTAAAGAATATGAAAATGCAATAGATCATATCTACTTTTTCCTTCATTCAAGTGATGTAGTGGTTATAGGTGTTTATGTTACTCTTCTTTATCAAGGGAAGTAAAACAAAAACTTGAAGTCCAAGAGGGAAATTTGTAAAATATAGGTTTTCTTTTTTATTACTATTTTATTCAAGTGATGTAGTGGTTATAGGTGTTTATGTGACTCTTCTTATTCAAGGGAAGCAAAACAAAAGAAGTCCAAGAGGAAAATTTGTAAAATATAGGTTATCTTTTTTATTAAAATATAGGGTTTGGTATGCGAATATTGAAGTGGATGACAGATTTTTCTATTGATAGCGAACTTCCCATTGTTCCAGTTCAGGTAATCCTAGATGGACTCCCTTTTCAGTTATTCCACAAGGCGGCTTTTTCTTTTATTGGCCGGTTGATTGGTAACCCTTTCAAGATCAATTCTTCCACTGCTGATAGATTAAGGCCAGGTAAGGCGAGAAATGCATAGAGATCGATCTCACTAAACCTAGATCGGGATGTGTTTACCCTGAAAATGACGAAATAGGTAAATGGCAGTCTGTTCAATACGAGGATGTACTGGATATTTGCAACCATTATCAAAAAGTGGCCAGACATAGCAAGACTGGCTGTTTAATCAAAATACCCATTTAAAAAACCCTAATCCAAGGCCTACTAGAGATAACCCTTCTGGAGATTCTAATAATGATGCAAAACCTAAACCCAAATCACATGAAGATGGAAATACCGAACCTAAGGTTGATCAAGATGGCTCCAAATCAATCTAGTGGCTTCCTAAGGTCACAACCAACCAGCCCCGTGCATACGATAGCTCTCATGCAATCAAAAATAAGGAGAATTGTTCAGCTATTATCCCTTGTGGACCGAGTTCTTCTGGTTTGGTTATTGTTGAAAACTTCTTAGTTCCAGTTTACTCCCAATCTGTTGATGTAAATGCTAGTAAATCTGAATAGAAGTACCCATTCCTTAAGGAGGAAGTGAATTCTAATCCAGTAAAGGTGATTTCAGCGTCTGATCAACCATGTTACATACAAAGAAAGTCTCCTCAGAATGCGGCTATTTCTCATCAGCTTGTGAAACATGTTGTGGTAGAGGAGCTATGGTTCATCGAGTAAATCAATCATTATCCCCTATTCCGGCCAATGTGGCTCAAAGGATTCAAACGGAAGTATTTGATGATGTTGAGATCCCATCTACTAACAAAATGTTTCATGTTGTAATTGATGATCAGCATTAAAGGCTCCGTGATAAGTTCATAATTGTGCTATATTTTATGTGTCATTTATCACATTTTTATGTGTTGTAAGCAATATTTGAGTTATTATTGAGCTTAATTTGGTTATTCTGAGCTTTTGTAGGGTTAAAGTGAAAAAGAGAGGAAAAAGATGGAAAAAATGACAGAAAAAATGAGTATGAAGCAATTTTGGATGTTGTTTCGTATTTCAAGCATAACTTTGGATTCCAAGCTCCAATTGAGATGAATTTGGATGATTTGAAAATATATTGAAGATTTCTACAACTTTTATGTTTTGATTTTTACAAGATTCTATAGGCATCTTGTTCAAAATTTCAAAGTTGAAAAATGTTCACCAGCGAGGAGTGCTGATTCTGACACAGTTTGGTAGCTTGAGAAGAACTTTATCATCTCAGCTCCAATTGAGGTGATTCAAGATGTTTGGCAAAGCTAAGACATAGAGATATAACTTTTATGTTTTAAGTTTTCCCAAATTCCAAACACATCAAGGTCAAAATTGGAACCGAAGTGAAGCCCAACGCACATGTGCTGGGATTGTGCAGTGCATGTGCGCTGGGACCAGAGGAAGAATTTTCAGCACTGCCTAGGTCGCACATGCACCCAAAATAGGCAGCGCATGTGCGCCCGAAACAGAAGAATGGCGTATTTTTGAGTTTTTGACAAATTTCTTCGCCCGATTGGACTCTTTTTCACCCGATTTCACGTTCTTATCTATAGACCTTAATTGTAACCCTAAATACTCATTATAAATACCCCATTTAGGGTGAGAGAAAGAGAGATGGGCACTTATTTTTCTAGTTTTATCTAGGTTTTCAGCAGTAGAAAATTCTTCTTTATTCTTTCATGGCACTATTGTGCCTAAACTTTTTTCTTGGTAGAGGGAATTGAAGCCATGGTCAATTCTAGAAATTTGTGAGACTTCTTGTGCTTGAATTATTCACTTTTATCTCAAGTATTAATTATTTTCTACGATTAATTTTATGATTTTTCTTTTTAACTTATTATTGCTGTAGAATACTAAGTTATTAAAATTAATCTACAGCTAGATTGTTTTAAACGCCTATGCTTAATTCAATCTGTGAATCAACTGAATTTGATAATTACTCGATTAGTGTTATTGAATTTAGGAAAATTAATCATCTAATTGGCATAACCGCGTGTGTTTATGTTTAATTAGTCTAATTGTTCTTATTGATTTTAAAGCTTCTATTAAATTAATCTTTGGCGCGTATTTGGGTTAAATTAATAGTTAGGGTTAATTGGATCATGTGTTGAAAATTAACCAACTTTAGAAAGAAATAAGAATCAACTTTGAATTGGTATTTGTTCGGGTTAATTCTTCAATTAATGTTTTGATATATAAAATTGAATTATCTTGTGCGTCAAGGATCGACTAATGAAATTACCATGGTGGATATGACCAAAATCAAGACTTTTCTTACATTGAATTTTCTTCAATTATTTTCTTGTTTTAGTTTTAGTTTAAAAGCATTCAAAACCCCCCCTTTTTTCATTTAGCACGAGAATAAATTCTGGTCTATGTGGGACGACATGTACACACCACTACTACATTTTCATTGAGAGTTGTTAATTTTGGGTGCCTACGACAGCATTACAACTCGGTATTATTGTTTCACACCACTCCGTAACTCGAGAAAGATAGCTGGCATCAACAAAAATGATGTTATTGATTCACTATCTGATTCTGACTCAATGGAAAGGCCAATTCGTTCACGAGATACTACCATAGGATCCTTGCATGATTTTTGGAAATGTCTTTGTCAAAGAATTGAATAGAATATTGATCAGTCGGACACACCGGCTAATATTCTAGTTTGCAAAACGAATATGGAGGCAAAAGTGAACTTTCCATTTACTCGCACTATTATTACCCAGAGCGCATCTTGCTTTGTCAGTAACTCTTCCTCTTCTGTGTTCCAATGATTAATGCTCTTATATGGAATATTCATGGAATTTCGGGGAAATCATCATTCCGTCGTCTAAAAAAGTTAATTTGTTTGCATAATATTACTTTTCCCGCTATTTTTGAGCCGTTAGTGGAATATGCTACAGTGCATGAATTTTGTGTTCGTCTAGGTTTTCATCTCAACCTGTCTAACCCGTCTAATAAAATATGGTTGTTTAGGAATAAAGATTTTGCAGTTAACCTTCTTAATTCTAGCGACCAATTTTTGCATGTTCAAATTCGTCACATGTCTTGGGATTCTTGGGTTCATGCATCCTTCATTTATGCAAAATCAACCCGGGTAGAAAGGCGAAATTTGTGGACTGATTTAAGTCGGATCAGTAGGACTGTTAGGGATCCATGGCTTATCAGTGGAGATTTCAATGTTATTTCCTCTTTGCTGGACAAGTATTCGGGAGGAGCCTCTCAGGACCTACAAGCGATGCAAGAATTCAATTTAGCTATGGATACTTGTGGTGTCTCTGCTTTGCCTTACACAGGTAGTTGTTTCGCTTGGATGGGAATGAGACTAGGAGGCCCTATTTTGAAGTGTGTGGATTGGGTTTTGGTGAATTCGGATTGGCTTTATCATTTTTCGGACTCTAATTTACAGCACCTAAATAGATCAGGATCTGATCATTCACCTCTTCTTCTGTGTTTTCACTATTCCAGTGGCAATGTTCCTAAATTGTTCAGATTTTAGCATACGTGGTTGGCCCATAAAACTTTTATGAATACGGTTGAGGTTAGTTGGTCTCTTCCATCTCCAAGTTTCGGCATGTCAGGGTTTGCTGCAAGCTTAAGAGGTTGAAGCAAACTTTTCGAATGTGGAACAAAGAAGTTTTTGGAGAATGAATATGATTCAACACGTTTGCCTGAAGATAGGGAAAAACTCTATCAGGCACAAGCTAGATCTCTTTAGTAAGTTGCAAGATGAAGAAACATTTTAGAAGAAAAAGGCGAGATGCAAGTGGTTAGCTAAAGGAGACAATAACACAAAGTTTTTTCACACTTCATTGACCAACAAGCAATCCAGACTTACTCTCCAAAGAATCAAAGGCTTAAGGCTGAGGCAATTTCCTACTTTTAGAACTTTTTTACCGATAAGGGTATCAATGAAGATTGCCTCCAGAGTTTGTTGACCTACATTCTGACTGTCCTCTCTTTGGAACATAAAGCTGACCTAGCTAAGCCAATTAAGTTAGCAGAAGTTAAAGAGGCAATTTTTCAACGTGACAAAGATGTTGCAGTAGGTCCAGATGGTTTTATAGGGGTTTTCTTCACTCAGTGTCAGGATATTATTGGCCAAGACCTTTTTGCTGTGACTCATGATTTTTTTGGGGGCCAACCTTTGCCATGTGGAATTTCTAGCACCTTACTGGTTCTTATTCCAAAAACAGAAAACCCAACCACTTTCAAGGATTTACTTCAGAACTATTTCTCTATGCAATTTTTTCAATAAAGTTTTCACCAAGATATTGGCTGAAGAAATGTTCATGCTGTCACGCCCCAAAAATGGGACCGTAACACGCCGCGCTAATGGCACACCGGTCCAAAGCGCAAGGCACAAACGAACAGAGCAACAAACTTAACCGCAATGTAATAGAACCATCAAACCATTTCTTAACTATAAAACCGAATAAGTTCATTTTTACACAAAAATACGAATTACAAAATTCCTTCTTAGTACAAAAGATGCTACAACAAAAACAAAGTTCATCAATACAAAACCTATCTAATACACTACCCCTCTCCAAACAAAAGAGAAGCTTGGAAGATTATCCGTAGAGTCTTACCAGTAATGTGGAATCTGGAGAAAATCTAAAAGCTGCTAACGCGGTGGAGAGTCAAAAACGAGCACCTAATCTGAAAAATTGTAAATCACGTGGGGTGAGCATAACTAGCTCAGTGGATATCTTAAAAGCTCTTCAAAGCTGGGGCCAAGCATTTCGATAAAACGAAAACATAAAGATAATAACATTTGTGAAAACCATAGTCATGAAGCAGTTTCTAAAATGTCTCATGCCATTTAAACATCAGGCATGTCCAAAACATAGCCAAAAAGATCCATTCATTTCAAAACATAGCTAAAATGTCTCATGCCATTTAAACGTCAGGTATGTCCAAAACATAGCCAAAAAAGATCCAATCATTTCAAAACATAATATGCTAAAGCATAGCGAACAAATCCAAGTACAGTTTCAAATCCAGAATATAATAAAATAGCATGAGTATCTTTTAGGCTCGAAGGTATGACCTCATACCTTCGCTTTTACCAAGTTTTGGAATTATTTTATTTGAAATTATAATTTTTACTATAATTCAGAACGCGATCACCGGCGGTAGGTGGCGTGGTACCTAAAACAGATATAAGAGGACTCTTAGAAGAGATGTAGAAGTTAAAGAATGACTAGGGAAGCGAAAACGACGCGAAACGATAGAAAACGACACCAACAGCTCTTTGGTCAAAAATGACCTTTTCACAATTTCTGACCAACTTCGACAAGCTAAAACCCCAGTCAAAACACTTAGTTAATCCCTCAAATTCGTATTACCTAGATTAGGTTGCTAAAATCCAAAGAACAAGGTATTCAAGGGACCTTGGTTACAACCCAACTCAAAACAACATATTCAACCAACCAACAAAATCCATTTCCAAGGTATTCAAGGGACCTTGGTTACAACCCAACTCAAAACAACATATTCAACCAACAAAATCCATAAACGGAAAGATTCACCGGAGCAATAGCCGGGACTATATCAATAGCATTCCACAACAATGGAAAACACCTAAAACCATCAAAAGATCATTAAAGACCCTTTAAACATAACCAATTATCCAAATTATCCTAGTTGCGCCAAACTTCCGCTTACTTACAAAATGAAGGGAAATCAATTCCACTTGGTTTCAAGTCTCAATTCCTATCCAAACTAACCTTAAAACACTCTTAAAACATCATTATGTGCATAGACATAAGTATTCATAGAATAACAGTCTCTAGGTCACATATGGAAGACAAAACCCCAACTCATAATCTTAAAATTTGTAATCTAACCATGGAAAGTTGTTAAAAATCAATCCCAATCACTTCCCAACCTCCAAAACACTAAAAACAACCCATAACATACATAAATCAACACATATAAGGCTGCAAAGAGGGTTTTCTCAACCATAAAGAATCCTACAAAACTTGAAATTAAAGCTTGGATCATAAAGCCCATAAGCCAAAAAGTGCTAAAATACAAAAATCTTACCTTCCAAGTGATTTCTACTTGAAATCCAAGAAAACTTTTGGGGGAAAATAGAGGAAGAAGTTCGGCCAGCAGCTTGGAAGAAAATGAAGAAGAAACAACAAGAAGAAGACTTAAAAAGAAATTCCAAAGTTGACCCAAATAGTACCCATGTTGACTATTTAACCCAAAAACTAATTTTTTGCTACTAAATTAACATTTTAAATCAGCCATCAAACAACACTCACACACCACAATGCACTAATAATTATTTGGTACACTTAGTCCAACTTTTGACCCGTTTACCCGCCGGAACCGAAATCGCGTAAACCGAAAAATTTGCCGAATTGAAAAACGAATAAGTTGAAGTACTTAATGACTAAAAATAATATGAAAAACATTTTAAACCAGTTAAAATCAAAGAACAAGGCTATTAAAATACTGGGTTTCACACATGCCGCTAAAAAAGAAGGTGCAGAGGTATAACATGGAAATTAAGCTGGACATGATGAAGGCTTTTGATAAAGTCTATTGGAGGTTTTTGGAAGAGGTAGTGGACAAACTTGGTTTTCCATCTCTATTCATTCGGTTAGTTATGATTCATTTATCGGCTTGCTGGTTTTCTCTTTTTCTGAATGGTGAGACATGGGTTATTTCAAATCTTCTTGTGAAGTCAAGCAAGGAGATCCCCTTTCCCCATTATTATTCATCTTGGCATCTGAGGTGCTTTCCCATGGGCTTATTTCGAACATGGAGACTCAGAAGATCTTGACTTTTTCAATACTGCAAGACTTGGCCAGTTGTATCTCATTTAGTTTTTGCAGATGATGTTCTGATATTCACAAGGGAGGAAAAAAGATCCTTGGAGCATCTCATGGAATTTTTGCCGATATACCAAAGAGGTTCAGGCCAAAGAATTAATTATTTCAAAAGCTCAAGTCTACTCTCTCCAAGATGTCCTAGTGTTTCCCTTCTCTTGAGAACCACAGGTATGCGTAGAGGTTCCTTACCCTTTGTATATCTTGGCAGCCCTATTATCCTTGGGAGGAAGAAAATTCAGCATTTTGCGGGAAATAGATTGAGCCACCTAAGGAATTGCTTAATCAACCAAAGCAACTTATGTCTAATTTGTTCTAGGGAGATTCCACTTTTGGTAGCCAACGTCATTGAAAGAAACAGAATGACATATGTTATCCAACAGACAAGAATCGTCTCGGTATTCGCCCGTTTTGCTGATATTGTGATGGCCTTTACTTAAGAACTATGGTGGAACTTTCATAATTCGCAATCCTTGTGGATAGATATCTTCATGCGGCATAAGTATAGTAATGGTCGCTTGTCCAACCCTTCACCAACATGGAAACGAATGTTCAAAGTCAAAGAGATGGCGGAATCTAATTTTCAGATCTTGATCTCATCGGGAAAGGCATCTTTTGTATAGTAATTGGCTTGGTATTGGCCCTCTTGCGGAGCATGTTACTTCTATTCCTCCACCCCATGCCAAAGTGAAGGATGTTTACTCTAATGTTGATGGCTGGTCGTTGGATGTGGTTCAACATGTGCTTCCTGATGATCTCTATCAACTACTACTGAGTCATAAATTGTTTCTTGAGAACGAACAGGACAAGCTAATCTGTAAGGTAATGGAGAGTGGTATTTTTACTACAAAAGCAGCTTATCAAAAAGTGAGGCAACGCCGAGCAGTTACAAATTTTCGAAAAATAGCTTGGAGATCAAGAATTCCCATTAAGATATCATCTTTCTTTGGAGAGTTCTCAATAACTTATTGTCGTTTGATGATTAATGTTGATGGATCTCGGATTTAATATGTCCTCAAAGTGTTTCTTTTGCTATGAGTGTGATTCCTCGGTGCACGGCTTTCTTTTCCGTCCTTTGGCTTCTTGGCTTTGGGACAAGTTGGAGGCTGATTTTGGTGTACCTCGCATTCAGGTCCACTCCGTGCATCACAAACTTCAGCTTTGGCAACGAGCTACTACTTCTTTATTTGATGGGCAGCTTTACATTGTCCTCCTAATCATGGCATTGTGGAATCTTTGGAAGGTTTGAAATGCTTTTATTTATGACAATGTTTTAGCTAACCCATTATCACTCGTTGAGGATGTTCAACGAGATGTCTACTTGTTGAGTCAGACTAGACCATTCCAAACCTCCTTATTGCCTTCGACTTGGTGGTTTTGGAAATCAATCCCCATGAATCCACCTGTCCCTTAGCTAGTTTGTTGGACTCCTCCTCCATTGGGTTCTTTAAAGCTAAATGTGGATGGTTCATCTTTGGGAAATCCTTTTGCAAGGCAGGTGGTGGAGGTGTTAATCGATCATCACAAGGCTCAGTTCTGGCTGGCTTTTCTTTGGCTTTTGAATGTTTAACAAATATGCAAGCTGAAGCTCCAGCTCTGGAAATTGGTTTGCAATTGTGCCTCAATAGGGGCTGGCTGGAAGTTTTATTTGTGACGGATTCCTTGGCACTGTACCAATTGGTGTGTGGAGATACTCAAGTTGCTTCAAAGCTTTCTTCAATTATCCACTCAATTCGATTCCTCTTATCAGTTGGTCATTTTAGCATTACTCATATTTACAGAGAAGCAAATATGGTTGCGGACTCCTTAGCTAAAATGGGCAGTGCTATTCCCGATTTTCGGCTCTACTTCGACTCAATCACTCCTAAAGAGATTCATGGACATGCAAGAATGGATTACATGAAATCCCTAATATTAGATTTCGTCATCGCTAGATTCTTTATGTATAAACTACCTTTATTTCCTATTGCTTTAACTGAAGGATTCAGCTTTTTTTGGTCCCCTCTATATGTATTTCATTCATTCAGTTATTAATGAAATTTGAGAGTAACACCCGCCTACTAAAATTTCAGTGATTAGCTGAAAAAGAAAAAAGAAAAAAATTAATTATTTCCATAAAATTATAGGTTATGATATTAAGGATAAAAGATTGAAAGGATGACTGTAAAATGTAAAGGTAAGATCCAAAGATGAACAAATTTAAACAATACTCAACTAAAAAGGACAAAGGTATTTATTTGAGATATTCACCTTTTAGACAATACATGGTGCTCATGCACATGAAAAAATTTAAATACTTCTACTCTAAATATATCTTTAGTTAATCATAAGAGCACGGGTGAAGCACGCACGTTTTCCTGTTAGTGGAAAAAATGGGCTACAATGTATATTCTTGTAGCTTAAAGGAATTAAGTGTAATCACCCTATAGTTTAAGGAGAAAAGTTTTACTATAAATTTATTTTACACTAAGAAAATATTAGGTCATAACACTTAGTTTACTATAAATTTCTATTCTCAATAATTTAGTTTCTAAGTATTCATTAAATACTTGAAACTTTTCCCAATTAAAAAAATTAATTCGTAAGCATTCATTAGTTGTCTCTTTTTGTAGTTAATAAAATATTATTTGAAATTGAATGGAATAAAAGTAATTTCTCAGATAACTTCCCCTTCAGTTTGTATCTTGAATCATCATTACATGTGTGGCATAAAATTCGAATATCCAAGTACTATAGATCGGGAAATACTTTTCCATGTTCAAACCACCAGCTTTTATCCATCAGTTGCTTTTCAAGCTACTTCATACTAGCTAATGTGGACTGCGTAACTATATTTGCACCACATTCTCGACACCAAGTTCCTTGAAAACTTCATCAAGAAATACAAGCAAGGACTAACTATCCCATCAAAGACTAAAATGTATGCTGACTGAATATAAACTATTCTTCTTGGATAGGAGGCAAAAACATTCATATTGTTCAGACCAACTAAGCTTCATACAGCCATCCAACAATATGTTGCAACTTGTGCTTTCCTAAGAACACCTTTTTCAAAACTTCCAGAAGGATCCACCAATTCTCAAATCCTTGCAACTAGGAATTGCATATGAAATCTCTTAAGAACCAATTGCCATTTATCATCCTCAATCAGAGATTGTGCAGCATTGAAATCAATTCATGTTTCATAGAAAAACATACCAATACATTTCTGGAACTCCCTTGATGATGAACTTTCAATGCTCACAGGTTATAGAGAAGCAAGTTTTCTCTTGTTAAGGGAGATTGATTCCCTTCCACAATCTTCTAATGGATGACCAATTTTCAAACTTTTTTCATTTCCAAAGACAAAAGTTTGAATAAAATCTAGATCAGTGGAATTTAGAAGAGGCCGTAAATTCTCCTAAAATAGTGTCAGACTGACGAAACTTCTCAACTTCTTGGCTCAAATTTCTCCTCTTTTCAAGTATATCATTTTTTAATATTTTTTTCCAGTTAGTTGGTACTGGAGACTGCAAAAAATAAAATACACTGCCATGTACCTGGTAAAATTTATTTTAGTCATTGAATAACTACTAGGCATTTTAATATTTGTTCCAAAACAATATGAGGCTCTTATTTGGAAAACACATGCTCTCTATTTTTTATTAGAATGTCACTAGTTACTTAATGACCATACAAAACCTTATTTCCCCTATACCTCGTTGAAGTGGCACTTCAAGGTAGCTAACAACTTTTCCACAGTGTTTGCAACAGACTCGTTTCTTCTACTTATCAAGAGCAGTTCCAAGGTCAAAGAATGAGATATATTAAATTTTAAAAGCAACAATTATAGCCTATTTAGGTATATTAGTGGAAGTATTTGATGGGCTTAATTGGAATTGGTTCTCTAAGTCGAACTGTATCAATTCTCTGGATACATATAGCATGTATACATCCGTGTTGCCATTACTTTAGTCTAGCCTACAAATGGACAAGAAATAAAAAACATTAAAGACAATTAAAATTAAATAGATAGAACTTGCAAAAAGTTAACGAACAACAACTCCATAATGGTTGGAACCAAACTGTATTCTTGTGATTTCTATTGTATATGTTGACTTTGTAGAATAGTACGCCTACTTAGTATTTAGATTTAATGCTAAAAATCACCATTAAGAAAGAAAATTTTACTTTATCGTATTAAAGATAAAATATTGAAATGATAATTATATTTGTAAAGGTATGATGTAAAGTCAAACAAATCTAAAATAATATTTAATAGAAAATAACAAAGGAATTTGTTTGACATAGAAGATATTCACCTTTTACAAATAATAATAATAATAATAATACATGGCTCTAATTTATTTGAAAATTTTTAAATCTAATACATTAAATACATTCTTTAATTAGTCATAAGAACATGTGCGAGCGTGTGGATTTTTCTTGTAGTGGAAAAAAATGGGCCACAGTGTATGTTCTTTAAGTTTAAAGGAGTAAAGTATAATTACCCCCATAGTTTAAAGGCAAAGTGGTACAAGAACTATTTATTTTACATAATGATAATATTAGTTCATTACACTTGGCAGTATTAATTTATATTCTCGATAATTTATATTTTATGTAATCATGTTTTGTCTTTTCCTTAATAAATAAAATGTTTTTTGAAGATGATTGAACAAAAGTAATTTCTCAGCCAATTTTCTTTTCAACTAGTATCCTATAGAACCATTACATGTTAGTCATACAATCCGAATTTCCAGTTGTTGTAGATCAAGACTTGCATTTCCATATTCCAACCACAAACCTTTATCCATTAGCTGCTTTCCAACATGATCCATACAGACTGATGTGGTGTATTTCATTATTTGCACCACAATCTCGACACAAATTTCCTTGAAAACATCGTCAAGGAATACAGTCAACGAATTGTTGTTCCTATTAAAGCCACAAATGTTAGCTGATTGAATATAAATTGTGCTTCCAAGAAAAGAATCTAGAACATTCGAGAGGTTCATACCCAATTGAGTTTTCCCAACCATCCAACATTACGTGGCAACTTGTGCTTGCCTATGAACATCAAATCTCCCTCACGTATTGCTGCATCTCTTTCAAGGCTTCAAGAAGAATCCACCCTCTCAAATCCTCGCAACTAGGAATTAGTATTGCAGTCTTTTAATAACCAAGGCTGGCATTTATCATCCTTAAAATTCAAGGAGATTTAGTAGTATTGAAATCAATTCTTGTTTCATAAAAAAACCTACTATTACATTTGTAAAACTCTCTGAATGATGAACTTTTATTACCCATGGCTTACAGTGAACCAAGTGTTCTCTTGGCAACGGAGATTGATTTGCTTCCACAATCTTCTAATGGATTGCCAATTTTCAAATATTTTTTCACTTTCGAAGGAAAAGGTTTAATTGAATTTCTTCTCACAAGCTCAGTGGAACTTTTCTCCTAAAAGGAGTATTACAATGATTGATGTGTACTAATTACGCTGGCAAGTGTAGTAGTCGAACAAGTAATGAAGTGATTAAGTAGAAACTATCAATCCCACATGAAAGAGTGAAATGAATTAACAATTAATAACAACTAGACTATGGTGTTATCTGAGCAATCGAGTAGACAAGAAGATTAACTAAATAACTAACTAAATCAATAGCTACAACAATTAAATAAATAAAAGACAAAAGAATAAGACTTAAGATGCTAGGGAATAGACTTCACCTAACTAACATAACCATGAGACTTAGTTTAATTAAGAATCAATCAGAATGAACGTAAGATGATAAAGCTCGCTAATATGCATTACACTTTTTAAAAACAACAACTATCCTAATTAAATTTACTTTTGAATAGAGTTAATAGAAGAAAAGAATCAAAATATAGGATCTCTTGAACCTTGGACTGTTAGTACTCTTTTGAGCTACCAAACGAACCACACAAATAATTTATGATCAAACTTCCGTTGTGAATACAAACAAATTATGGCATACATTATCTTCGTAACATTTAAATATCAAGTCCTACATATGATTGCACACCAAAGTCATACACAGGAAAGGCATTAACAATAATAAAACAAAATTTAATAGACAAACAATACGAAAGATTAAATCTTTATTGAATCAAAGTACTCATGATTTATGTAGTTGGGTTACATCAAACCCTAACACGTAACTATGACATTAAAACAAGTAAAAGAAAGAAAACTCTAGAAGTCATGGTGAGTTGGTGAAGAAAACATGTATTTGAACCTCATTTCGAATGAAGAACATAGACCTACTAATAATCCTCTAAGATCTTCTGAAGTTGTCAAATCTAACTAAGAGAAAATTCAAACTAATCAACCCTACTCCGACTCCTACAATACATGTTACAATTGGTCCTTAAGGGTCTAGTCCTATTTGTAAATACAATGTGTCTTTGGAACTAAGTTTGGGCTTTAGGTCGAGTTGGGTCCATATAGGCCCATGTCAGAACTCATAAGTTGTAAAAACTACGAATCGACCTATCTATAAATCAGCTGCAACATTGCAGTGATGGCTTTAATCCTCTACTTCAATTGCCTTGGTTAGAGAACCGAGGCACTCTGATCTTGGAAGTCTAGAAGATTCTTGATGAATAATGTAACACTAGGATTCACTGCAATTTAGAACGCTACAGCATTTTACAATCTTAGATTGAATATTTTGGTCTTCGAGACTCTTATTTATAGGTCATAAAAGGTACAAAAGTGTAGGGCATGAAATAAGCTTCGAAAAACACCAAACCTGGCCCAAAACGGACACTAAAATCCTAAAAATCACTAAAAGCACGATCCTGTGAATAACTCCACAGTCCAACAATGCTAAGCCAAAGTCAACCAATGCTGGCTTGCAGAAGCTCCAAGGTCAATCGACTAAGAACTAGAATTGAGAGACCTATACAAATTCTCTAGTTTTGGTTCTGTTTTGTCGTCTACTTGCAATCAATTTAGCTCCAGCCTAACCACCAACCTACACAACACATAAACAACACAAACACTACAAAAATATATAAAAACATTGAAACATGAAAAGTGCAAAAAACAATGTCTGTCCTAAAAACACTAAATAGTACTCAAATCATAATAAGAATTTAGATTGAAATACAAGGAAAATAACTATTTTATAGAGTTATCACACCCCAACGTAAAAGTTTGCTCATCCTGGGCAAAACAAAATAAAGAACACATGAACAAATAAATAAATAACACATACAAAACTATATACAAAACACAATGGTAGTAACAATTAATGACAAAGTAGAAGAAAAGAACTATTCAAGTCCATACAACAATTTGATCGAAGATTTCACCTCAATATGAATATAACAACACTCCAATCACTCAACAAAGAATGAACCCACAAAAACTCACAACAAAACTCACTCAACAAATTTATCTAGACAAACACCACACTAATTACAAAGCTTAACAAGGGACACAATAGTAGAAAGTGGTGCTTCACCCTTCCTTCACCAATACAAACTAACTCAAATTAAGGATCATTTCAGACTTTATAAGCTTGTACCATAAGACTAAGGTAATAAGATAGCATATTAATATGGATATTTAAGTCACTTAAATCACCTTAGACACATTAAGCAATCATTGAACCATGATCTCATAGTATCCCAAACTCCAGAAAACAAGAGTTATATGTACCCTAAACTTGAAGGTTTGGCTACAAGTTTCGAGCATTTTTAGTGTTTTCGTGTGCTTTTGTCTATTTTGCATTCATTGTTAGAATGTGGTAATATGTGTTTATTAAGGTTTTTATACTTATTTAGGTCTTAATTAGCATATTTTATTTGGTTCTTGTGTGTAGAGTTGTGCCGTGTCTTTAACTTAACTTCTTTGGGAGTTAAGTTTTCATTCGTCTTTGTTTGTCATTCGTTTTTTAGGCTATTTTGTGAGAATTTTATTTATATATCTAGGTATTATTTTAAGTGTTTATTATAGATAATAATATTCTGCTATGTATTAGGGTAGCGTGAAAAAAATGACGCATCAATCGGACATTGGATGAAGATTTTTGAAGTAAAACTGTGAAGTGCTGCATTTTGAGAAGTTTCAGTCCAAATCATGATCTGGAGACGGTTGGAGCAAAAATGACTTTGTTTGAGGCTGATTTTTGCTGCACTATTACCCACGACCCCAGCACTATTTATACCCCTTTTAAGCATCATTTGAGGCATAGAAGACCAATTAGAAACCTAGTAGAAGTAGGCTAGATAAGAGAGTAATTTTCTTCCTTTTTCCTCCCCATTTGGGGAGGATTTTCTTAGATTAGATTAGAGTAGGATTTCTCTTTCTTGTAATCACAATTTCCTAGCTAAAGATTGAAACTTTTTAGTGGTAAGTTCCTTGTTTATGTTAAACTCTTTTCGTTAAACTTTAGTTTCATATTTCCTTAGTTTAATTAGTCTAATTACTTTCATATATTTGCTCCCTTTGCATAATTTCTTAGTGTAATTGTTACATTAGTTAATGGGTTATCTTGAATTATGCTTCCTTAGCAGTAATTCATAGTTTAGATTGGTTAATTAGGATAAATTAGTTTATGGGTGTTTTCATTTAATTGCTTTCTTTACTTGCTTTCTTTACTTACTTTCTTAGTTTAATTGGCAGATTAGTTAATGGGTTTTCCTTAATTGTGCTTTCTTAGTGTTAATTTATAGTTTAGGTTAGTTAATTGCTTTTTAAAAATACTTTCTTTTTACATGCTTTCTTAGAATAGATTAGGGGCTTTCTCTAATTGTGCTTGCTTAGGGATAATGAATAGTTTAGATTAACTAATTGCTTGCTTAATATGCTTTTCCATATAATTGTTCCCTTTATTTGCTTTCTAAAGATACTTCCTTTTTAATTGCTTTCCTAGTGATCAATCTTTACTTTAAATTGCTTTTTTAGTTCCATTAGTTCTAGTTTTAGTTAAATCTCTTCACTTAATCAATCTCTTCAACTTGAAATCTAACCAAATAACTGGTAATTATCGACCAATCCTTGTGAGTACAATCCCTACTTCCCTTTACTACTAGTTGACAACTGTATACTTGCGGGATGCCACCTAGTTATTCAGTAGGATTTAGGTGTTTATAAATTTATAACTAGGTGTGTAAATGCATCAAATTTTTGGCATCGTTGCCCGGGATTGGCTTTTGGTAATATCGATATAATTTGGTGGGAAGACTATATTGAAACCTTTTGTTTTCTTGTATAGTTGTTTCACCCATTTGAAAAACCAAAAAGATTTTCATTTTGCAGTTGTGTTCTTATTATCAAAAATCCAAAAAGATTTTTTTTGTGATGGATGATTTAGAATAACTAGTGGTCTAAACTTTCCTAAATTTCTTATTTGTGTTGTTTTAGATCGTTTTCTTATTTTTATTTGTGTTGTTGATTGTTCAAGAACATGCAAGGACCCAATTGGAATGATTCATACCAAGGATATTATCATTTTTATGGTAATGAAGGTATGCCCAATGAGCATGATTCTTCTTATGGTTATTCTCCTTTCCCCTTAGATTATCAAGTGGAATGGTCTAGCCATAAATACGCTTATGAGAGCCACCAAAATTATCTCTAAATGGACCATCCATATCCTTATGAGAGCTATCAAGATTCCTACTCGTTCCTTCCACCACAAGAGCCTTCACATGTTCAAATGGAGTCATATTTCCTTCACCAAACAACTCAAGAAAGTGAATAGGTAAGAAGGATGGAAAAAGTGGATGCAAATTCAAGAATTTCGAGAAGAAATAGCCCAACTTCTAGACGAAAGGGCTCAATTTCGAGAAATTATGGCCAAAGAACGAGAAAACCTTGCTCAATTTAAAAAATAAATAGATAAACTCCGTGAAGAGCAAGCCACATCCAACAATCGGTTACAAGACCAACTTGTCGAGATTCAAGGAATAGCAAATGGTGAAGAACAATGTATTCCAACATCTCTACCAATGGATGAAGAACCGCTTCAAGAAGAACAAATTGAAAATGTCTTGCAAGAAACCGGTTCTCAAGAGCCTCATGAAGTTGAAGTTACAACAATCGAGATACTCAACGCTTTTGTAGAGGAATTACCAACTAGTTTGTTTCCCTTCACATGAGAGTGCGTTTGTCCCGGTTACAATAAAAGAGGTTCTATTTGAGGTGTTTGTGGAGAAAGAGTTGGTTCTAGGAGGAGTGGAAGAAGAATGATACATTTTAGAGGGGATTAGGGAGCCACAACCTACATATGCCGAAGTTCATTTCCTTGGAGATTTAGGAGGAGCTCAACAATGGTGCAAATTCACCAAGGATTACAATATTCTTGGGAAGCCTACTTGGTGTTGAGGGAGTAGTTCTTTCTTTTTTCTTTATTATGCTTTCTTTACTTTACTTGCTTTAGTTTAAATACCTCATTGGTATTAAAGGTTTTTAGCTTTGTGCTTAATTTAGTTGTGTTATGTTATTGGCAAATGATTTATTGGAATCTCTTGTTCAAATTTGGTTGTTAATGAGAATGGTGATGACAATATATGACTTGTTGTGATTTGTGAATGACATACATGATTTATTGGTTGAACTTGGACTTGGTTTTATCTTTTGATTATGGATAATCTACTCTAGTTATTGATACGCTTCATGAGCTAAATAGTTGAGGTTATTTTGCGGAAATCATATGAATGCTTGATTTGGATTAAGAGTAGTTTTTGTGATTGAATGTTTTTTTGAAGCCGATTATGTGTGAAACTAAGTTTGGGGGTATAAGTTGGGCATTTTGATAACCTTTTCATTGTGTTAAACCTTGTTACCCTTATATGCGTTTTTCTTTTTCTTTAAATTGCTTGAACCCCGTGAAGCCCCGAGGACTCTTCCTTAGTATAATCATAATTGGTTGTTGAAGAAAAATCAATTTTTAGGACACATGTTTAATTGAAAATTGCATTTATATGATTTTCTTGACATTTGCTCATTGCTTAGCCTTGATAAATGTAGTGCTCAATGTTGGTGAAGTCCATAATTAAAGGGTAGAACTCTTGTTGTTATGTTCAATTTGATCTTACTTGATTGCATTCATATTCACTTGGTTAATATGTTGTTCAACTTATATTTTTGCTTTGATTTGATTGTCCAAGTGTAATTCAAAATCATTGCCAAGTCTTGTGTTTTTATGCTTTCTAGTAGTATTATTATGTGTTTGTTCTATTTCGGGTGAGCAATAGGATGAGTTGTACTCATCACTTGAATAAAATTACAAGTTTGGGGGTGTTATTTACTTGTGTTGGAATGGTTTCTTTTGTGAATGTAAATATTTGTGTGGTGAAATTTGGATGAAAAATTGATTGATTACGGTACTCGATGATGACAAAAGACTTGCAATATTATATGATTGAGTTATTTAAACATGGCATTCCATGAATTTTGGTGTGTGTAGTTCTTTTGCGACAAAAGAATTTCAAAAGCCATGTATTACTATGTTCAAAAAGTGAGGCATTCACATTTTTATAGTAGTTCATTTGTAACACTGTTTTTTACCAAATCAATAGTATTACTTTGTTGGTCAATTCATCTTTTGGAAAAAAATTGGTTTAAATAGAATAGAAGTGATTTAGGTCATTTTATGTGAAATATTGAATGGGGAGTTTTCTTCTAACCTGTGAGTGACTGGCTTGAATGTAATCTTGGGTACGTTTTACTCCCCTTCCTTGGTTTAGGGCAGCGTAAAAAATAAAAAAATAAAACAACTTTGCTTTTAGGAATAAGGCAAGTAAGGTATTCCGACATGTACCCATGTTGTTTCTCCAAATTAAGCCATTAGGAATTACGTTTTAATATACCAACAAGTTGATGAGGAAATGTTTATAACACTCATCATTGATATCATACTCTCTTTCCTTGATAGAGAAATATTCCCAATTGTGTGTCATGTGCATATTAGGTAGACTCCTAATGATCTTCTGTTTCCATGTAGTCTTGTCAAAATGGTTGAAAAATGTTGTAATCCTTTTCATTTGAGAAAAACTATGTTTTAGATGAATAGAACTTGTTTTTCAAAACCTTTTTTATGACGGTTAATACTTGGTTATTTGAAACCTTTTGTTGGCATTTGAACTTGTTTCCTTTAGAAAAATTAAAAACTTGGAATGACTGGTTAAAATAGTTCAATTTTCATATGGTATTAGTGGACCCTTGAGAGGTCTTCTAATTATTCAAAGTACATCCATTATTCACCTTTTCTGTTGTCTTCTTCGTGGTGTCGAATGTGTTGTGTCTTGTGTCTTGTGTCATATGTTTTGCGTTGTTCATTTTTGTTGTTCTTTTTTCTTGTCTTTTATTTTTCACGAGACGAGCAAAAGCTTAAGTTTGGGGGTGTGATACTCAAGAAAACAAGAGTTATATGTACCCTAAACTTGAAGGTTTGGCTACAAGTTTCGAGCATTTTTATTGTTTTCGTGTGCTTTTGTCTATTTTGCATTCATTGTTAAAATGTGGTAATATGTGTTTATTAAGTGTTTTATACTTATTTAGGCCTTAATTAGCATATTTTATTTGGTTCTTGTGTGTAGAGTTGTGCTGTGTCTTTAACTTAACTTCGTTGGGAGTTAAGTTTTCATTCGTCTTTGTTTGTCATTCAACATTTTTTAGGCTATTTTATGAGAATTTTATTTATATATCTAGGTATTATTTTAAGTGTTTATTATAGATAATAATATTCTCCTATGTATTAGGGTAGCGTGAAAAAAACGACGCATCAATCGGACGTTGGATGAAGATTTTCGAAGCAAAACTGTGAAGTGCTGCATTTCAGAAGTTTCACTCCAAATCGCGATCTGGAGACGGTTGGAGCAAAAATGACTTTGTTCGAGGCTGATTTTTGCTGCACTATTACCCACGACCCCAGCACTATTTATACCCCTTTTAAGCATCATTTGAGGCATAGAAGACCAATTAGAAACCTAGTAGAAGTAGGTTAGATTAGAGAGTAATTTTCTTCCTTTTTCCTCCTTATTTGGGGAAGGTTTTCTTAGATTAGATTAGAGTAGGATTTCTCTTTCTTGTAATCACAATTTCCTAGTTAAAGATTGAAACTTTTTAGTGGTAAGTTCCTTGTTTATGTTAAAACTCTTTTCGTTAAACTTTAATTTCATATTTCCTTAGTTTAATTAGTCTAATTACCTTCATATATTTGCTCCCTTTGCATGACGTCTTAGTGTAATTGTTAGATTAGCTAATGGGTTATCTTAAAGTATTCTTCCTTAGTAGTAATTCATAGTTTAGATTGGTTAATTAGGATAAATTAGTTTATGGGTTTTTCATTTAATTGCTTTCTTTACTTGCTTTCTTAGTTTAATTGGCAGATTAGTTAATGTGTTTTCCTTAATTGTTCTTTCTTAGTGTTAATTTGTAGTTTAGGTTAGAAAATTGCTTTTTAAAAATACTTTCTTTTTACATGCTTTCTTAGAATAGATTAGGGGCTTTCTCTAATTGTGCTTTCTTAGGGATAATGAACAGTTTAGATTAACTAATTGCTTGCTTAATATGCTTTTCCTTATAATTGTTCCCTTTATTTGCTTTCTAAAGATACTTCCTTTTTAATTGCTTTCTTAGTGATTAATCTTTACTATAAATTGCTTTTTTAGTTCTTCTTGTTCTTCACTTAATCAATTGCTTCAACTTGAAATCTAACCAAATAACTGGTAAGTATCAACCAATCCTTGCGGGTACGATCCCTACTTCCCTTTACTACTAGTTGACAACCGAATACTTGCGGGATGCCACCTAGTTAGTATTAGGATTTAGGTGTTTTATAAATTTATAACAAGGTGTGTAAAGGCATCAAGTTTTTGGCGCCGTTGCCGGGAATTGGTATTCGATAATGTCGATATAATTTGGTGGGAAGACTAGATTGAAACCGTTTATTTTCTAGTATAGTTGTTTCACCCATTTGAAAAACTAAAAAGGATTTTCATTTTGTGGTTGTGTTCTTATTTTCAAAAATCCAAAAAGAATTTCTTTGTGATGGATGGTTTAGACTAACTGGTAGTCTAAACTTTCCTAATTTTCTTATTTTTGTTGTTTTAGATCATTTTCTTTTTTTTATTTGTGTTGTTGATTGGTCAAGAACATACAAGGACCTAATTGAAATGATTCGTACCAAGGAGATTACCATTTTTATGGTAATGAAGGTATGCCCTATGAGCATGATTCTTGTTATGGTTACTCTCCTTTCCCCTTAGTTTATAAGTAGGATGGTCTAGCCATCAATACGCTTATGAGAGCCACCAAAATTATCAAATGGGATGGTCTAGCTATCCATATCCTTATAAGATCTATCAAGAAAATTCCTACTCTTTCCCTCCATCACAAGAGCCTTCATATGATCAAAGGGAGTCATATTTCCTTCCCCAAACAACTCAAAAATGTGAAGACGTAAGAAGGATAGACAAGTGGGTGCAAATTCAAGAAAGATAATTCTTTTATTCTCATAAAACTTTAGGTAATGATATTAAAGATAAAAAATTGAAATGATGAGTATAAATGTAAGGAAAGATCTAAAATAATATTTAATTGAAAGAACAAAGACATTTAATTGACATTTAAGAAATTAAGCTTTTAAACGAATAATACATGGTACTCATTTATTTGAAATTTTTTAACTTTTCCATCTATTCTAAATACGTTTTTAGTTAGTCGTAAGAACAAGGGTCAAGCACATGCATCTTCCTATCAGCGGAAAAAAATGTGCTCCCAATGTATATTCTTTTAGTTCAAGGGGCTATGTTTACGAACCATTTATTTTACACAATGATAATATTAGATCATAACACTTTGTACTATGAATTTCTATTCCCGATAATTAAGTTTCTATGCTACTAGGATTTCTATATGCAGACTCTTCAAAACAAAGGTTGGCATTCATCATCCTCAAAAATCTTGGTGATTTAGCACCATTGAAATAATGTTTCATAAAAAACCTACCAATACGTCTTTGAACTTCCTCACTGTGAACACTCTACTCTCATAGCTTTTACAGTACCAAGTGTCCTTTAGGTAAGAGATTGATTCCTTTCCATAATCTTCTATTGCATTGCAATTTTTCAAACATTCATTCTCTTCCAAAGGCAAAAGTTGGAAGAAGAACAAAAACTGTTGCAAAGAATGTGGCTCTAGGCATCGGCTCACTACTACCATGGCAAAATCACTCCTTTGGCTGGGCAACAACCACAACAACAAGTGCATCAAGTCAATGCCCAGGAAGGAGGTATGATAAATTTCAATGATACTTTCTCAGCTCAACTGGTTATAATGTTGCATATGATGACAAATCTGACAAAGGCCCTAGCAAACATGAGAAGGAGTCTGGTAAATTCCATTGATTCAACACCTCAAGGGATTTTAAATTGTGTTTTTTGTGGAGAAAACCATTAGAATGGCCTTTGTGAAACACCCATGACACAAGGTGAGCAAGTGTAGTTTATTTCAAATAAAAATTCATGGTCAAGGAATCAGCCTAACTCCTATGGTAATACCTATAGCCCATCTTGGCATAACCATCCAAATTTTTCTCGGAGTAACCAGAACAATGTTCAAATCCATCTTTCCAACCCAACCAGCCACAATCAAATTTTTCTAACTAAGTTTCATCCTCTAGACCATATCAATTGCCTCACTAGAGGAATTTTCAAAACTTTCCTCCTTAACCAAATAACTCATACCAAACTCCACCATCAAGATCCCCACCTTAAAATCCCGATTATCCATCACATGTAAACCACGATCATTCCAATGAAGATAATTTGAGGAGGGAATTGGAAACTTTACGAAGGGAGAATGAGAATTTACAAGCTTCTACAAGGAACTTGGAACTTCAATTGGGACAACTAGCTCGGCAAAATAATGAGAGACCGATTGGAAATTGCCAAGTGACACCATTCCGAACCTAAGGGATTACACCTATGGGAGGAAGCAAGTGCAAGCATTCAACTTAAAGAGTGGTAGAATTGTGGAACCAAGAAAATTTGATGAGTATGATGCAAGAATTTTGAAGAAAAGTAAGGAAAATGAGAAGAGAGAGTCATCCAAGAGTAGTGATGATCAAGAAGAACCGACCGAGGCTCTTGACCAATAAGGAAAAACTAAGGACCTCTCGACTTCACCAGGTAAATAGGTAAGTGTTCTTCCTTTCCCTAAAAGAATAAAAGTGGATAAAAAAGCTAAGAAATTCAAGAAATTTTTGGAAATTTTTAAAAAGATTGAGATTAAGGGTGTGTTCATTTAGACTGAAAATATTTTCTTGAAAATATTTTACATGAAAAAGTCCATTTTCCATACAATTTTCCGGTGTTCGGTTGACAAAATGAAAATATTTTGAAATAAAAATTTTTAAAGGTTTTATCTTTAATTTTATGAATACAAGTTAAAAAAACTTATAACAATGGTAATAAATACCTTACAAGTAATTGTGATTAATAAAAGATTGATTTTGTTCAAAATTAAATGATAGTACAATATAGTAGTAAAATATGCATAATGATAGTTATATTAGTGTGGGACCCATGATTGAGAGAAAAACAAATGAAAAGAATTGAAAACAAAAATAAGTTTAGCAAACGAAATTCTAAAAGTAAGTATTTGAGATTTAATGTCACTCTTGAATTATCCGGAAAATAACTTACACTCAAAATATTTCGTAAGTTATTTTCAGCCAGAGGAAGGAAAATTGGAAAATATTTTACACCGAAAAATATTTTTCGGTGTTTGGCACCAAATAAATTTCTAGAAAATATTTTCAGTCCAAACGAACACACCCTAACATTCCTATCATTAAAGCCATTGAAACATGCCCAACCATGCTAAGTTCATGAAACAAATTTTGTCAAGCAAAAGGAAGCTAATGGGGGATAAGATCTTATGTCTAAATGAAGCATCTAGTGCCATCATTCAAAAGAATCTTTCCCCTAAATCAAGGATCCTAGCTTGTTTTCCATTCCATGGAATATTGGAGGGGTGACGTTTCAAAGAGCCCTTTGTGATTTGGGTGCCTCCATCAACCTTATGCCTCACTATACTTATAAGAAGTTGATTGGAGGAGGATTAAAACTGACAAATGTCACTCTTCAACAGGTGGATAGAAATGTAAGTCAATCGATGGGAGTAGTCGAGGATCTCATTGTCAAAGTGGACAAAGTATAAATTCCAACCGGTAGATTTCATAGTGCTCGACATGGAGGAAGATGTGGTAACCTCGTTAATCCTGGGAAGACCTTTCTTGGCCACCAGAAGAGTCATTATATATGTCCAAGCTAGAAATCTACAATTTAGAGTCAATAATGACATTGTTTCTTTTAATGTTTTTGGTTCTTTTAAATTTCCCTCTAAATATGATGATGTGATGAATGTTGATATTATAGATGATTTGGTTATGGATTTTTATAGGAAATCTGTGGAGAATTTCACCAAAGACTTGGAAGACATCCATGAAGATGAGATGGAGTCTAGTGAACAAAGAAAGCATTCAAAAGAACAAGTTGGAGGAAGCTGTAGAAGAGAACGAGTTGAAAAGTAAAGGTAAAATGTGATCTCTGACTAACAAACCCACCAAAGTTGAACTTAAACCACTTCTTTCTCATCTCAAATTTGTTTTTCTTGGAGAACATGATACATATCCTGTCATTGTGAGTGCTTTACTTTCAAATACAATTCAATTAGGAAATTGATTTTTGTTTTGAAAAAACATTGTGGGGCAATTGCATGGAGCAATGAAGACATATAATGAGTAAGCCCTTCGGTTTGCATGTACAAAATACTTCTTAATGATGATTATAAACCAACTAGACAACCTCAAAGAAGGTTAAATCCTACTTTGAAAGAGATAGTTAAAAAGGAGGTTTTGAAATTACCAAATGCCAAAATCATTTATCCCTTAAGTGATAGTGAATGGGAAAACCTGACTCAAGTAGTACCAAAGAAAATGGGGATCACGGTAGTTTTAAATGAGAAAATTTTGATAATTCCTTCCAGATTAGTGACGGGGTGGAAAATGTGCATTGACTATAGGAAACTTAATGAAGCCACTAGGAAAGATCACTTTCCCTTGCCATTCGTTGATCAAATGCTTAAGCGTCTATCAATACACTTTTTATTGCTTTTTCGATGGTTATTCAGGGTATTTCCAAATACCCATAGACTCTGAAGATCAAGAGAAAATCTATTTTTACTTGTCTATATGGAACTTTTGCTTGTCGGCTTATGCCTTTTGGGTTGTGCAATGTTTCTAGCACATTCCAAAGATGCAAGTTTGCTATTTTCCACAACATGATTGAAAAATTTATTGAGATTTTCATGGATGACTTTACTATTTTTGGTGATTCTTTTGATTTATGCTCGGATAATCTTGCTTGTTTTTTAGAAAGATATGAGTGTACCAATTTGGCACTGAACTTGGAAAAGTGTTATTTCATGTTAATCAAATTTCTGCTAAGGGATAGAAATAGATAAATCTAAATTAGAAGTCATTGAAAAATTTTCTCCTCCTACTAATGTGAAGGGGGGTAAGGAGCTTCCTTGGTCATGTTGGTTTTTATCGACGTTTCATTAAAAAATTTTCTTTGATTTCTTGCCCTTTATGTACTTTGTTGTAAAAAGATGTGCCTTTTCATTTTAATGATGAATTTTTGTTTATTTTTAATAAATTGATAGAAACTTTGATTAATATGCACCAGTCATAGTCGCTCCAACTAGAATTTGCCTTTTGAGCTAATGTGTGATGCAAGTGACTATACCGTGAAAGGGTTTTCATGTCAAAAGAAAGATAAAGTTTTACATGTTGTATACTATGCTAGCCGTACCCTTAATGAAGTTCAAGTAAACTATTCCACCATGGAAAAGAATTGCTAGCAGTAGTATTTGCAATTGGTAAGTTTAGGTCATATTTCATAGGTAATAAGGTGATTGTTCATACAAATCACTCGGCTCCTAAATACCTATTGACTAAAAATGGTGCCAAACCTAGACTAATCAGGTGGATTTTACTAATGCAAGAATTCGATTGGGAAGTGGTAAATAAGAAGGGAGTTGAAAACACAGCAACAAACCACCTTTCAAGGTTAGAAGGACCAATGGCAAAGATCGGTGAGGAAGTGCCTACTAATGAGACCTTTCCGAAGGAGAGAGTATATTTTAGCGCACCTTGGTACACTGATATTATTAATTTTCTCGTGGCCAAGGTGATTCCATCCACTATGAATTCCAATCATCGAAAAAAGTACCTTTCGGAGATACAGTATTACATTTGGGATGACCATTATCTTTACCGCCAGTGTAAGGATAAAGTGATCTTGAGATGCATACCAGAAAGTGAGATTCAGAGTGTACTATATCATTTTCACTCTTCACCAGTGGGAGGGCACCATAGCTCTCAAAGGACAGCAGCAAAAATCCTTCAAAGTGGACTCTTTTCGCCTACATTATTTCAAGATACAAGAAACTTTGTGCTACAATGTGATGAATGTCAATGTGCCGATAACTTGTCTAGGAGGGATGAAATGCCTTTTAATAATATCCTAGCTTGTGAGATTTTTTATGTGTGGGTTATTGATTTTATGGGCCCCTTTCCACAATCACACAACAACTAATTCATTCTTGTGGGGGTGGAATATATATCCAAGTGGATGGAAGCAGTGGCACTACCGACCAATGATGCTAGAGTGGTGGTGAATTTAATTGTGAGAAAGAACATTTTCTCAAGGTTTGGTGTCCCGCAAGTCATTATAAGAGACAAAGGATCACACTTCAAAACTTCTTTGTTTGAGTCTGATAATCTACAAATCCTATTTTGATGATGACAAGATGTTGTTAATCACTTAACCTAAGCTGTGCAGGACTGCTAGTATATTTGCCTAAAGCAGGGCTTTCGGACGAAGTACACCATTCGAACAGCTTTCTCGAACACACAAGCTTGTCCAGACAAGATTTCCTCGGACGTAATTCACTGTTCGAATGATAAGACAGAGAGCAAGTTTTTTGGTACATCTACAACGAACGCACAGGCGCGTTCGAAGGAATATTCCTCGGACGTATTTCTCCGTCCGAAAGAGTAAGGCTGAATCAAGAGTTTAAAGAACTTGCAAGGCACACATCCAACTGTCCGAAAGAAACTTATATCGGACGAAGCTGACTGTCCAAAAGAAAAAAAATTCCCTGATAGGCATTAAACATTTCGGACATAATACACCAATCATCCGATGTGTGAACCTTCCAAACACACCTAGTTCAGACGATGGAACGGATGCAAGTTCAGCCGTCCAAACGGCATCCACTACTCGCTTATATTTAAGATCGGACGATAGGTCGGATGCACAACTATAACATCGGACTTCCAAAACCTATAACGGCTCATTTTTGAGCATTTATTATTGAGCCGTTGGGAGGTGGTTACAACCAATTTATTGCATCTATAAATACCAATTCTGATCATAATGTAAAATATATCTTACACATTGAATACAAGTAAGAAGAAAAGCAATTTGAGTGCAAATTAGCTATTGAGAAATATTGTATTAGTGTGTACTTTAGAGTGCTATTCAAAAATATTGAGTGGAGTGATAATCTTGTACGAAAGTGAGGTTGTGAGTAAAATCCTTGGCTCAACTAAAGAGAATTAGTGTGAGCAAGGATTGTCCTACTTTGCGTACATTGAGATTATTGGCTCACCAAATTTGAGGAGCATTCTAGTGGATCAACAAACACTTCAAGCTTGGTAGCTTGGAAGTGTTGTTTGTCTAATCTCTTTCTTTACCTTTTCTATACTTCATAAGATTAATTGATTTATCTCTATCAAACTACTTGTTAATGCAAAATCTTTTATAAGTGCATATTTTGCAAAGTAATTTTTAAGAAACCTAATTCAGCCCCCCCTCTTAGATTGCTTTGGGGCCAACAACATCTGTCTTGTCCAAATATGGAATCACCCACAAGATAGCCCTAACATATTATCCGCAAACTTCTGGACAAGTAGAAGTATCTAATCAGGAGTTAAAGTACATTTTTGACAAAACCATGAATTCTTCAAGAATGACTGGTCTAAGAAGCTTGATGACGCATTATGGGCATACAGACCGCTTTCAAAACTCCAATTGGGATTTTTCCTTATACAATGATTTACAGTAAGGCTTGTCATCTTCCAGTTAAAATTGAGCACAAGGCATATTTGGCAATCAAAAGTCTAAATTATGATTTGAAAGAGGTACTTGGAAAGAAGAGGCTTCTACATTTGAAAGAATTGGATGAATTCTGAAGAGAATCCTATAAGAATGCAAGGCTTTATAAAGAGAAGACAAAGATTTGGCACGACAAGCATATTTCTGGCAAGGAATTCAAAACCAGGGAAATACTTTTATTTACAATTCAAGACTAAAATTGTTTCCCAGAAAATTGAAGTCAAGATAGTGCAGGCCATTTGAAGTAGTGTGGACATTCCAATATGGCACAGTGGAGCTCAAAGAAAGCCAAGGAAATTTTGAGGTTAATGGCCAGCAGGTGAAGTGCTACTATGGAGGAATCATCAAAGAAGAACAGGAACTGTTCACCTCATCAATGCTTGATATCTTGCGCCAAAGTGAAGCTTAAGACTATAAATAAGGGCACTACATGGGAAGCAACCCATGTCCTTTGTAATTTCCTTTGTGTGTTCGTTTTTTATTTTCTTTAGTTTCTTTTTTATTTGTTTGCATATCATAATGCAAGTTAAACGGACCCCATAGAACATGGTTTCAAGGTCTTGTTGTTGGTTTGAGTAGTTAGGAAAGGAATTTACATATTTAGGGGATTTATTTTGATCACATGCACATTATTTGGTATGCATGTGCATGAAATGCAAAAGAAAAAATTCCAGTTCTACAACTCGTACACATACGCGCCCGGACTTGCGCATGTGCACAAGAAGCAGAAGTAAAAATCTCCTTTCAACTTTTCATGCACAGGAACCTTGCACATGTGCACAAGTCGAATTGAAAGTCCCAATTGGCCTTTACTTCCTAACACTCTAACAAAATTTCTTCTTCATAAAACCCTTCTCCTCTCACAACCCTTCACCCAGAACAATTTTTATACCCACAAATCACTCCTCAATCCCTCCCATTCACATCAAATTATTCTTCTTTCAAGAATAAACACCATTAAGGTGTGGATTTCATTGATTTTTTTTATTGATATTCCTTTTTGGGTTTGCAATTGAATTGAAGGAAAGTTTTGATTTTTGATAATTTACTTGATTGTGCTCATTTGTGTTAGATTAAATATTCAATTATTGACGTACTTGATTCTTGAATTGTTCTTTGAATTGGAAAGCAATTGTGTGGTGATTACATGGAGAAAAAAATCATTTTTTGTTTATGCAAGTCAAATGTTTGATGAAATGCCTCAATGAAGAAAACTCTTAAAACACTAGGCAATTTTGCATGCATTCAATTCCTAGGACTTCAATCACGACATATGATTCTTCTCTATTCATTTTCTTAGTTAAAAAGGTTCAAGGAGTGTACTAAACACAAACACATAACCTAGTATTGCCACTACCATACTTGAATTTATCTCAAGAATACTAAGTTTAAATTTTAGTTTGAGGTTATAGAATTAAGTGTGGGGTGGTAATGCTTTTATTTGGGTGTCTTATATCTCATATTACACTTTTTGCAGGAATGGCACGCAAGGGTAAGCACCTGGCAAGTCGAGGGATCGTTGGGGCCTCTTCTTCCACATCACAACAAGAGGACTTGTACCTCAATAGCATTCTTAGAAGAAGAATGCTCCGGAGCAATTTCTCAATGCTGTTACACAAAAAAAGTACAAGTTAGATATTTTGGGAAAGGCAACTATCAAGAAGAAGGGTACACAAATCCCTAGTACTGGAGCCCCGAAGATTCGCGATGTTAGTCAAACATGTGGTTTGAATTACTCACTTCTACCCCTAAGGACACAGTACCACCGGTTGTGTGGAAATTTTACACTAATTTGACTGATTACAATGATACTAAGTTATATGTCAGGGGGGAAAATATGGATATTTTGGGAAATACAATTAATCGGCTAGTGAGAGTAAACCGAGTTCCAATGACGAGTGGCTAACTAATCGTGACACGAATATGGAATTTAATGACATCATGAACCTTATTTGCATGGATGAAGTGGAATGGACATATGGTACTGCGGGTGCTCTGCATCATTTTAATGCTAATCTACTTAAACCTGTCTAGTTCGTCTTGTTCAAGTTTTTATGTGCTTGTCACTGTCCTCTGGTTAGTCATCTTACTCATGTTACTTTGGAGCTAGCTAAATGTTTGTTTGCCATTACTTCGAGTAGGCCGGTAAATGTGGACCACCTAATTAGCCAGCAGATCCGTTATATAACAGTAATCAAACAATCCGGGTTATGGTTCCCACAGTTGATTTCTGAATTGTGTGTTGAGGAAAGTGTTGAGATTGATCGTGTCAAAGAGAAATTGAAGCCAGGTAAGTTGATTACATTGGATAGAGTGAAGGCCCCAGTTTGACGAACCCGTTCTCAGGCTTCCACTTCATAGCCATCGACTAGTGAACCAGTTCCAAGGCGTAATCAAGAAAAGCTTCTTGAGCAGATGTTGATGGAAAAATAGTGCATGCAACACCAATTTGGTACATACATTCACTTTCAGTATGCCTGGCATCAGAAGTGAATGGAGGTTCGCCAGTTGGCACACGAGCAAGGGGAAGACTTGTCCATATGTTCACCTTTTCCTCCATTTTCACAGGAGTTGTCACTTTGACCGATAATGAGTCTTGATCTTTCCATTATCATGTCGATGAAGCTTTGGAATTCTAGTGATGTCATAGAGGAACTTAATGATGTTTTTGTGTTTTTCTTGTCTTTTATTTTAAGATGATGTCGTACTTTTTGTTGTGTTTTTTTAACTTATTTGTCATGTTAGTTATGTTTTCCCTAAGGGATAAAGTTTTTTTTCTAAATATCATGAAATCTCATTCCTCGATTTTCTCGCTTTCTTAATTTATTGAATAGTCTAAGGTTTTGTTTTTGTTTTAGTGTTAAGGATACATTTCAGCTCATCTCATGGATATTATTGTCGGGATACACTACACCAAACGTTCTTCATTACCAGAGAAGCTTTCCCTTTCCCTTTCCCTCTTATGCTCTTATTTTTTAACATTGAGGACAACGTTTATTTCTAAGTATGAAGTGACTAATCTGGATTTACATTACATTTATTTGGTGTACTTAGCTCAATTTTTTCTGCAATTTTGTTAGCTTTTTCTTTTTGATCTGAGAGCTTTTTAGGATATCTAAAAATTTCTATTCGAATTAGCTGAAAATATTTGAAATTTTTGGGAATTTGCAAATGCTAAGTTTTTCTCTTTTGTTTTCTGCACGATAATTTTTTAGCTAAACTATCATGAGTTGGGTAGTAGCTGTTAATGTTTTCCTTGCATGATTTCTGAGAATTCTTGAGCTTTCATAGCCATAAATTATTTTTATTGTTGACACTTGAGATAATTATGTAAACTCACTTATATTGCATTTCAGAAACTTTTTTTATTACATTTTTTAGGTTAATTTTATAGACAGCTTGATTCGATTTAAAGATAAGGGTAGAGCATTTCTTTAGACATTTGAGCCTTTCAAGCCAACCCTTACTGAAATTTTTATCCTAGTACCTATTCGAGCCTTAATTTGTAATGAATGGAGAGAAACAGCATTCACTTTTTTCATTAAAACTCATTTCATCTATCTTTATAAACTTAAAAATTTCTTTTATTTTTTTCTATCCTTCTAGATGTCCAAAATATCCCTTAAGAGCTTTAATGCACACACTTATTTGTTAAGGGGATATAAGGGTAGAAGGTATATGAATGAGGGAGAAAATTTGTATGAGTGACTGGTGTACTTTTATGGGGCAAGAAAGGGGTACTGGAAAAGAAATTGGAATAAATTTCTTGAGAATTGCAAGTAGTGCCTATCACTGGTACCTACATTGATGTGATCGCAGGTAGTACCTATCACTGGTACTTGCATTGGTGTGTTTGTGGGTAGTGCCTATCTCTGGTAACCGTAATGGAAGCGGACATGAAAAATTGATAAATAAATGTCTAGAAATATGTTGGCATATTTGGGTTGAACTTGAAGAAAGAAGACTTTTTGTTTGTTGTATGAAATTTTTATGGGTGTTTGTTAATTAAGTGTGGGGTTATTTCTATGAAGGATTGATATCTAATGTTTTGGAGAAGCAATTTTATTTTGATGTGTGGCTAGCATTAGTTTAAAACTCTTTCTTTTGCCTTGTGTATATCCTTATCCCTTCTCTGATTAGCCAATACCCTAACCTAACATTACAAGTTAAAAATCCTACCTGATTTAAATTGAATCGATTGTCTACATTAGTGGAGAGGTGTAAGACAAGTGAACTATGGGGTGTTTAGAAAAATTTTAAGAGTTCGCATGATATGATCTAAGTGTCTTGAAAATTGAGTTTTTATTAAATGGCTATATTCACATACACACCGGATTTCATGTCTAGGATTTTATTGTATTTGAGCTCTTGTGGTCTTAGATTACTCCTAATGGTGGATTGGTTCTTGATTATTAATATAAACAATTGTTGAGATGTATTGGGTGCAATTTTGATGGGCTTATCTGTTTTAATTATATTTTTACTCAAGGACGATCAAAAGCTAAGTGTGGGATATTTGATAATCTCATAAATGTCTTATATTCTATATGTCATTGACCTCAATTTTTATGTGATGCAAGCAATAATTGAAATAATTTTGAGCTTAATTGCTTATAGTTATTTTCAAGTTTGTTTTGGTTTGGAATGAAAAAGGAGTCAAAAAGGATCAAGAAGTTGGTGAAAAATTCCAATCATGAAAAACATACACCAGTGACAATTGAATTCGGACACTATTTCGTAATTTTATCATAACTTTCTTGTCCAATCTCTTATCAAATTGATTCAAGATGCGTTGGAAAGCTAAGAAAGAGAGCTACAATTCCCATGCTCATAGTTTTTCCAAATTCGATCAACATCAAGATCAAAATTGAGGCACAAATTGAAGCAGGTGTCCTGGATATCGCGCATGACCTATGCATGAGCGCAAACTCCATAGAGGCAAAATCAATTAAGGGTAAATTAATCCCTTAATTAGTTTTAATTGATTTTTCTTCATTTAATCAATTAGAGAAAGACTTTGTCTAATTCATTTTATAATTTAACCAATTAGAGAAATTTTATCTCTAAATTGATTCTGGGACTTTTTAGCGTGTTGGGTTAACAAATTACCAACCATGCTTGATGAGGTGAAAGTCTGTTACATGATTGGCCCGACTTGCAAAAGATAGGAATTTGACCAGTCATTTTATCAGGGTAGATTTGAGACATTAAGTTCAATGTCTCGATTTTGATGGACCTAGAAATAATTAAGATTAATCATTTGTAATCTTAATTAAAATATTTTTTTTTAATGCCTACGAATGCCCCCTTCAAGACATGAATTTGATACATGCTGTACAGGAATACAAAGCTTGAAGTCTATCGCCAAAATTTATCATCATTTTTTTTTTTTAAAGGCGTAAAAAAAATAAGCCCACGAAGATTTTTGCTGAAATTGCACATTTGCATCAATAATGGATACTGCACCCTTGACTTTCTTGCTCCAAGTCAATTATGGATTTTAACTACAATACCAAACAAGTAGTCATTTGTAGATGAAATTCATTTTTTTAGCTAAAGCCCACACATTGGTAAATCTTGAATTTCCGTCTTATTGCCCAAGTAATGAGCATAATAACAACATTCCAATTCCAGATGCTAACAAAACGGAATTCGGTTTCCTCAATCCTGGGTGAATTTTCTATTCACCTCCAAGGCAAGTGCATTAAAATCATTCCAAAAAAATTTCCTTTCCAAATTTTTTGTTCATATTAAGGAAGCAATGACTGACGAGGGATCTACACTCAATCTTCTCTATTAGGCAAAATTTGAACATGAATGTACTCGGTTAAGCCACAATTGAAGCAAAAATATGCTCCACGTTTTCCTATTTAATTCCCACTCTTAGGTGTCCTCAATCTACCATACCAAAAAATAGAGCTATTGAAAGCAAAATTCTTCAAATCTGTGTCAAGTTCTTTGCATCGGTAAGTGCCACCCTTGAATTTTTTTTTGTATCCAAGATCTAGGAAGCAATTCACTAGAACATCCCAATCTGTTTCTGCATATGCTTTCACCTTGATGCTTATTGATCTTGCATTGTTACTCAAAGGTTATTGGCTTTTGTGGAAAGAAAATCAATACTTTTGTTTACAACTTCTGGTGTAGAACAACAACAATTAAAAATCCTCATATTTGTTTGACATATGCGACCATGTGCTTAATTCCATAGACCTTTTGAGGCTACTACTTTGAACACTCTTCAGGTTGATATCATCCAGCCATGAAACCAACCCCATTTCTTTTTATTTAAATATTGTGATATCCATATGAGGGATATTAAACAATCACGTGTGATTTTCCAGTTCACTATGCCCGCATTGATAGGACCATTTAGTGGGCAAAATTTTTTAATTGCAACCCCAACTCTTTGATTCCCTTACCTTTGCACAATTTTGCAGGTTGGCCACTGCTATATCTTTGAGGCTCAATTTCGCCTTAATCTGCAACCACTACTTATCTGTCCTTTAGGAGCTCTGTGAATTTATTTTTCCACCTCCAAACTCAATCTTCACTCTCTTGCTTCAAGGTATGCACGAAATTATTTTTGATAAGGTCTATGACAACATCATTATTGTACTGACATCTTAACTTAGTAATTTTATTCTAGTTTTATTTAGCATGTATGTACATGATAATCCCACCTTCATAAAGCAGTGCCCATACTGGCACCACGTAGAACGTCCACATTATTATCTTTAATAATATATATATATATATATATACATATATATATATATATATTCGATACCATGCCTTCTTATGGATGCATTGTTGATGTACCCATAGAATGGCTCGTAACAAAAAAATTAGATCACCACAATTCCGGTACCATGCCTTCTTAGGGTTGCATCATTGACGTACCCCTAGAATGGCTCGTAATCGGATCATTGCAACTCTGGTACCAAGCCTTCTTACGATTGCGTCATTGACGTAGCCCTAGAGTGGATCGTAACTGAATCATCAACTAGATCACGGGAACTTCAGAATCATGCTTTCTTACAGCTGCGTCATTGACATGGCCCTAGAGTGGCTCGTAACTGGATCATAAAACTAGATCGCCGCAACTCCGATACCACGCTTTGTTTTAGTTGCATCGTGACGTATCCCTAGAGTGGCTGTGATAGGTAATTGGATCATCAATTGGATTGCAGTAACTCCAGAACCATGCCTTCTTACAGTTGCATCATTAACGTACCACTAGAGTGGCTCATAACCAGATTATCAACTAGATCGCCCCACTAATACCACACCTTCTTTTGGTTATGCCGTTGACGTACCCCTAGAGTGACTCGAAATCGGATCATCAACTGGATCACCGCAACTCCGGTTCCATGCCTTCTTATGGTTGCGTCACTGACGTATCCCTAGAGTGGCTCGTACTTGGATCACTACAACTCCAGAATCATGGTTGGTTGATCCTCAGTGCATTTGCATGGAATACGATTAACCTTTTAATCTGATAATGGCTAATTCGAATATGACTTACACGATTGCAATCTAGGTCTTGTTTGCAAATGAATCACCTATTGAACCAAGTCCATCATGTCGTTGCTTTTTTTCAAGCAAATGACGACATGGTTTATTTCAAGTAGACAATTATCTCCAAGAGACCATATCTTGTGATTGTGGATTGACAAGGATGATGACATTGAAAGTGGAACTACTCCTCTCGCACGATCTTCAGCATTCAAAAACTTCCCAAGAAACTAGAAAACAAATATGACCCCAAGGATTTATTAGGATGGTCGAAAGAGTCTCATAGGAAAGATGACCGCTCTTTGTTTTTGCTTCCTTCTAATCAATGTTTAATGCCAAACCCCTTATCTTAGTTTGGGACGTCGTATTATTGCTTGCGAAGCAAGTTGGGGAACTTCTTTTAAGGTCAATGGTGAGTTCACTCATACACCCCTTTACTGGGAATGTTTGAAGATGTTCTTGGCAAATGCCAACAAACACTCATGAAGGCACACCTTTATGAAGCTGTTTATGCATCCTTATTTACATATGATGCAACGCCAACATTTTCAAGGCTTTTTGTGAGTGCTAATGTCCTGAGACTAATGCAGGTCATACTTCCCAAGGAAAGATTTCTTTATCTCTTTAGGAATTATCTACACTTGGCAGGCTATCTTGTAGTTAGGGGCTTATTTTATGACGAGGTTGTCCCTGCAAAGAGACTATTTTTTGCTGTCGACAAGCAAGGGAAGAAAGTCATCCCTCCCAGTTGCCAATACTTATTTGCCTCTTTCCGTCATCTAATGTGAGAACACAAAGGAAACCTCAAAAGTGTGTCCAAATGGATTAACTTTTGGTACAAAAGAGCTCCTAAGTACCAAGTTTCTACCAAGACAGGCAGAAGAAATAATGACACTCAGCTGATGGTTTTTCCTTCAGGTGCCATCCCTAAACCTTTCGATTGGTCAAAAAAGAGTGCATTCGTTGACCTTGGAATTGATGATGTCTGGTAGGAGGAGACCTACTTGGCTACCTTGATTGATCTCTTGTTGGCTTTGTATTTTTGACCTTTCCCATTCGTGAAATAGGCCTCATTCGAATAGGGACTTTTGTGACAACAAGTTTGATTGCTAAACAATTAAGCGTCTATTTAGCTGTGCCCGTATTAGCTAGTATTTACCGCGGCTTGAATGGGAATAGAGAACTCTCCCCAACCTGGAAAAGGCTTCCATGCTTTCCTGGCACGTTATGTTCATGTCTGGTTGGCACAGTACTTAAACACACATCAGTCGAATCCACCTTGCCAGCCTGATTCAACAATAACTAAATTTTTCTAGAGTTCCTCCATTATCTCATTTGGCGAGATAAGTCCAAGGGAGCATATCATGCAGGCAACTAACTTTGCATGGCATTCCACCTCCTTTGCTCTATAAAAGCAACAGATCTTCACCGATGACCACAACCTTTCATCTTTTAAATTTTCCTAATTCATGAACTTGAGGTCAAGTTACTTGTATTTGCGATGTGAAGACTTGTATGTGCTGAAGATTTACAGCCCTCATAGATTTTCTTGCCAATTTGTCTTTTGTCAAGACCTTCCAGGTGAGTATAGCGAAGAGCCTCCTGCATCAGTCTTGGAGAGCTTATATTAGCTTTATTGCTCCTACACCCGTACTAGCACAAAGTCTAAGATATCAGTTCCTAAAGCCATATTAGGCAATTTTGGGGATCGTTTCACTCAATGATATAATACCTGGTGGACACAACTCTATGATGATTATTTCAAAAATGGTCCAAAGACATTAATAGAGTTATTCCTTATATCAATGAACGATCTAGTCGGTGGTACTACCCTTGGGTCTAAAGTAAATGAGGAGATTATTGCTATGGATGAAGGTACTAGCTCTCGAAAGAGATGTACCTCTCAAGAAGTCCAAGGTAAGACTCTAACTGGTGCATCTTAGTGCGTATCTTTCTCAAATGCAATTGGATGTGGTAAGTGATGGGACTCCACTAATTCAAAGATCACAACACTTAAAGAAGAAATTTGCGAGTGATGAGCGATCAACTTTAGTTGATGACCGTGATAGCGACAAATGTTGGAAACATATCCCGAATGAAGGTCTCCAAAAGGCATTGCCACCAATCCTGCTAAGCTTGTGCTGAATGCAAAAAACTTGTTCACTGATGTCCACAGTTCTAATCAAAGCTTATAATGGCTCTGCACACTATAGGAGATTAGGTATTATGCATTTTTTTTAAAGATTATTGCATCAACTTTCTTTTTCATTTCTCCAACATATGCAACACTCCTCGCACTAAAGGTTCCAAACTTATTTCGAACCTTGGAAGCATTCATTTCATCGCGGAAGGTGCAACATTGGATGGGCTGAAAAGTAGTAATAATACCATCTCAGGCCCTAGCCAATTTGAATTGGTTGCATGCAACTTGGGGAAACCTTATGACCTTATCCTTCTTTCAAATGCAAAAAAGAGGCTGGTTGTGATGCCCACTACGCCTATCTTTGCTCAACCAGTCTTACGTGCACTGGCCATACCTTCAACATTTAGTGTTACCGTCATTGCATCTGAACAACATCGCAAAGCAGCTTTAGGTATAGGAGAAAGAATTCAATGAAAAATCTTGGGAACTTCATTTGAGTAACTCCTGGAGTACTCTAATAGGTTTGCTAAGTTGTTTCAAGTGATTGAACTCGACAGATTCGAATCTGCCCTTCTCAGTTACTCACTCGAGTGGAGAACCTTATGACCTATATTAGCAAGTATCAAGAATTGCACATTAACTTTTCCGCAAAGCTATTGAAACTACACTCTCCACGTAGCTTGCTGACATCTAAAAACAGGTCAAGGATACTTGTGCGGTGAATGAACAAAAGTTGAAGTATCTTGAGTCCATCCAAACTGAACGGCTAAGTCTCGAGACTAGGAGAGCTAAATTGGTGAAAGAACTAGAACAGTTAGAAGTCGAGATGCAAAGGGCTGATGCTGAGATACACAAGGTGGATAACGAGGTGTCTCGCAATCAACATTTGATGGCTCAACTTCCAACTAAGAAAACCAATCTTAGTAACACTCTAATTGTATCTTCTAAGGATTTTGAAGATCTGAAAGCATTTCGTATCTCTCTAGGGGAAGAACAAGCTGAAGTTGCACAAATAAAGTCAATGGATTAGGTCTAATTGTTATCTTTTCCTTCATCAACACATTTTTTTACGGTAATGCCCGTTATTTCATGTTCAACAAAACGTGAGTTTGAATGCACTTCAAGAATAAATTTAAAATACATCTATTTCTTTTGAATTGTTTTAGCCATTCACAGTTTATACTCATGCGGGCCAGGAATAATTTATTTACATCATTGTTGATCTTTTTTTATTATTAAGCAAACTAAGAGGAATGAACAATTGACTAGGCTTGGGCACACCCAAGATACCTATGTATCCTAAAAGGGATCAAATAAAAAATGTAGTTCAAGAAAAATACAATAATTTTTTTGTAGGAATGAAAATAAATGAACAAATAATTGACTGAACTTGGGTATACCTAAGCTGCCTACGTACCCTAGAAGGGATCAAGTCAAAAACGTAGTTCAAGAAATATACAATGATTTTTTTTATGGGAATGAAAATAAGATGAACAAACAATTGACAAAACTTAGGCATACCCTAAAAAGGATCAAGTCAAAAACATAGTTCAAGAAAAATATAATGAATTTTTTTTTACCTAGGCCGTCCTTTTTAGGATTTTTAACCAAGCTTCTTTTTTTTTTTTTTTTTTTTTTGCCTAGGCCGTCCTTTTCAGGATTTTCAACCTAGCTGATGTTGCTGCTTCAGCTTCTTCTTCTTCTTCTAAGGCAAAAAGGTTTTTGTGAAATCTAGGTTCAACAAAAGTACTGCTTCAGAAATTTGCCATTGATGGGTGCAACCTTCACACCATCTTGATTTGTCAAAAGGTATGATTTGTTGGTGTATGCTTGTTTCACAACATAAAAACAATCCCACTTGGAAGAAAACTTGTTTTTCATTTGCAACATGATAGAGATCGGCCTTCAAATAGCCAGCACGGAATCTCCAACTTGGAACGACCTTGGTTCATTATATATGAAAGACTTATGCTGTTTGAATTTAAAATTCTCGCATAACCGATCCATCAACTGTTGATGAATGGCTTCCCATTATCGGTGATGATTTATCAAGGCACTCCATACTTGTAAATGATGTTTGACTTGATGATTAGTCAACAATCATTTCTTCGTGATCTTACTAAACGGGGATGCTTCTGCCCACTTGGAAAAGTAGTCTATAATAACTAGGATATAGAGGTGTCTTCGTGAAGATTTAGGAAGAGAGCGCATAGCATCTAACCCCCAACCATCAAATGGCCAAGATGTCATCGTCGGATACAAAGGCTCTGGTGATTGATGGACAAAATTTGCGTGAAACTAGCAAGCTTGACTTCTTTGAGCATACTCCATGCAGTCTTTGACCATCGTAGACCAATAATAACCCATCCTTTTTTATACAAAGTGGAGCTTGGGTCCTGACTAGTGACTTGACAAATTCCCAAATATGCCTCTTTCATAACCTGATTTGCTTCATCTCTCCCCAAGTAGCAGAGCCAAATACCTTCAAATGACTGACAAAAGAGAGTACATTTTTAGTAGTTTGGGATATCGTCTTCAAATATCAGTCCTTCTTTGGCGCTATTCTAGTAACTTACCATGTTCTAAGTAATCGATCAAACGGATGTCTCCAATCTTTTCCTCAACTACCCGTACTAAGAAAGGGTTGTTTTCCTCAATGTAATACTCTAAAAGCTTAGGAATCACCCACTTACAACACATAGGTACTTTTGTTGTCTCACTTTCAACCAGAGCTAGTGTCATGGCTAAGTTTGCAAAAGCATCTGCTAGACGATTTTCTTTCCTTGGAATGTGTTCCATCAAAATGCTATTGAACTTTCCTATTAAGTGAGAGGCATAATTAAAGTATGGAATCAAATCATCATTTTTGACTTCATACTCGCGCAACAACTAGTTTATGACAAGCTTTGAATCTCCATAAACTTCAAGATTAAAGATATTCATTTCAATAGCCATTTGTAGCCCAATGATCAATGCTTGGTATTCAGTTACATTGTTCGAACATTTCTATCCCAAGACAACAGCAAATGGTAAGACATGCCTTTGTGGAGAAACAAACATTACTCCAATACCCTCTCTTCCAGATCTTGCAGCTCCATCAAGAATACATCATCCATGGTAGTAATGTTTCAACCTCACTTCTTCATCAAGGAAATCCTCAGAAACCTCCCAATCTGGGAAAATAGGGTGGTCTTCCAAGAAGTTACCAAGGGCTTGTCCTTTGATCGACTTTCGAGGGACATAAATGATCTTGAATTCATTAAATAAGACCAACCATCTAGAAATACGTCCTAAGAGTATTGGTCTGGACAATGCCTTAGCTTTTGGGAGGAAAATGCCAAAGCCAAACATATTTTTTCAATGGGAGTATATGTGACCTCCAGATCTGTTAATTTTTGACTTAGATAATACAATGCCTTTTCTCTGCCTTCGTCATTGTTTTATGCTAACATGGCTCCCATAGACTCTTTTTATGCAGCAATGTAGAGGATAAGTAGCTTCCATGGCATTGACGGCCCCAAGATCAGAGGATTGACCAAATATTTCTTAATGCTATCAAGAGCATTTTGGCATGATTGGTCCCATTCAAATGGTGCATCTTTCTTCGCCAATCGATTAAATGGTTGGTATTGACCTGCTAAATTGGATATGAAGCGACGAATGTACGATAGAGATTCATGAAGACTCCGAAGCTTGCGGAGGTTCCTTGGCCGAGGCATCTTTTGTATAGCATCTATCTTGGATTGATCCACCTTAATGCCTCGGTGCTGAACAATGAATCCTAAGAATCTTTCCAATGAAATCCCAAAGGCACACTTGAACGGATTCATTTTCAATTGGAATAGCCTTAAATGGGTGAACACTGCTTGAAGATCCTTTAGGTGGTCTTTTCTTCTTCTCATCTTAACTACCAGGTCATTTACATAATATTTGACCCTTGTGTGGAGCATGTCATTGAAAATCTTTTGCATTACACATTGATAGATGGCTCCAGTATTCTTTAGGTCAAAGGGAAATCATCTTTTGGACAAAGCTTATTTAAATCACAAAAGTCCACACAATGTGGATCTTTCCATTTCATTTTCTAACAACTACTATGCTAGAAATCCATTGTGGATATTTCACTTCTCCCATGAATCGACTTCAAGCATCTAGAATATTTCCTCATCACTTTACAAATATTATCTGATCGAATAATGTGATAAGCTTGTTTGACTAGACGAGTCTCATGTTTGACTGATAAATGATGAACTGCTGCTTTAGGATCCTGTTCAGGCATTTCTTTGTAGTTCGAAGTAAACACATCCCCGAATTCAGCCAACAACTCAAGATATTGTTTCTCTTCAGACGAACTTAACTAAGTGCTCATAAAATTGACTTTGGATCATTAGAGATCCCCAAGTTGTGCTCCTTAAGGTCATCCACCGTGGTTGCCTCCATCTTCTAACTGTGGTGTAACCTCGAAGATATCTTCTTTTACAAAGTCCATTAAAGGATCTTCTTCTACTGTAATATGTCATGTGGTGGCATAGACCAACTGATCATCATCATCATCCCATCTAATGTGGCTTGAAAAGCTGGTTTTGTATGGACAATAGTGCACCTCCTAATTTTGCCCAGCTTCCCCTCAGTTTGGATTTCCCAACAGGTCTTACGCATCATACAAGAAAGCATTGTACTACAAATTTTGTTACCGTTGTCTGCTTTTTTAATTAGTCTTTAAAGCCCTTTGCCATCTGCTTTAATATCCTTGCCCCCAATTCTTTCAAACATGAACTTTTATGATGACCCTTCAGGTTTGTTTTTGTGATCTTTAGATGTCCCCAACTGATGGAATACTGAAGGACGAATGCCATCAGATTGTTCATCATGAGACTTTGGTGAGCTTAGACGACCAAAGACAAAAGAGTGCTCCGAACTAGGGAGGCTATCCCTTTGTACCCTATGAACCATGGAAGATCTTGAAGACAAGTTATCTTTCTCTTGAGTTGAGATGCCTATCCTATCAAACACAGATGTTGGTGCACCAAGTGACTCAATACGGCCTAAAACTAACCTTCGAGGCAACAGTTGCTCATTTCATTCATCATTTGTCTTGTCAATAGTTAAGTAATGAGTAGCCTACCTTTTATCCTTTCTCCCTTTGAGGATGACTCGTACTAATTCTAAAGGCAAAAGCCTAGTACCGATCTTGGAGGGCTTACCCAATGCCCTTCTTTCCTCAGCATCTTTTGTGTTTCATTTAAACCATGCATCATTTCACCTTTGACTTCAGGATTTAGCTCCCCAGGGATAGAGGATTTCTATAATCATACCCAATGTTTGCCATCAACTTATATGCCTTCGAATCAAACCCTTCTGTGATTTTTTTTTTTGAGGTAAGGATTCATCTCGAACTGGTTTGATGAAACCCTCTAACGGTGGCCTTCCTGCGGTCTATTGTTTTGTAAAAGGCAAAGTTAAATGCTTCTCTAAAAATCCACGATCCACTGCATCCAAGGCCCTCTTGCTTGCTAGTTCAATGTTTTAGATGTCGAAACTTCAACAAAAGGTAACTCACCTTCTTTTCTTCATGCCTTGGGAACATACTTGAAGACATTCGATGCCATTGAATCTTTGCTTACAGGCATATGATTTTCCTTTATCATGATCGCCTGTTGTTTTTGCTTGGCCTCTTCTCTCAAATGTAACGAGTCACATTTGTTGTCTACTTGTTTCTTAGATTTTCCACTAAGTGAGATTTTCATAGGTAAAACTTCTTCTGCCGTGTCACCTTCTTTGTAAAACTTCGCATATGCAAAGTGTGACTCTACTTCAGTGAAGGGTTTGTTATCACTAAGTACTATTTTCATACCATTCTTGCAGAATTTAAGGCATTGATGCAATGTAGAAGGCACTACCCTATTAATGTAACCATGGTCATCCTAACAGGAGGTTGGAGGAGGTTTTTGCCTCGATCATGTGGGAAAATATATCTATTTGCATTTCTCCAATGCTTAATTTCAAACGAATCATCCCGATGACCCATTGTCCACTTTGATCAAACCCTTGAATGGCTAGGTAGCTCTTAGCCAATTCTTCAGTAGGAATACCTAGCTATCTCATTGTGAACTTAGGCATGATGTTTACAGCAGATCCTTAAGCCATCCCCCAATATTCTATTGATCTTCTACTCCTTTATATACCCAAAAATAAATAATGGTCAGTCGTGAGGCATAGACCCCTACTATAAATCTTCATCGGTGAAAGCGATGGTTGAACAACATGACGTGCAAGGGGTGGTTTTTGCATCTATCTCCTCTAAAATGGTCTTGTACTTTGACAGGTCCTTCAACACTTTTACCAAAGCCTTTCGATCTTTTTCTAGTAACTGTATGGCTTCACTTAAATTAAGCCATGTTGGTAACCCTTTTACTGTGTGCACTACCAAGGTAGTTTCTTCTTGGGTAGATAGCTCCCCTATTGTTATTTCTTGATGGGATGTCACCATAAAACTTGACTCAATCTTGTTTACTTGGGCAAAGTAGTCCTTTGGGAAGAACTAGGACAAGAATGCCAAGCGTGGTTGTTGATGGTCGTGACCCACGTCTTCTTTGGAAGGCTCTTTTACTTGTTTCATTGCCCCTTATTGCCATCAGAAACTCTTCGGAAGCTCTTTCATGGGCTATCCAAGGACCCCTCCTCATGGCTTTCTTCTAGTCACAAGCTTCTATCCTTCATCATCTTTATTTGAGTTCACAACAGGGCTCTTGGTGCGAGGAATATAAAATCGAACCGGCTTCATTGTTCCAACCGAATGGTTTTGTAATTTTCCCCATGACAATTTGTCACAGGGATAGAGTCGAACACCTCAATTGTGTGGTTGGATTCTTCTACTTCTTCGGTATCCAGTAAAATTCTTCCTTTCTTGGCAAGTTTCACGATTAACTTCTTGAACACAAAGCACTGCTCAATGGGATGGCTGACAAGCCTATGATACCTGCAATATCTTGGATCATCAACTCACCCTATTTCTTCAAGACACTTAGACTCCAGAAGTTCTATAATTTTCTTTTTAAGAAGAAAATCTAGAATATCCCGCATATCAGAATCAGGGAATGGGCAAACTCTTTCTTCCAATTCTTTAAGTGTAGACCGTTGTCTTTCCCGAGATTGCATAATTTTCCTTGACTATTTCTTGCTTCTTTTTGTCATTTTTAGGGATTTTCAGAGGAGCAGCACTTACAACCATTGGCTCTTTGCCCCCTTTCAATTTCTTGTCATTTTTTTTGCACCTCTTTCCGTTCCCTTTAGGTTCAAGAATACACCTTACATTTGCATGATTAGTAATGTTCATTTCTATGCCATGAGCACGTGTTGCTAGTTCGTCAAAAGTGTGTGGCATTACCTCTTCAAGGATATAAAGTAGTTCCCAATGCATCCCTTGCATGCATATCTCAACCGCAGAAATATCTGAGAGCCTTTCTTTGTAGTCTAAACTTAACACCAATGTTCGATAAATCTATAGTTGGTTTGTCTTTCCATTGCCTAGCGTTGCTGAGTTCTGACAGTTTCACTGCATAACAGGTGCTGTTAAATCGTCCCAAGAATTCTCTCTCTATTTGTTCCCAACTATCAATTGATTTAGGTTCCAAATCAATCTACCAGTCAAATGCATTACCTTTTAGAAAACCGGACAAACTGTTTCGCCAAAACATCTCCTTCAGTCCTGGCGTTGTTGCAAGTCTTAATGAAATGAGCCGCATGTTGTTTGGCGTTCCCTTTGCCATCAAATTGATGAAACTTAGAAGTTTGATAACCAACGAGCAACTTAAGGTGATCAATTCGCTTGCTGTAAGGCTTCGAGTACATAGTATTTTTTGACGGAGCCCCATATTATGTGCGAACTGCAATGGTGATCATTTCTTGTATCTGCTGCATTGATAAAGTACCTGTTGCCAGAAGGTTCATGCTATCATTCACTGGCCATCTGGAGAATGACCCGAAGTAGACTTTAGCACTTTCATCCATTTGCATATTCTGATCTACAACTTGTCGTTATTCGCTTGACTAGTCTCTCCAATGTTTTGAGACTCTAACTTTCTCACTAAAGCAGTAATTTGTAGATCTTTTTCTATGATAGCTTTAGTCGACTTTTCAACAGCGTGAGCCGTGGATGCTAATTGTTCTTCTACTGATGATCAAGTTGCACCCCTTATCACAGCTTACATATACATCGGAGAAGAGTACGATGTTTCGAACAATGCAGAATCTAACTGCCTTTGATCTTTTGCAGCAGACATTGAAGGGGATCCCATGCTCGAATCGGCATTGGAAGCATATAGGGACTTGTCATGCAAGACTTCGTTGGACACAAAATCTTTGAAAATTGAGGCTAACTTCTTGGATTCAGAACTTTCGTCCTTCCTTGCCCCCAGGATGACGACAGTTCGTGCAATGCAATCTGCTAGTTGCTGCTGCTTTTGACATATTACAAGTTCATGGACCAACCAAAGAAGCATCGTCGCTCCTTGCAATAGAAGAGCTCTTCCCAATGACCTTGCTGGACACATTTCTAGAAGCCATGAATATTTGAAAACTTGGTGAACGAGATGAGAGGCAAGATGTCCCACTGGGCGTGCTAGAAATTTGTAAACGCAAATTTCGTGCTTGAAAATAAGACAAGAAATAAAATTCACAAGTTCAAAATTGTATTGATTAAATCAAGTGAAATTGGGTTACAAATCTATGAAATTTTGATCATCGATTGCCATGATGAAAACCTCTTATTCATTCCCTGATTTGGTGACGACAATCCAAGGGCGGTGATCAACTTGATCTTGAAGCGTCAAAGTGTTGACAAACAATCCAAGGGCTGCAATAGGATTGATCATGAACCACTGAACTCGTTCAATTTCTCGTAGGAGAAATCAATCGAAGGTTGTGTATCGAAGGTTTTAAGCTTGATCCCGGTTGAAACAATTTGGGTGAAGAACGCGACTTTTGATTATCGGAGAAGATGCGGCAGTTTGTTTCTCGTGCTTGTTGATCCCCTACACTGCTGGAGCTTGCTTTTCATATGGCCGAAGTGCTTCCAAGTTGTTCCTCTCAATGAGAATTGCCTCATATTTATAGACAAAGAGTGAAAGTTTTAATTTAGGAACGTTAAATTACTAGCACAATTAAGGTTGAATTAATCCCCTAATTAGTTTTAATTGATTTTTGATCTTAATTTAATCAATTAGAGAGAGATTTTGTCTAATTGATTTTATAATTTAACCAATTAGAACAATTTTATCTCTAAATTGATTCTGAGACTTTTTAGCGGGTTGAGTTAACAAATTGCCAACCGTGCTTGATTAATTGACTGACCTGACCCGTAAGAGATAGGGGTTTGACCAATCATTTTATCGGGGTAAATTTAAGACATTATGTTCAATGTGTCAATTTTAATGGACCTGGAAATAATTAAGATTAAATATTTGTAATCTTAATTAATGTACATATTTTTTTAATGCCTAAAAAAATATAATTTGCTCTAGCAATATCGCTAGCCTACAGGTTTTAGTAGAAATTTTTAGTTTGAATTTTGAATAACCAATTTAAATGAAAATGTAGCTGACTGAAGAGTGAGAAAATGCCATGCACTAAAAGGGTGTTTTGCAAAGACTCGCTCATTTGTTCTTCCAAATAGGAAAGAGAAAGTGATGAGGTAGGTGCACAACTTTATTTTATATATACCTTAGCAAGAAAACTCATGCAATGTACGGGAAAATATAAATTTAACTTGTAAATTGAAATAATGTTAGTGAAATCTTGAAGATGATATGTAATTTTTAGTAATTATTTGAAATAAAAATAAACAACATTAAATAACAATATTTGTAATTTATACAATATAAAATATATAAAATAAAAATATAATAAAGGAAAATGATTGTTGAATATGTATTTGAAGTCTTTATGTTTCTGTTTTACAAAAAGTGATTGAAAGTGACTATATACATTATTTTTAATCTCATTTATTACATGGAAATAGATGTAAGATCGACATCCCCATCATAAATTTGAAAAAATAAATAATTACTTTCCCATGCTTTAGTCTACATGATTGTTACTGCTGATATGAACTAATAGGGAAAAAGGAATGAATTTAAATAAAGAAATAATATGTTGATCAAAAACTCTAGAGAAGATATAGTGGTCATTGATCAGAATTTAATCTTTATATCATTAATTATGCAAGATTCCTATGTGATAAGTCATGACGAATTTAAGAAATGGATTATCTTGCACACAAATATTGAGGAGTAAAGAATTAATTCTTGTTGATATTCATATTTTAGAGTACCTTCACCAAGAATATTATAATTCGATTTCTAGTAAGTAGCTTTCTTGCTCAAAAAATTCACCAAATTAACTCAAAAAACATAAGAATTCAGCTCTAGTAACAAAAATGAACGTCAAAAAAAATAAAATAAAATAAAATGATTTTAGTATTCAATTGAAACTCTATTTCTATAAACTCAATCCACTCGGTCAATGTGATTGTGCAATTACCTCACTTCTCAATATCAAAGTATAGAGCAACAATATATCAACTAAATTAAATAAAAGAAATAAAAACTAACTGAAATAAATGAAGAAACATATACCTTCCGAACATCCATCTACAATAAGCATATACTAATTAAAAAAAAACTCGAACTACGAAATAGGAAATCAAAAGGACAATTTGTTGATACATATCATGGTTTTCCAAACGAAATAGGTCTATTTCATGTAGTCTTTATATCTTACTCCAAACTGATAAAATTGTTAATATCTTCCCTCAATTGACCCTTGTATGCAACCTGACTACATTGCTACAAAACTCATTAACTCGTCAGAACCAAGTGAAGTAAGAATACAAAACTAATGAAAATAGGATTATCACAAATGTAAATTACAAAGAAACAAAATAGCTGATTCTTTTATGAAAGAAATATTAATTAAGCAACCTGAATTAACAATATTTTGCTTGATCCTTTAGATAGGAGAAGAATATTGAAGCTAAAACAAAAAAAATATATTTAACTTGTAAAATAAAATAATTAAAACAAAAAAATTAACAAAATTAACAATATTTGTAATAAATGTAGATAGTATGAATTTTTTATACTATTTAGTTTTTATTTGTATAGATAATGTAAGTAATAGTTGGTTTTCATGATATTTAAAGTTGTTGAGATTATCAATTCCTTCTATACTAAGCTATAAATATAATGTAACTAAAAGTTGTATATTATTTCTCAATTCATTTATCTCTCTCTCTCTCTCCATATATATGTGTGTTAAGTAGAAATGAAGTTTTTCGTATCATTTTTTGAACTCCGATAAGAATTCTTGGACTGAATAATTAATTAAAAATAGTTAAGCATTGTATAATCATTTGATTAATAAGTTTGTCACGTCTTGTGATTTGTATAATCATCTAATCGTACTGAATAATTAGGACTAAGATTTAAATTTTCTAATTTATTATAAAATTTATCCAATTATTTAATTCATTTTAGTAAATGGTAGTACTTTATAAAATGTGATTATTGAGCTCAAAAGCATGTTGGTGTTTATAACCTAACATGGACAATATCATAATTTTTCTTTTTTCTTTTTCTTATGCTACATTTGACATGTATCAATTAACATTTTATATTTTCAAAAAAATAGTAAAATGATTTATTGGAAACCCATGGGTAGTAGATTTCTTAGTGGTGTTGGTTTTTTATAAAATAATGATATACTTATTTTTTAGGATATTAATAACATACATAGAACACTTTTTACATTCAATGAAAAATAGTGTCGAATCAAAATTAGAAAAACTTGGCACACTAAAAAATACAAAGAAATAAATTTAAATATAATAATAAGAAAGATACAAATAAATTTAACATGAAAATATTAGAAATAATTGAAAAATTAATCACCCAAGAAGGTCCCCAACATCAATTTAAAAATTATATCGTCAACCATTTTCATAATCTCAAGGAATTCCCTCAAGTGTCTGTGCATGTTGATATACATATACATACACATATACATATACATAGATGCATATATGCAAACATATACATACGTATGTATATACATACATATATATATATATATGTATATACATACGTATGTATATGTATATACATATATACATATACATATATGCAAACATATACATATATGTATATACATATATATACATATATATACATACGTATGTATATGTATGTGTATATATATATATATGTATATACATACATATATGTATATGTGTATGTATATATATCTATATACACATATATATACATATATGTACATATACATATACATATATATATATGTATATACATATACATGTACATATATGCAAACATATACATATGTATGTATGTATATGTACATATGTATATACGTGTACATATATACATATACATGTACATATATGCAAACATATACATATGTATGTATGTATATGTACATATACATATATATATGTATATACATATATATATGTACATCTATATATATATATATATATACATGTACATATACATATATGTATATGTATATGTGTATGTATATATATCTATATACATATATATATGTACATCTACATATACATACATATGTATGTATATGTACATATACATATATATATACATATACATATGTATATATATATATGTATATACATACATATATGTATATGTGTATGTATATATATCTATATACATATGATATATATGTACATATACATATACATATATATATGTGTGTGTGTGTGTTTATACATATATATATATACACACATATATATAGATCTATACACGGCTGGCAAACAAAATTCCTATCACCAGTAGGCAAGTTAATTCTCATTAAGCATGTCCTTAATAGCATTCCAATGTACCACATGGCCGTCCTAGCTCCACCCAAAGCGATCATTAAGGAACTGGAGAACCAATTCTCCAATTTCTTTTGGGAGGAGAAGGAAAATCAGCACAAGCACCATTGGATTTCTTGGAGCACCATTTGCCAACCAAAAACCGCTAATATCCTCGGCATTAACTCTCTCACAGAAGTGTCTAATGGATTTAGCACCAAGCTGTGGTGGAAATTCCGCAAAAGAGATTCTCTGTGGAGTAAATTCATAAAAAGGAGGCACCTAAGGAATTGTAGTCATCGCACTTTAATTGACTCAAATCCGAGGGACTCATTCACATGGAAAAGAATGCTCACTGCATGATAGACTATGCTGAAAATCACATACTATATTTGACTAGGGATGCAAGTTGCTCCTTTTGGTATGACAAGTGGTTGGACCAACGGCAACTATTTCAACTTGTTGAACAAGTATATGATGGACATCTCAGGATTTCACAAGTTTGGAGCACAAATAAATGGGACCTTTCCATGCTAGACACAAGATATTCCAATGAGGATCTGCGAAACATTGGAAAACTTCTAGAAGATAAAGTGCTTGTGTTGAAGGAAGAAACGGACAGATTAATATGGATGTTGTCCCCGAACGGAACCTTTTCCATCTCCTCCACATTCCCTCCAAGAGCAGCCTCATTCACAAGACAAATGATTTGGGACAATCTAGAATCCAACTTAATCTGTTTCAATCTTCATATGGTGTTTGTTAAATAACCGCCTATCCTAGATGAGCTCTTGGTTTGAAAGTGCTATTTTTGTAATAACATTGAGATAGCCAATCACTTATTTGTGCAGTGTGAAATGATACGGCCAATGACATATGGATATTTTTTGAGAATTGCATGGAGCTGCCTTTTCCAACAACAAACAGCCTTTTGGACAAGCTAAACTCATGGTGGTGGAACTCATCAAGTTCGGCTGCAGTTGGTATTCTACATAAAATTATACCGAGTTTTATATGCTGGTTTGCATGGAAAGCAAGGAACAAGGTTATCTATGATGAACAACGGGTTTCACCCTAGAGAATTATCATGGAAGTTTGTTCCCACTTGAAGGATATTTCATTTGCCAAACCCTTCAAAAGGATTGGAAGAGCTGATGAGATGTTATTAACTCAAGGAGTCATTCACCAACTCATACAAACTAAACTAAGAAAAGCAATATCACTTGTGTATAGTCCTGCCCTCCTTGTGGTACATATAAGTTGAATGTGGATGGAGATTCAAAAGGCAATCCGGGGATGGCAGCAGGAGGTGGTATTATTTGGGATCACAATGGACAGATTCTCATGGCTTTTTGCAACTTTTATAATCAACAAACAAATTGAATGCAAGCAGAAGCATTGGCGCTCAGTGATGGGCTCAAGCTATGTGGAAAACTAAGGCTTCAGCAAGTTGAGGTGGAAATTGATTCGCAAGTCCTAGTAAACATCCTACATGGCCAAGCACGAATTCCATGGAGTATAGAACCTTAAACTTCTGGAGGGCAAAAGCGTCATTTTGGTCGAGACCGCGATCTCAAGTAGAAGCGTCATTTGGTCGAAACCGCGATCTCAAATTTGAGATCGCGGTCTCAACTCTTAACTTTTGCAAAGGCTTATTTTGCACCGAGTTGAGATCGCGATCTCAGACTGTTTGAGACCGCGATCTCAACATCAGTCAAGACCGCCGTCTCGACTGTCAGAAAGTTTTTAAAAGATCGAATCCTCTCTTTTTCTTCTCACAAACTCTCTATTCTTCTTCCCTGTTTTGAAAACCCTAACCCCAAATCCCCCAATTCTTCTTTCATCTTCACCAAAAACTCTACAACCACCACTAATTTCACTTTTTTTTTTCATCATACGAACATCAAAGCAACCACCTTTTTCAAGATTTGTGGAAGAAATTTGGCTTCAAGGGAGATTGACATAAAGACAATTTTTGGAGAATTTGAACTCGAAAAAAGAACGGGTAATATCTTTCCTTGAATTATTAGCAATTTTTAAAGACAATTGTGGAATTTGGTGGATTAATTTGTGGAAAATTTGTGGTATTGAATTAGTGAATTGTGGATAAGTAATTTGTGCTAATTTGTGCTAGAAGAATTTTGAATTGCCCAATTGTTGAAATTCTTGGTTTGAATTGTGATTGAGTTGAATTGAATTATTTGAACAATTGTTGGAAATTTGGATTGTGATTTGTTGGTGTCGAATTTTGCTTGAAAGTTGGCTTTTTGAATTGGTGATTGAATTCTTAAGAGAATATGACGAGAGGGGTTTATGGTATTGCTGAGAGAAGGGTGAGAGTGAGAGGGAAAGGTACTGGTTCAAGAAAAAGGAAATCCGGAGAGGGGACAAGCGGAGCAATATATAGGGGGATATGAACAACCATATGAGGGTGGTGATCAAATTGAACCTCAATTCTCGAGTATAGAGCTCAACAGTTATTCAAAAGTAACGAGAAGCATGAGGTAGTTAGAGAGAGGAACTTTGACCTAACCATGAATTGGGGAGTATACGAAGATTCTAGGAGAGCGATAGAAGAACAAATTAGGTCAAGGCATTGGGAGGGTTTTCATGCTCGGGTTGATTCCGGGGCTACCCAGTTAGTCAAAGAATTTCATTGCAATTTATGTGAGTTAGAAGATCGCAAGGTACGCATACGGGGGATTTTGGTAGATTTTGGTGCTGATGTGATTAACGCGTATTTTAACATACCCCCCGTACCTTCTAGTCAATACTTGGCATTTTTTAACAATAAAAATAAGGACAAGGAAGCAATCAAAGATGCCATTTGTGATAGGAGGGTAGAGTGGATTAAGAGTACTTCTCTGCCATGGAATTAAAATTTCCTCATCAAGGACTCTCATTAGTGGCTAAGTTGTGGTTTTATTTCATTAGTGGCCTCATTTGGGGGTCCAATGCAGTGAGCTTTATACAGAGAGACAAGGTACTCTTAGTCTATGCCATCATGACTGGGATCCCGGTGAATATTGGTCACCTAATTAGACAGGAGTTTTTAGAAAGTGGGAGGTCGGGACGACCTATATTTTATGCCCCTAATCTCATTCACCATCTTTGTACAATAGCTAATTGCCCAATTGGTCCTTTTGGAGTCATTGACACATCCTAGAGGGAGGATCAATCGGGAATATGTCTATAGGATGGTGAGAGCATATGAGAAGCACCACCAAGAGGAGCACCCTGCCTAGCCACAGCCACAGCCTCAACCTCAACCTCCACCAACTCAGAGAACTTCAATGATTCCGATACCCCCAGGTGTAGTATTCAATGCTCTGGTAAGTGAAGAAGAAAGGAACGATCTACAGGGGTACTGGTCGTACAATCAATTGGTGATGCACAATAACTTGACTATTATTGGGGAAGGCTTTAAGGGTAACTCCATTAGGTACTTGGGTCCAGCCACCATTTCCTCCGGCATGGCACTTTGGTCCACCTCGTGGACAATACTACAGACCACCGGCGGCTACCACACATCATGAGGGATCTAGCCACGCGGGTGCGACTGGAGGAGATGTAGATGATGATCACGAGAAGGCCCAACCTAGTGACGCAGAAGAAGGTCAAGACGAGATGGAATGAAGAGAAGAAGCCACCAATTGTTTGTGCATGAAAGAAGACCAGTCTTGATAATTGTACTACTTTGATGGATGATGATGATTTTTCCTTGCTTTCATTGGACACCATAGTTTTTAATTACTTTAGAATATGTTTGTTTTATTTTTAGTTTTTGGAATTGAAGAATTTCAGTTTTTCTTTCTTTTAAGTAGTTTGGCTAATGGCCTTAAGATGATGCCAAGTGATACATTTTGATGCTTTATGGATGAAATTTGTTTTGGATTATTAAACTGACACTTGGTGAAGTAGGATTTATTGCCTAATAAGAGTAATATGGCTAAGGGCCCTAAGCTGATGCCATCTTTGCATTCGTTGATGAGTTGAATGGAATATTGATCTTGTTTGAAACTTACTTGGTGAGATGCATGGCATGGTTGCCCTTAACATTTTTACTCAATTTTAATTCTAGGGTTAAAAGTAGGACATAGTTTAAGTAGTTTTCGTTATTTTTGGGTTTTGTCGTGATGTTTAATTTTGGGTGAGTGGAAGGATGATTTATTCATCAACTTGAATAAAAGAGACAAGTTTGGGGGTGTTTATCTTTTTTTTTGTTAGAAATGGTCATTCTATATATTTTGTTGCCACTTGATGATTAATGAATAGAAAGTTGATCGATTAGGTACTCAATGATAATAATTTTGATGTTCAATGCCTTGTGAGTGAAGTATATGATTGATTCTTTTCAAGATTTTTTGTGTGAGTGAGTAGTTCATTTGCAATATAAAGAATTCATAAACTTGGCATTACTATTTTTCTGGAAAAAAAAAAGAAGCTGAAATTTTAGGAAAATTTATTTGAAAAATTATTTTTTATCAAATCATTTATATTATGAGGTTGATGAACTTTCTTTTGGAAAGAAATGAGTTAAATGAGGTAGAAGGAATTTTGGGACATTTCGTGTGTTTTCATAGGGAATGTTCTTCTAACTTGTGAATAATTGATATTCGAGATTAATTTTTGGTACATTTCACTCTTTTTCCTTGGTTTAGGGCTGAAAAAAAAACAAGAAGAATTTTTAGGAATAAGGTGAGTACGGGATTCCGACATGTACCCATGTTGTTTCTCCGAATTTAGCCATTAAGAATTACGTTTTTCGTATACCAATAAGTTAAGGAGTAAATGTTTGTAATACTTATCATTAATCTCATATTACTTATTCCTTGTTAGAGGTTTATTCCCGAAATGTGTGACAATTGCATTTAAGTTGATTCCTAATTGAACTTCTATTTTCATGATGCTTAGTCGAGAGAGTTGATTAACTTTATGGCCAATATTTGTGATTTGAGAAGTAATGATGTTTCGAATAAAAAGAACTAAAACTTTTGGTGACTCTTTTCGAGAATGGTAATGCTTGGTGATATGAAATCTTGTGTAGTGAATGAATGTGTGCTTCTTTGTAAAACAGAACTTCAATTTTGGATTGATTTGCTCATATTCTTCGCATGTCACGTAGTGTTGAACATTTCTTGAGAAGATCGCTTAATTGTTCTAAGTACATCCATGATTCATCAAGTGTCACGTCATCTTTGGGGGTGTTTAAATGTTTGAATGTTAGTAGGTTTCATTTATTGTTAATCTTTGTTTTGCTCGGGACTAGCAAAACGCTAAGTTTGGGGGTGTGATAACTCTAGTAAACTAGAGTTATTTTCCTATAAATTATAGCATTTTGATAGTTTAAATTCCGAAATTAGATAAGTAATTGAAGATTTTAGTTAATTTCTTTCATATGTATTTGTATTTTCGTTTTTGAATTAATTATGATAATTTTGTGTCAAGTCTAAATTTTTAGTTTAATTAAATGCTTAATGGTGTTAATATTATGCAGGTTAAAAATTAAAGGTTAGAAGCTGGAAGGAACAAAGCTAAAGGGACTAAATTGCAAAATGGGGAGAGTCGAGATCGCGGTCTCGACTTTTCCAGATTGCGATCTTGACTCGGGAATTAGTGTTACTATTTTAGAGTCGAGATCGCGGTCTCAAAACTTCCAAAACGCTATCTTGACTCGCTAAATGCTAAGTTGTAAGGGCAATTTTGTAAACTTCCAGCCCAAAAATCCTGATTTTTGCCTTGTATAATGCTGCACTATTTAAGTTAAGTAGAATTAGTTTTGAATGAGAGTAGAGTAAGAGTAGATAGTTTAGTGTAGAGAGTTTTAGATAATTCTAGATAGATTAGGATAGCTTAAACTACAAGTTACCTTTTCTAAATAGAAATTTCTCTTTATCTTCATCTTAGATCTTCTTCAAATTTCTTGTCAAGTTTTCATTTTTATTAGATAAGCCTTAGTAGTGGGCTTTTCATAAGTTTCAAGTAGATATAATTTTTAATTGCTTTCTTATCCATTTTAGTAAAAATTTCTTTGCTTTCAAATTACGGTTTTTAGGGAAATTAGGGTTCTTATCAATTTCTTGCTTTCTATTTAAGAATTTTTAATTTCTAGCTTTAATATCTAGTCAATTCTTCGTGGGTTTCTTTAATTCCAATCGAAAAAATCCAAAATATTTAATTTCCTAGTTTATCTTTATCAAATTTTCACTTTAGAAATGAATGCTTTTAGTATTCAATTTTTCTTTCTTCTTTAGTCTTTTTAGTTGAATGACTCACTTGTTCTAAAGTTTTAGTCTTAATTAGATTAAATTAGGTTAATTTAGGTTAGGATTCAAATTATAGTTTTTATTAGAATAGTTCTTTCATCTACCAATTGATTTAGCTTAACTACAGACATACCTTTAAACCTTGGTAATTGCATCCGACAATCCTTGTGGGAACGATCCCTACTTCCCTCAATATAAAACATCAGCCACTAGTTGACAACCGTATACTTGTGGGATGCCATCTAGTTAGTTGTAGGATTTAGGTGTTTAATTGAATTATAACTAGATGTGTTAAAAAGAGGCATCACTCTTGAACATCATCGCTCCCTTAATGAATTTCTTTCAATTTGTCCCAAGTTTCATTAGCGGAAGCACATCCTTTGACACGAGTTGATTCATTTGCATCCAAGGCGTTGTATAGCACATTCATAACTTTCACATTTAAGGTCAAGTTTGCATTGTCTTGTGGAGTGAGCTCATCCCTTGTCTTTTCTCTTCTTCTATTTGTATGATCATCAATGATGGTAGTTTCAAAAAGACCTTCATTTATAACATATCACAAGTCAATATCAATAGATTGCAAAAATATTTTTATTCTATCTTTCCAACTAATAAAATTTACCCCATTAAACATAGGGGGTCTTGTTATAGATTGACCCTCAAAAAATAATGCATTATTGGTTGCCATGACTTTTCTCAAAAGCTATTAGTTAAACTCAATATAAGAGACCAAGCTCTGATACTAATTGTTGGCCCCAAGGCAACCTAAGAGGAAGGGTGAATTAGGTTTCTTAAAATTTCTTTACAAAGTATGCACTTTTAAAACTTTATGCACTAACAAGTAAATTGAAAGAGATAAAAACAATTAAGCTTATGAAGTATAAAAAGGATAAAGAAATAGATTAAACAAGTAACACTTTCAAGCTACCAAGCTTGAAGTAATAATTCACTAGAATACTTCACAACTTTGGTGAGCCAATAATCTTCTAATGTACACAAAGTAGGACAATCCTTGCTCACACTAATTCTTTTTAGTTGAACCAAGAATTTTACTCTCAACCTCACTTTTGTACAAGATTATCACTCTACTCAATAATTTTGTAAAGCACTCTAAAGTACACACTAATACAATATTGCTCAATAGTCAATTTGCACTCAAATTACTTTGTTTCTTGCTTGTATTCAATGTGTAAAGTCTATTTTACAATATCACAATATAGAGCTGATATTTACAGGAGTAATAAATTTGTTGTAACCACTTCCCAACGGCTCAATAATAAATGCACAAAAACTAGCCGTTATAGGTTTCGGACATCCGATATTATTATTGTGCGTCCGACCTAGCGTCCGATCTCAGTTAAATGTGTGGTGGATGCCGTTCGAACGTCTGAGCAAGCGTCCGTTCCATCGTCCGAACTGGGTGTGTGTGAAGACTTCATACTTCAGACGATATATCATGTCCTAGATGTTTAATGCTTTATCAGGGAATAATTTATTTCGAACAGTTTTGTTCGTCCGAGGTAGACTTCTTTCGGACGAAAATGTGCGTCCGAGATATATTCCTTTGGACATGCCTATGCGTCCGTTACAGGCATTGGAAAAAATTGCTCTCTATCTATCCGTTCGGACAGTGAATTGCGTTCGTTGTAATCTCTATCAGACGCTCATGTTATCCAAGAAATGTATTATAGTTCAGACGGTTTCTATTTCTAGCATACAAAAGCTAGTAGACCTGCACAGTTAGGTTAAAATGTTATAAACATATGTCATCATCAAAATAAGGTTTGTGAATCATCATTTTTCAACACGGCAGTAACAAAAATTTTTTCAACAAATTTTTTTCTACAACAAGATATGATTTTCTTAAGAATAAAAATGTATAAAATTAAAAATACAAAGAACTAACCAACAATTGGACTAGCTTTGATACTGGTTGATGCTAACTCCGTGTGCAATTAAAACTTTATGCCACAAAACCCGACCAATTTATATGGCACCAAAATCCTAAGCATCGAATCCAAAGTTTGGTCACAAAATTTAAATAGCAAGAAGACAAAGAAAGGCATGAAATAAACACAAGATTTTTTTTAAGCACAAGAATTGACCTGTTGCCTATAAAGTTCAGGCAAGAACCAATACCTTAAGTTGGTTAAAATAATCACTATTCCTCAAGCAATGATCCCAACAAGCTTTAAACCAAAGACCAAAAGAGAAACTAATTCCTCACTTGAAACTTGATATCAAATTTTTATTGCTAAAATTGCTAATTAATACACGGCTATAAAGGCCTATTTATAGGCTTAAAATCCTACAATTCTCCTAAAAACTCTAGGGTTATGGATGGCTATAGCATTCTTCTTGCCTTGCAATTCGTGTAACTCAAGAAAACCCTAGTTTCTAGAAGTTTAAGGGTCGGCTAAGGCAGCCCCTATTTGCCAGATTTGGGCCTTATTAAAAGATTAATAATTAAGTCTAAAAACTAGTCCAATTTACACAACACTTAAACAAGAATTGGGCTTTACAAAATAATAGACTTAAACAAATAAAAGCCTAGTAAAATTATAATAAAATGTCTCAGCCCTTGGACATTTAAAATCATGGAGATTTGGCCTCTTCATGGATTTGGACTTTAAGAACTTGCAAAACAGATTATAAGCGTTGATCAACCTTCAACTTATTTTGGACAGCTTCATTATCAAGAACACTTCGAACTATGCCTTGAATGGCTTGTTGAATCTTTATAAGTTCTTTGCAAGTACCCTTATAATTGGTCAATTTGGAACTTGTAATGATTCCTCTTGAACCTTAACTAGCACATCCAAACTTGATGACACTCCTTGATTCATATCAAGGATCCAATTGGATCCCTATTCCCCTTTCATATGATAGTAATGCTCTATTTCCTTCTTCTTTCATTATCATCCATGCTACCATAAATACCCACAAACCACTTCAGAATCTTATTCTCTTCATCACTAATCTAGATTTCTACGATAAAGTCAGTCACTTGAGTTTTCAATACTTCAACCTTAGCTCTTCAAAATAAAGCCATGCTCCCAGATTTACCTCCAAAATCCACCATAATACTTTCATCAAAATTAATTTTTCTTCTAAAAATTTCCATAAATATTTTTGACTTTTTGTTTCACATAAAAAAAAAAAAATCTGGGAAGTAGAGTCTTAAGACCTCCTTAAGTTGGAGAATTGTCAAGGAACTCTCCATCTCTCGACAATTCTACACTACAACTCTCATGTAGTACAATAGATCAAACTTGGAGATCCATTATGGCTGATGTCCTGAGCCCTCAGCATATCATTAGGATCTTAACCCAATTTCTAAACCTTCTAAATGTATAGCCCCCCTCCACTATCCTTCTATTATTCTCTTCATCTCTAGCGCAACACTTTCGTTTGCCAAGACTAATCTCCTCCATCAGATTTGTATCTAGCTCTATCAAGGGGGTTTTCTCACTCCTCTTATAAACCACTCTCTTACCTTTCTCTTTGTATCTTCCTTGTCTCCTCTTAGTTTCATGTTGCCCATCCATCTTCCTTGGGGTAACAGTCTGGTTCTTGCTTCTTGGTAAGGAATTATTCTCTTTTCCTTCTATCCCTCTGCCACTCCCCTTACTCTCACCCTCAATATTTTCCACATGTTCCACCATCTCACCCTTTTTCTCTACAACAACAACATTTCCCAGTATAGGTAATTGGCAAGTAAATGAAGAGGCTGAAGCAGTTAAATTGGCAATGAAGAGGCTGAAGTGGCTACATTGTTGCATTCATTACCAATAATCAGAGCAATGTAGAAAGGGTGGACAAATATAACCATTCATACCAATTGTGGGAGATTGATCAGAAAGTTTAACCACAATGAAGAAGAGGAATATCAGCTTAATACCATATTAGAAGATATGTTTGAGCTTCAAAAGTTGTTTGCTTAATGTTCCTTAGATGTACCAATTAAAGAGATGATTACTCATTGTGATGGGATTGCTTCATTAGGTTGGAGTTCTAACCATAATTTAGTTTGGAGGGATAATATCCCTAGGTGGTCAAACCACTAAGATTACTGAGTCCTTACTCAAAATGTAGTAATTAACTTTTTTATACTTGCTTGGTTATATAAATCAGTTATCCATGATTTAATGAAAAAGGTCTACTCTATCATTTTCATGCTTCATCTTTCTAATTGGGAATATCTATATTCAAAATTGATTACTCTTCACCCTAATCCTTTACTTTAATCAATTGGTTAATTCGTTAAATTATTTATTTGATGTTATTTTAGACTATTTGTTTAATTTGTTAAATTGTTTATTTGAATTAGTTGCTTTACTTTTTTTTTTTACTTAATTTGATTACTGTTTGTTCCTTTTTTTTATTTACTCATTTGGTAATTTATTTTTAAAATTTGTTACAAAATAGCCCATTATTCATGTTCAACATATTTTTTTGGTGACGTGAAAGGAACTCCATAATTCTAGAGAATTCTAATGATACACCTAAGCAACCATTAATAGAGCTATGTACAATATACCGCACACAATGGTACAACTTCTAATATATAGAAATTAGAAATGGTGGTTGTGCTATGCACAACTATGCCCACCAAAGAGTTATTTATGTTGTGGGGTAAAAAAAAAAAAAGAGTTTAAATTACTAAATCTTTGGTTGATAAAAGTTTGATTGTTTGATAAAAAGTAAAAAATTTAGCATAAAGCATAGAAAACTAAAGTTGTTCATTCTAACACTAATTTTACAATTTTAATACTAATTCTATAATAGTAGTACATGGTTGGTTTTTGACCCAATGGTGAGTGTTTAATGTGGGTGTCTTACTGTCATGATGGTATCAAGAAGATGAATTCTTTTATTTTTCCTCCTATTCTCATGAAGACAAGAATGCAATAGTTTGTCAGATTGTCTTATAAATTGTAGTCGAATGTGCGCAGTTAATATCGCTAGCAAATATACATAAATGTTTCCAAATCTTTGAACGACGATAGTTTATATGACATGGAGTATAATGCCATAAAGAAAGTAAAGAATATTTTCCTCGATAGTTAGACATGTTTCAAGGATAAAAAGAGTTGTCAATTGTATCTATGTATTACTACGAGAACATTCAATGACTAAATGAAGTGTCAATTGAACTTAGATGATCCATAGGTCAAATATGTCCTCAGAAAATTGCGCAGTCACCAGCTCTTTGACATTATCGAACTAGACTATTTTCAAGCATGAGACATCATGATTCACGAATTGTCAACATGTCCAACAACAATTGTAATGTCCTCCCAATGTAAGTTTTCCGCAAGAAAAGGTGGTTAACTTTGCCATTATGAGAATCCCAAAAACCTTTTTTTACCCTTGCTTGGCAAAATGATGAATGATACGATATTCAGTAAAAAAATCATAGGCTAGTGAAATGATGCATATGAAAACAAAAAACTACAATTTTAAACAAAATTGAATATTTCTATCAAATTTTTAACAATAAAACATAAATTTTATATCAAATATTGTGCTGATTTCATGCCAAAAAGTAAAGTACATAAGAGATGAAGTACATACTTAAGTAAGAAGAGAGGAATCATGAAAGAGTAGTATATCACAATCTTGTATATTTATGCAGTCAATTCACACCATAAAAGTCATGAAAGCCTAAGTTCATATCTCTACATTATTACACGAAATCAACGGTTGAGAAGTCCAAAGGTTTGAGTGGAAAAGGTGTAAATGCCCATCTCTGCATCTCCTTATAAAACTGAAATTTGAAAATTCTAAAGGTTCAAGGAATGAATTACCTTAAAAGGCCTGTACCTTGTGTCAAATGGTAGGGGATATATATTTGGCCAATAAATGGTTCAAATCCTATTGTTCCAAATGATGCAGTTGTGGGCTTTTAATTAGCCCAATAAATTGCTCAAGCCAATGCATTTTATGCCTTAAGCAGCCTAAGGTGAATTGCTAAACCTCTCGATTGGAAGTGCCACGTGTCAACATTAAAAGTAACTACAATTTTAAGTTTGTGTTTTTCAATTATACCTAGATATCAAATACTCACAAATGAAATAAATACAAATGCAAAATATGTGCACAATTTTATTTTTTTTGTCACAAGCAGGGCGGAGGAAGTGGAATTATAAGAAACATATAAATAGTAAACAATCAGATATCATTCATAGACATAAAAGACAAACACAAATTCACAATTGGCAAGATCAAACTTTAGGAAATTTTAGATACAAATTACCATACATTTTTAGTGAAAGTAAAATTTTTACGTATTATTTTCAAAATGCATTGTAACCAGCATCATAAAATGGTACTGACGTACATTGAGAAGAGAATGTTTTTAATTATAAGGAAATGAAAAATACGTTAATAGCCACTTGATTTTGTCTACTAATGTTAGATTCGAAAACAAGTAATCTTTGGCAAAAGTAAAACGTGAACACTATTTTTATATCATACGTAAAGTTATAAATTATAATTCTCTCTCCTTATGTATTCTACAAATTTTGATTATGTTTTATTTAATTTTATAGATTGTTGCACAGTTTTTTTTGTATTTTGTAGGTAAGGTTCTATATATCATTCTTGTATTACATGTCTAAGTTTCAATAATATCATTAGATGTCCATGTTGGACCCTTACAATCTCTCAACTTTAGTTTTGTTCCCCTAATATACATTATATAATTTTGATGGAAAGTAGGATTGATTGTTCTAAAATTCCAAAAGGTTAAAAATTGTCAAACCACGCCTAGCTCGGATTGAACAACAATAAAGTGGTAGGGCATTAATCTTGACCTGTCGATTTACATAAAATTCGATAAATTGGTTCATTTCGAACTGTAAAAATAGGATATTCGAACTGATTAATAATACTGGATTGGTAGCAAGTCAAGTATGATTATTATCAGGTTGGGTAATGGAACGGAAATTTGCACCCCAGCGGGTACTCGACCTGGTCCATATACAGAGATAACTTCATAATTTTGCATATTATAACCTAATATTAATGGATTTTTCTTACCTCTTTCACATTCATAGGGGTATATGTGTAATTAATAGTCATTTTTAAATTATATTTTTAAAGTGTTCACACTAAAAAATGTATTATTAGACCAAGTCAGGTATCCGGTCATCTAACCCGCTTTGATCGGGTACCCTATGCATATGGATCGAGTACCGGATCGCTTTTTCTTAACTTGGTATAATCGGGTTGCGTCAGGTTGGGTAATAACCCTATGAATCAGATATTCAATCCATGAACAGCCCTACTAAGTAGTCCTGTCTTGTGGCCTGAGATGCACATTTTTACTGTGCAATCCTAGATTCTTAACATAGGGCCTAAACTCCTACTATGGGCCTAACATAGATTGCAAAATTGACTCACCTAATGGGCTGAACACCAGCTCGTAGTAGCCCAGCCCATTGGCCAACAATTACCTTAGTCCAATCTCCCAATTGAGATATTACCGAAATATATTCAATAATCCGTACTAATATAATTGTCACATTACATATTTGCACGAATTTTTAAATAACTGTAAATTTTTATCAAATATCCACAAATGTCGTTAGTAAGTTGAATTGAGTTGGTATCACTAAAAGACAAATATTGGTAAGAGTTTGGATAGGGGGAGAAAGAGAGAAGATTGAAAAAAGGGATGGTGTATTGATTATTGGAACTCATTGCTTAATAGAGTTGGAAATATTTTGAATGTTTGAAATGATAAATTTGAAATTTTTACAAATTAAATCATCTATTTTAAATAATGTGATACTTTTATTGACAAATTTTAAAATAAAAAGTGTGATAATGTAAATAAGACTGAACTAATTTTTAGTTAAGATTATGTTAACCGCCCATTTCACAAAGCTAGAGGTTATCCTTATTCTTTAACCCATGACTTATACAATTGGTTCACCATTACCCCACGCATTGCATACTTCATTTCTTTAATAATAGGCATTGAAGAAAGAAATCCAATACTACCGTAGAATAGTAGAATACATCACAAAACAAAAAACCACCCACAGCCCACTATCCAAAACAAAAACATAAATACTACTACAATTTCTCACCGAAGAAAAAAAAAAGTCTGGAAGAAAATCCCAATGTATAACTAATCATTTTGTCTTCTTTTCTGATACGACTACATTTTCACGCTTATATAATTTAAAATAAAAATAAAAGATTTTGATTAAGGATATATGGCTTTGCATGCCTGTCCACCTAATCTACTGCTACAAACATTTGGGTACCGACGCGCAGTATTAAAAACAAATTAGAAAAATCTATTTTTTTTAATAATTTATTTTATTTTTAATTTTTTTGGAGGCTTTTTGGGGTCTATGTTTTATCTCCTGCCCTTTGCATACACCTTTACTCCCATCATAATTCTTCACTGTACTTGCTTTTCTATCTGGAAATAAATCCTTTTCTCAAGCATCAGTTTTGATCTGAAAACATCATACCCCTTCCTGGTTCTTCCAGATTCTCCATAATCTCTTCATTTCTTGGTAATTTTTTCCAATTCCTTTTAATTTTTATTTTATTTATTTTTACCCATTTCTTGAATTTATTCTGTAGTGGTTCTACTGGTTTAGATTCTTGAGTTTGGATTGAATTGAATTTTTATGGATTGCTTTTGTTTGAGTTTATTGCTTATCTGATTAATTAGGGTTTAATTTGATTTGATTTGATTGATTGGTTCTAAGGTTCGTGTTTATGAGTTTTAATTAATTTTTGGGGGTTTTTGCGTGACTTTTTGTAATCTGATAATTAGCTGTCATAATTTTTTTTAATCTATTGGGAAGTTGAACTTTACAATTCTGAGTATCTTTTAAGACTGGGTGGAAATGGAGACATTGCTTGACTTTGTAGTTATTGAGTTTATTCATGTGATGCTTGTGCTTTGGATGTGTACTATTAAGTGAGGTGCTAAACTTTTAATTGTTGGTATTTGTTGGTGTTCTGATGTGGTATACTATTATTTGTTGTCTTGGGGGCATTGTGTTCTAACGATTTTTGTGAAGCTGCATAGTGGACGTGGGATCTTGGATGTCATTGTTAGTCTTAATTCTTGTTTTTGATGCACTTACTAGATGTTTCTTTTAGTTTGATTCAACAATCTTTGTGGACTGTGGTTATTGGGAGATATAAAACAAATTTCTATTTCAGAAAACTGATCCTTCAAGAGTGCTCTGTTATTCTATTTATAAATGTCGGGACCACATTTGTGGAAAGAATAAATAGTTTTTATCTGATTGTGAAATGTGATTGTTGATGACAGACGACAGTGGCGGGAGAGCTGCTCTGAGTTGTGAATCAATGTAAATTTATGGGGTAGAAGTTTCAGTTTTGATGAGCTGTGCGGATTCAAGGGGGTGGGAGTTGGTAATGGCTATATTGTGCTAATCTAATTCCCTTGTTTGTCGTGTCAATCCTGTCCTAATGATCATTTGTTACTTAAAAGAACTAAACTTTACTCTTCACTTTTTCTGTTTCTTAGATTAACGCATATTTCGGTAATTGAACTAAGTTGATGATAAAGTTTTGTTGTGAAAGGATAAATGAAATATAACTTATTATATTTTGTTTCCTTATTTATTGATGCATTATGTTGTGGCTACTTATGGTTGTTCGGTAGTTATTCAGTGTTAATATGTTGGGAAACATTTTTATGTATTTACTTGTGGAAGAAGGCATCTAGATCGTAATTGATACTGGCATTTTCTTCATGCATCAATCATGTGGTGTGGTCCTAATAAAGATTTAGTACACTGAAGGATCAAGGTTTTTAAGGTTCCCAGATAGCACAATGTTCTGGACCATTTCCCATCAGTTTTTTTTTTAGGTCCACTGCATTTATCTATCAGTTTTTTGAGCCAACCATTTCGCATCCTAGATGGTCACTGATTTGAAAATTTTGAAATTTGTTACAGCTTATACAAGTTTGAGCATTGCTCAGAGAAGTCCTTTTGGTGCACCATTTTGATCCATTTAGAAGCATAATGCCATGTCTTTATGGTAGAGTAGTTTGAAACTAGTGGTATAGGTTTCATGTGGCCATAATTTGGTTAAAGTCGAGATTCAAGGCACCCATTGAACACTCTGAAGGACAACCTTATGCTTGATCTGTCCTGCTTAAGTGACTTTCATGTTGTTAGGTAAAAGTGAGTAAAAATATGCACCTTGGAATATTAGTGGCCAAGTGATTCCATGAGTTGTTAAATTATCAAGCTTTGACCTGGGCATACCGAGTTTCAATACCAATTTGTTCTGTCGCTTTTGTGGGCATAGACTTTTTCACTTTGGTGAGTGGTTCAAAAGAGTAATCACCTGGTGGTGTTACACCTGATAATTGGACAGGGTACTACCCTCTTGTAATCTACAGAACCACTGGTTCTTTCAAAGGCTATTGTTAGATTTGGGGCACAATACAGAGTTTTGTACAAAATTCCTCCTAGTAGAAATTTAATTAGAATAATTTTTCATAATGTTTCTAGCATTTCCTTTGGGTTCAGTTATCTCTTTTTTTTAAATGTCAAGAACCGATATTTCTGTACCTGGGTCTTGAATTTGCATTCATTGTGGCAGTGATCCATCATGAACCCTAAAATGAGATAGATATGCTCTGATGAATGTTGCAACAGATTTATCCTGCTTCATTAAATTGTGTTTTCTTGGCTACATGTGTTCAACATGGTGCTGTAAATTTGCAAGTTTTGCCTTTGCTTCTATTGTCATAGCCTTAATATGGTTTGAGATAAATTTGTAATTTCTTGTGCTGTGACGTTTCCTGTCCACCTTGCGCAAGTGTTTTTGAATTGGGACTGGAGGGAAATTATTGTTTTTTTTTTTTTTTTTTAACACTATCAAGAGGTGGAGGGACTCTGTGGTCGATGTACTGATCTGATACGTAATTGTAACTGTTGTCTAGGTTTTAGATATCTCAAGATGGGTGAATGTGTAATATTCTTCTGGTTGCCATTATGTGCCTTGGAATTAGTACTGTTTTGCCATGTGATATCTCCAATTGTATTGTGGTACATGATATCTCCTTTATTTGTTATAAATCTGGTTATACTTGTCCATATTTGGATTTCTTACCTTATTCATTGTAAAACGCTTCTGTTAGCTACTTTGCATCATTTTCTTTTCTTCTGTTATGCAGGATACTGCTTTTGTGAAAATCAGAAGCTTGGCTTCTCCAACACGTCATTCCCATCCAATTATATATGGGCTGAGGTGTACATTTCATGGGAGGTGTAGAGGATGATGAACCACCTTCAAAACGTGTGAGAATATCCTGTAGCAAATTGGGAGGTCTTTCGAACGGGAAGTCTCTTAGAGAGCCTGCTAGTTGTTCATTGTGTGACCAACTTCTCAATGGCTCGGCCCCTATTATCTGAAGGGGACGATGAAGTCGTTGGTCCAAAAGGAGTTGTTAGGAAAATTGAATTTGTTCGAATCATAGCTGAGGCATTATATTCACTTGGATATAAGAAGACTGGGGCACATCTTGAGGAAGAGTCTGGGATACCATTACATTCATCTGCAGTTAATTCATTCATGCAGCAAGTTCTTGATGGAAACTGGGATGAAAGTGTAGTTACATTGCATAAAATTGGTCTAGTGGATGAGTCTATTATTAAGTTGGCATCTTTTGTAATATTGGAGCAGAAATTTTTTGAACTTCTTGATGGAGAAAATTTCATGGATGCTTTGAAGACATTGAGGACTGAGATTGCACCCCTTTGTGTAAACAGTGATAGAGTTCGTGAGCTTTCTTCGTGTATTATTGCTCCTTCACATCATGACCTTTGCCGATTTTCTGGTAAAGATACTTTGATGGTGAAGTCTAGGTCAAAGTTGTTGGAGGAATTGTCAAGCCAAAGTTTGCTTCCACCAACAGTAATGATACCTGAAAAAAGATTGGTGCATCTTGTCGAACAGGCTCTTGACCTGCAACGGGATGCCTGCAAGTTTCACAACTCGATGGTCGAGGAAATGTCATTGCTTACCGACCATCAGTGCGGAAGAGATCATATTCCTTCTCAAACTTTACAGGTCAGTTCTAATTTTGTTATTATTGATTTTATGAACAGTAATTGCCTCTAGTCTAATGTTTCTTTGGTCATGAATGGGACCTAGATTATCCATTTTATATTTCTCCTTTTAGCACACTGACAGTCACGGGTCCATAATGCTTTATAGATTTCCTGATACTTTTAATTGTTTTCCATATTTTGCTTAATGGAGAAGTAGAGTCAAACGTCTCTAACATTGTGTTAAAACGGGAGCACTTCTAAGTGATAGTTCTTGTTATATGTTACAAAAGAACTAAAATGAGCTGAAGATAGCCATACTTATAGCTGAAATTTTCTTGACAACCCTGTATGTAGACATATTAAGACTTGTCATAAATCTTTGACATGCTAGCATTACTATAAGATTTTATTTCATTCTTTTGCGAGGTAAAAGTTTTGTGAAGTTGCTTGTAGGAACGCACATCTTGTTAAATGTGTTTCGATTTGATACTCAAATAGTTTGTAGTAAGCTGAAAGTAATAAGCATAACATTTCCAGCATCTTGGATTCCTTTTGTTTTTTAAATTGTTTCAGTATCTTTCTGGAGACATGGTTTTGTTTGGTTTTGATTGTAATCGCTGAAAAAGCAAATCTTTTGGTTTTGATTTGATTGTAGAATAACTAAAAAGAAAATATAAACAATGTGCCAAAAGATTGAGTTTCTGCTTGCTTCCTTGTCGTTTAACCTTTTCATTGCAACTTTTTCTCTTATTCCTCTGAAAGATTGATGCATACCTTTTGTTTATTGATTTTGAAAGTTTCTACAAACTATTAACTCTTTTAGTCCTAACTTTCATGGAAATGAATTGGCGTAATTGTCATATTTTGATGCATCCTTATCTTTAATGTAACAAAGACTAGCAACTTATTCACTTTTAAAGGCATGTACCGCTGCTCTAGCTGCAGAAATTTGCCATTTGAATTGAATTCTTACTGATTTTATTTTGAGCTGGCTGAGGAAGATCCAATTTCAGTTGGTGTTCATAAAATATATGAGGGACAAGGGAAAATTTGGTGAACCCTATGGTCATGTTATTTTCATTACCCTGCAGCTAGTACTCTCTTGCTTATTAGCAGAGATATAACATTATTTTGATACGTAAAAGTGTCTATGGTCTAACATTTTATATTTCTTTAAGCATATGGCTGCTGATTCTTTCTATGTTCTTCTCATGGCACAGATACTAAATGAGCACAGTGGTGAAGTCTGGTTTTTGCAGTTTTCCCACAATGGGCAATATTTAGCCTCATCATCTAATGACCGTACAGTTATTATTTGGGAGGTAACTTGATCTCTTTTACTGATTGGTGAATGACTATGTATCTATTGCTATTCTGAACTTATTTGTAATTCGATATTTTACCCATTTCCAGTCAATCTTTTCTCACTACATGGTTCACTTGCATGCGCATGCTTGAATATTGCCAAACTTATTAAAATGTATATTCACCATTGCATGTGTTTGTGACTTAGTCCTCATCTGCCAACTGATTTCTTTTTTGCATTGTAAATTCATATTTAATTTGTGAGTTTTAATTGATTATTGAATTATAGGATTGGTTGCAGCTTTTTTTCTGGGCATATTTTATACACACTTGTCCTCTCCCACCCGCCTATGTTGGGGTAGAAGGTCTAATAGGCAGTGGTAGAGCCACATATAGTTCAGTGGGGGCAGGACCCCCTACTGGACTAATAACAACAACATATTTGAATAGAAAAATTTTGTAAAATGTCATCGCCAATCACTTGGTGCCCCCATTGACTAAAAAAATAAATTTTGCATTTGAACTACTTGCAGTTGGGAAGTAAAAATGTGTAAAATATTTGATGATGTAATGATAGTTGTTTGCCTCATTGATTAAAATTTCAATCTTATCACTGGGGCTTAAGTTTGAAAATAAAGTTTTATGTTAATTATTTGATCTTGTGAAAAAAAAATTAACATAGAAATTTGTGTAGGTAAAGATAAAAAGAAAATTTTCAGCTACTAAGGACTAAAAAAATTGTACTATTATTATTTGTGCCCCCACTTAAAAATATTTCTAGATCCGCCTTTGTTGATAGATATGAAAATAATTGTAATAACTCTTCTTTTTTATTAGTAAAATAACAAAACATTAACATATCATTGATATATTTATTCATTGCACAAGTTAAAGAAATAAAAGAATAAAGAAATGCTTGCTAAATATGTTGGGTTCTATAATATATTATTGAGCAAACAGAATTTTTCATAATTCCTCTAAGTTGAAGATGCCACTCCTAAATATTAGATCAGAGAGTGCGTTCAAATATTTTAACTCTTAATGCTTTATATACTATTTCCTAATTCGTATTATTTTATCACCTTGGAAAAGCAATGTGACATTTGTCATCATAAAATATATTTATCCTTAGCATCTGAGTACATTTGATGACATTTAATGTATTTTTAGGGTTTTGAGGAAATTTTTTTTGTTTAATTTAGTTTAGTTTTGTACTGATTCAGGGTTAAAGGATATGGTAACATATATTTTCTCATACTTTTAATCAAAGGAAAAGGAAAAGAAGAATACTTTCTCTCATTCTCTCTAGTCACATGTTCATTCTCTCCCTGTTGTGTGTGTGTATATTATTCTTAAAGACTATAAAAATTATGCATGCTTATCAAAAGATTCTGTTGCTATATCATTTTGTGACAAAACATATATTCTCAATTACAGGTGCTTAATGTTTTTTTATCCAAAAATATTTGAAAAAGTATCTTTTTGTTTCACTTCGTAAAATAATTATTATGACATCCAAGAGATCATAGTAGAATTGTATGACATATAAATTTGAAGAGAAATAAAATACATAATAAAGTGAAAATTTTTTTTAAATAAATGTGAAAATAAACAACTCATTGGCATCCCTATTAAAGATACATTTTTTTTTTCAAAAATTAAGTTCATTTTGCTATCTACAACAAAATGTGCAATTGTTTTTTTTTTCCCCTCTTTAACTTACTCCCTCCGTTCCATTTATATTGTCACACTTCCATTTTGGGATGTCCTAATAAAAATGTCACATTACCTAAAATGGATGATTTGCTTTGTTGAAATTTGAAATTTATCCTTCCAAACATTCAAAATATTCCCAACTCCAATTACCAATGCGCCCTAATAATCAATTTGTCATCCCTCTTTTCTATCTTCTCTCTCCTCCCAGTTAAGCTCTCCAATTACAAATATTTGTCGTTTAATGTTGTCAAGTCAATTCAACTTAATAAGGGCATTTGTGGACATTTGATATAAATTTATAGTTACCTAAAATTTGGTGCAAATGTGTAAGGTAACAATTATATTGGGATGGAGGGTGTAATACATTTTCTTTAACATAATAAATTAATTGGTGTGAAGTATAATTTTACTTTTAATGAAAATTCTTTTTATTAAGAGGTGCTCATGATTTTATTCATAAAATATTGAGCATTTGTGAACTCGGATTTCAACCTTTAGATGGGACGTTTGTTATACAAAACTTGTAATAACTAAATTTGTTATATAAAACGTGTAAATTTTACTTTGCACTTTAAACTTGTTACATAAATTTTACTTTGTACTTTAAACTTGTTACATCATCTAATTGAATTTGAGTGATAAAAAGTATACTTAGTTAATGAAACTATGCTACCTCATATTTACCTTCAAAATCCTAGTAATAAATATATTGGCCAATTCACAAGGCTAAATGATTTTTAGCATTTGAATTCATGTAAAATGTATAAAGATTCAATCTACATTTGTGAATTGTTTATAACAATATTTCAAAAGCGAGGTTCTCTTTCCAGACATTTGTGTTCCATACTTTACATGCCAACGACAAAAGCAGTTGTTCACGAGTTTTAAATACAAAAATAAGAGTTGAGGTAGCAAAGATAGTTTTTTTTTTTTTTTTTCCTAAATAACATTTGAAAGAACAATAATATATAATGCATACACAAAAAGGAATTTGTTCACAAAGTGTATAACTTTAGTAGTTAGCTCCTAGCTGAATCTTTTGTCTATAAAACGAAGCTCTTTTACATTGGAAAGAAAGGGAAAAAAAAGGAAAAGGGAAAGGAAAAGAAGGGAAAATTTGACGCAAAAAGAAAATAACCTAAGAAAAGGCCAGGTTTAGAAATTGCTACTATGGGGAAAAAGAAAAAGAAAAAGACATTGTAGTACAGGTGCCATACGGAAAACCTTTGTAATGAGCCCTTGACACAAAAGCCCGAGAAAACAAGGGAAATTGTGGACAGCGTTGGAATTAAAAATTGGGATAAGGGCCAAGTAAGGGTAAAACTGGAAAGAAGGGTGAAAAAGGGGTCAAAAGGAAATTTTACCAAGCAGTGGGGATCCTCGTATTTAGAAATATATAGGCAGTGATAAAAGTCGTGTGTGCTGGGTCTATTAAACAAAACTGAGACAGGAGTGCCAGTGACACAGCAGTTCTTCTACTTGATAGTTGAGGATGTTATTATGAAAACTGGATTCAGTGTGAGTACATGGGAACAGAACAAAGGGAACCTAGTAATCACACCTTTGTTTGCTAGGAATGTAAGGTATGGTAGGGTATCACTTCTTAGAAGGCTGGCACCATACCAAATCTGGAGACTTGACTCCTCTTCTAGAATGTGTTGCATTTCCTTTTATAGTGGAGGCATACATTATGTATGGTTACTATTTGGTTTTTCTTCATTATGAAGTAATTCTAGGTTACCTCAGCTTGGCCGCTTAATTGAATCATAAGCTTGAAAGGAATTAATTAAAAGGACTTGAAGCAGCAGAATAAATGAGCGATAAACTATGGCTCGGGCCTAAAAAAGTTAAAGAGCCTTCTTTTTTATTTTTTCTTAAGAAGATCTTACAGCTAATTTCTAGGTGAAGGGGAGACCTGGTGCTGCAAAGGTGGCAGTTAAGAGTTAAATGTGCTTATCGCCTGGTGTAAGGTTGCTTGGAGTGCTTGGACCACTTGGACCAACCATTACTCTCTTTGTTTTGTTGACTTTACTCTGTAGTGTTATATATAATATTGTCCTGTATATTTGATTGGCTAGCAAGTGACCTGATATTTCAGAAAACTTCACTTAAATGATTGACATTTTTCATTTGATCATTTGATCTTGGAATTCTTGTTGCTTCTTTTTAAACATCAGATTTGCCTTAGAAATTGGGGAAAAAGGGGAAACCTTAATGGATGTTGCTCTAAATTTTTGGCCTTCATTAATGCTATCTTATGATGATGCCTTCTTTTGTGAAGTGTGTTAGATTTTACCTGTACCCATTAAATTTTGTCAGTGGAAACTAAAATGCAGCAGTTGCTTAAAAGTCAAACATAGAGTGTCCAGAATATGTAGTGCTAAAAGCCAGTGATTTTACGCACAAGTTTTTTGATTTGCTAGTTTCTTTGTCGATTATTTGAAGGCTTTGCTTTGCTGAGAACAATACTCAATGTGCTTTGTATCTCAAGCATTTCATTCTGTGTTTTGCTTCCTGGGATCTTTGTTAAATTTGTAGCACCTTCACCTTGTAGGTAAAAGTGGATGGTCGAGTCTCCTTGAAGCGCAAGTTAATTGGTCATCAGAAACCTGTGTCCTTTATATCATGGAGCCTTGATGACCATCAACTCCTAACTTGTGGAGTAGAAGAGGTGGTTAGACGATGGGATGCTTTGACTGGTGAATGCCTCCATGTTTATGAAAAAGGTGGTCTGGGTGTGGTGTCATGTGCATGGGCTCCAGATGGAAGAAGGATATTCACTGGACTAACTGACAAGAGTGTTATTATGTGGGATGTAGATGGGAAGGAGCTAGAGTGTTGGAAGGGGCAGCGGACTAGCATGATCTCAGACTTGGGAATGACCAGTGATGGGAAGCAGATTATCACTAGATGTTTCTAAAGATACTACGATTTTATTATTTGGATGGGAATCAAAGGCTGAAAAAATAATTGAAGAGGATCAAATTATTATTTCGTTTGCATTATCCAGGGATGGTAAATATCTACTAGTTAGTCTTGTGAATGAAGAAATCCATCTGTGGAATATAGAAGGACATGTGAGGGTCTTAGCCAAATACAAAGGTCATAAACGTTCTCGATTTGTTGTAAGATCATGTTTTGGAGGCCTAGAACAAGCATTTATTGCCAGTGGGAGTGAGGATTCCCAGGTACTTCTCCTTGAAATGATTTTGTTGTACTGTTTTTTTATAGCGAGGAACTGAATTTGCACATTGCCTCCGTTATGTGGAATCTAGGATTTCTTTGAACTTGATGTACAGTACACCTCCAAATTGTGAAGCTTTTGAATCCAAACAAGACTATAGTTTTTGTGTCTCCATTTGTTTCAGTTATCATTTGTTTTTTGCTGAGCGAGTTAAATCAGTGAAGAGGTGCAGACAAATTGGACACAATTCTATGCCCAGATTTTTTTGCATGCTGATATAATGGTACCATCCATCCATAAGATCTCGTTTTTACTTATACTGGTCATGGGTAGCTTTTGACTTCTGCACAAACCAAAGTATGCAAGTAGATTGGCTCCATATTTCTATAGTGTTGTATTATTGGATTGTACTCATTGTTGGGTTGTTTTATGGAATGTGCTTGGCAATTCTCCAACCTTAAGCAACACATGTAATATGCTGTGTTACTCTCTTCCGTGTTTTCTGGGGTTCCAGAAAATGTGGTTGATTAGCCATGAGAGGTTGGCATTGCTTATAATTCATGCCTTACATTATTTTAAGGGCTGCAAAATGGTTAACAATTGAACTTCATGGAACATTTGGTTAGAGGATATAATATCTTCAAGTTCAAACTTTCCCAGCTCAGTTGTTTAATACCTTGCATTTTGAATCCTCTTAATTCCCATTATAAGGTTATATAGTGCTGCTTAATATTACAGTTGGCTTTTTTAGTTCCCTTTTCGATTAAGAGTTGTTTTTTCACAAGCCTAAATTGTTTTTATCTCTGAAGAAATTACCATTAATTTCCTTGTGGCTTAATGGTATTGTCGAAAGTCTTTATGTGGTTTTAAAGTCTTGCCTGCTTCTATCATGTAAAATAATTAGCATGACAGAATGCCCGTCTGCACCCGCATATTAACTTTTCTCATACCAAAAATTAATCCTCTCTAAAAATCATTTCATATTGCTGACACAAGACTTGAAGAGAAAACTGCTGCATTTGATTTACGCATGACAGTTCCACTGGTGGTGCTTAAAGCATATTTTGGGTTCCAGAACCTGATGAAAGTCAAAGAGATTTTATACCCGTGTCTCCCTTTAATTTTTAAGGTAGGTTTGAAAACCATATGATGGTTCCAAGTAGTGCACTGAACCACTACAGTACTATTACTATTTTCTCCTTTTTCCTTTTGATTTTCCCCTGAAATTTGTACAATCATCTTTTTCATAATGGAATAATTAACTACAATCTTTGTTCTAGTTGTGGAATTCCTTTGCTGTCACAGATGCACATGATTATGCATATAATTTTGTATACTTCGCGAGAGTGAACATTTAAAATGCGGGAGAATCTTTTAACATTTGATTTTTATGTAATGTTTTGATGGTGCAGAAATCCTGCAAATTGTGACATATTTGAATGGCTTAATGAAATGGTGAAATGTTATTGCCTTCAAAAATTTATTTTTGTACACCACTTATGTCAACCATGACAGGGATTATGAATAGTTTGTATATTTAAAAGAATTTTTAATGCTTAGCTGTAATGTGTATGTGGAGGATCTTCCTTTTCTAGATAAATGGAGAGCATCCTAGTCCCATTAAAAGTGTATACATGGGTGTATGTATGTTTTCATATCTATCTGCATATGTATGTGTGCGTGCAATCTTCATAGGAAGTATTTTTCTATGGCACCTTAGGTTATAAGGGAGGAAGAACCTTGTATGATAATAATTTAAAAAAAAAAAATAGAATTCAGTGTCTGCTTTAGGATTCTTGGCTATTTTAGATAGGATGTACAATTATTTAAATTTAGACTGGGTGGGATTTCAAAGAGGGAAAGGATCAAATTAGGGTTGGAAGTTGGTTGGATAGCTAAGTTACTCGGACTCGGATACGGGTGTTGGGTACGGGTACATGTCTAGGTGTCAGTTTACTAAATTTATGATCGAGGATATGGGGACACTTGAAAAGAGTAGGATACAGGTATGGGGATGTGTCTTTTATGCTTGTATATGTTACTATAGTTAATGGAGTAGTACTACAATTGGATGACATAAACCAATTTAACGTTATCTTATAACTCATTTTTCAAAAATAAATATATTTATGTGTAGAATTAAAGAATAGTGGTGCTCTGAGATAAAGAAGATAATAGAAGGATATAACTATAATAAGATTATGATTTAATATACAATTCTCATATGTTTCTCCGTCCTATTGAATCTTCCTTCATTTGACCTTATCGGTACTTTCATGTGATGAAGTCACAACCATGTTGAAGTCAATATAATTTTTAGCTTGGTTAAAAAGTCAAAGTACCCAATTGAAAGTTGACCATATGAACACGGATCCCATACCCACACCCATGTCGACACGGCAGGACATAGGTACACTGGGGGTGAGAGGAGAGTGCATGTAACGTAGTTGGACAGGGTTGTGTTTCACTGGAAACATTTTCATGTAGGCCCATGTTTGTTGTTATATCTATGGCCAAAAAGAAAAAAAAAAAAATTTGATGAAGAATCTTGTGTCAGGTAATGTAAATAATGACTTGATGTATTGCTCTTCTGTATAAGACATGGCATTTTCTAATTCATGTCATTATGTAGATATGTTCACACAGACTACACACAGATTGTTAATAGTCAATGTATGTGGACTCAGATAACACACAGATTGTTAATAGTCAATGTATGTGGACTCAGATAACACACAGATTGTTAATAGCCATCTGCAGATCAACAGTCTCTTTTTGTTCAAGTAAATGATATACTCTTTGCCTCTTCCTACATCCTAACAATAAACTTTGGTTCTTCAATGTTGGAGGGGTGCCATTATTGGAACTATTTAGTTTCTGAGATTGCTCTGTGTGCTGTGGCAATTCAGTATGGCGGTCACATGTATGTCTGAGAAAGAGAGATACTTCTAGGCTTCTGTACATATTTGTGCGATAGCTAATATCTGGAAGAAGTTATTAGTACAGTGAATGACGAGGTCAATATCTGTTATCATGTCTAAATAGTATCTGCTTTCACACTTGTGTTCGCTACATGTTATATTGATCTGTTGTTCTGCATTTCATTTTTACCCTTTACTTTTGGCAATGCTTGTGCAATCTTGATGGCATCATGTCACTCCTCTTAGTGAATAAGTGGAAGAGGAGAATTGCAACTAGATTCTGACTGTTGTTGAAAATTACATCAGCCATCAGTTTTTGTTTTGGGTTTTGGGATTTGTGAGATATATGCATAATTTCTATCTACTAGGGGGAGTTTGAAGAACTTGTATCATTGTGGTATTATGCTTTTGTGGAATACATCATAAAAACTGTTTCTGTATGAGTGAACTAATAATGCCCTGCACCTGATTGACAGGTGTATATATGGCACAGAAGCTCTGGAGAGCTAGTTATGGCATTGCCTGGACATTCTGGCACTGTGAACTGTGTTAGCTGGAATCCATCTAATCCTCATATGCTGGCATCAGCTAGTGATGATCGCACAATTCGCATATGGGGTTTAAATGAGGTAAAGATAAAGCATAATGGAGCCCATACTAATGGTGTTCACTTCTGCAATGGAAAAAGTTGAGGTCTGCTTCTGGAAAGTACTATGTCATACTTTATTGCTATATCTCGCCTTAACCTGCTTTTATGTAAATCCTTTTACTTTCATTTTCAGCTGACATTTATAACAAGAATGTAAAATGTGCATTCACGCTTCTATTAAATTTGTACTTTTTAAATTGCAAAATTTCAGTTTAGGATGGCATTATGATCATATGATAAAATGTTTGTAACGCTTAATCTTCTTTTTTACCCTCATTAAACCACCCCTGATGTTTTATTTTCGTTTTGGGTGAGTGGATAATAAGTGATTTATAGACTGCTCGTCAATAGATTAGCTCTTTGAAATCTGTTTGCAGTACTTTTATCTTTTATTACCAATTTGCAGATATGTTCGAAACTATTTTCCGAAAAATGTATTTCTTATGAAGCTTTTGGCTGATAATTCTAAATTTTGGTTCAGAAACATTTTGGTAAACATTCAAATTGTATTTATTTAATATTTCAATTTAAGCAGTGGACTGTTTGCTTTTCAAATTTTATTTATTTTGGTTTGGTAGTAGTTTACTTTTCACTTTTTGGAGATTTTATTGAACCACATGAAGCATTTCATGTCAAACATTTGATGTGGATATCTCTCCTTTGCAAATCTATTTATAGGGCCAAAGTTCTGGTTTTGCTTTCGGGCCGTGGTCTTGGAAGGCAACTTTTACAATCGGTGTCTTTGCTTTGAGAATTTTACTAAGTTTGGGTTTAGATACCCAAATTCTCTTCATCCTTCACAAGAAGAAAAGTTTGACCTGAAATTGTCACTGTTGTCTAGTCGCCATGGTTCAAGTGATTGTACAGATTATCATCGAGCACCATGGTTGTAGTGATGGTACAGATCATCATTGGGCAAAAGTTGTTACTTCGGTTAAGTTAATCACATATAAGCAGTTACTTCGGTTAATTTAATCACATATAAGCAGAACTGGATCTCAATTGTAACTTGTATGATTGAATGTACAAGAACATTAAATAAAAAATCCATGTTATAAGTAATATACTCGATTTAACAAGAATTTCAAAACATACACCTCAAACAAGGATTTTTTGTCGCTTATTTTCTGGTCTTAAAGAAAAAGATATAAAATTCAAAACCTTTAATATCATATTATGTTGACCAAAGCGATTACTTGCTGTATAATATTCATTCCGATATGAAATAGCATGAGTTTAAACATACGAATGGACTTGAATAAAGTTTTAGTGCAACAATAACAGCCTATGCAAACCAATGCTTTTAAATTTGGACAGCAAGGTGACCTGGAGTAGTTTCCGGATCGCGGTTCAACTGTCCAGTCACTCAAAAAAATTTTTTTAATTAAATTTAATCCTTGGACTACTCAAATAGAAACAGTTACAAAGTTACAGCGCACAGTTTAGGCAATACGGGTTGTCTTTTTGATGGGCCTTTCTAAACTTTTTTTTTCCCAAGTTATAGATGATGCATTAAAAACCCATCATCAACAACATTTATTCTTCTTTTCATTTTACACAATCAATTCAAGAACATTCCATTCCCGTTTCTCTTCTAAATCCTCCACTCTCTTTAGACCTTTCATTGGACTGTGACTGACCCCTTCCTCCTACCCTCTCATCACCGGTCACCTCATCTTTCCTTCCCCTCTTTTCACCGCTACAGGCTATAGCCTCCCTCCTTCCCTTCCCCCTCTCCATCTGCCTCCCTGTCTCTTTTCCTCTGCCTCTTTCTCTCATTTTCTTTCCACCTCAATCTCTGCTTCCCTTCTCTTTCCTTTTGCTCAAGCCCCTTCCCTTCTCCTTCTTCCTTTTCCATTGTTCCCCCTCTCTTCTCCCCTTCTTGGCTGTTGACCACCATGTTCTCCACGCCTTCCCCTTTGTAATGAATATGATTTTGTTTTAGGCTCTTGGATTTTTTTTTCTGTGAAATTTGTCAAAGCTTTGGCGGAAAATTTCTCAGGTCTGGTTAGATTAATGATGAGTTTGATGAGATTGCAGTAGATTATTGATCATTTTAGGGAAAATTTGTAGCTGGCTTGAATTCTTTGGGAAAAAATCAAAATCGAATTTGACCGGTTCAAACAGTTTTCATTGATTTATCGAGTTTTTCAAATTTTCATCAATTTTTATCATTTCTAGATATAACACTCAACTAGACTGGCACTATATTCGGTTCGCAGTTTAACCTATCGAACCCGATAGTCCAGTCCAAATTTAAAAACACTAATGCAAACAAAAGTAATAGTGGTTAGAGAACTCTATATGACATTGTTTAATGAATCCAAAGTTAGCTGAATTAAAACAACATCCTCTGAGAATGATAATCTCTTTTCTTTTTCTCCAGAAATGATAAACAAATTTCATCAAACTTTTACAAGGCTATCCCTATCCTCAATAAAACAACAAAAAACACCCTTCAACATTAATTTTAGCTAGTCAGCAAAAGAAGCAATTTTATTACTTAAACTCTCAACAAAACACTCAAGACTATAATAGCCTCCACAATGTCAGCTGTTGGATTGAAATCTACCACCTCATCCTTAAGCTTGTTGATGACAAATTTGTTTCCCACAATAACCATCCTTGTTCCAAAGTTTTTACCAAAGAGAGAATCCTATGGCTTCTAACTCATATAATGTGACTTATTCTTTATGATTTTTTGCTAAACCCTAAATTATTTAGAGTTTGTCATCACCAGTTCCTGATCGTTGCTCTTTTCAGATACTTGCCTTAATTACATTATTTACTTACAGATTAGATTGAGTAATAATCCTCTATAACTTCTTTGATAACATGGCTAAATTCAAATAGAAAATGTCCTTGAAACTTAAATGTGTATTCTTTTTTTTTATCTTAAACTAGCTTCTGACAACGCATCTAGCACATACTAGTTTCATGTTCATTATCTCTATTGGCCCCAAAAGCAACCTAAGAGGGGGGGTGAATTAGGTTGTCTCTAAAAACAAACCTTTTTATGTGCTTAATAGAAATTCAAACTTTATGCACCAAATGAAAACTTAAGCACAAATGAATATCTAGATATTCAACAATTTAAGCTTAAAAGAACAAATAACAATATTGAGATTAAGAGAATCAAACCAAACTCCCTAGCTTCTCAAGCTTGGAGTTTGCAATTACAAAGAGCTTCTCACAAGGCAACTACCAAGTTCACAACTTGAAGTTCAGCCCTAAAAGTCTCTTCAAAGTAGGTGAGACAATAACCTCTTGTACACAAATGAGGATCACTCTTGCTCACACTAATTTCCTTTAGTTGAGCCAAGAGTTTTACACTCACAACCTCCCTTTGTTACAATTGTTATTTCTCCACTCTCACACTTGAAGAACTTTTACACTTCTAAGCTCTTTCCACACTACCTACACTATTACAACACTTGTACCCACTATTTCTCCCAAATAGCTCAAGAATTGTATGTAATCAATGTAGAAGTCTTAACTATATTAAATCGACCTAGGGGTATTTATAGTTGCCAAATATCAGTTTCCAACAACTTCCCAACGGCTATTTTCTGTCTACTGGAAAACTAGCCGTTGGACCTTTTGGACGGCCGATGCAGCAAAAGTGCGTCCGAACAAACTAGAGCTTGGACCGTTCGGACGTGTATATAAGCGAAAATTGTTTTGATCATAAGTGCAATTGATCATAATTCTTTGCATGAATTCACTCTCTCTCCGTGTCCTGTCTCTTATACACTCTAGATGTGTATAAGAGACCTACTGTTTTCTCGCACACTTGTTATCAAACTTTTAGTATGATTTGTTTCATCATCAAAACATGATTAACATAACTGGGGTTCAACAATCTCCCCTTTTTTGATGATGACAAATCAATTGGACAATTCAGAAAAACAACCATAAAGTATGAAGTACTACACAAGAGAACTTTGTCCATTATTATTACTCATCTGGCATTATCAAAATGTAAGAAGAATGCTAGGATACTTGTATCCCCTAAGTTTATTCTCCCCCTTAAAAGATGAATAAAATGAGGACACGGAGAGAGAGTGAATGATCATTCATGCAAAGAATTATGATCAATTGCACTTATGATCAAAACAATTTTCGCTTATTCTTTACTAAAAAGCATCATCAAAACAATGAAGCATGTGTGATGCAATTTCTTGTAAAAAACAGATTCATTTAAAAAAAATGCTCCCCCTTTCTTTTCCAAGTAGTGATATTTATAGACAAAATTTTGGGGATACAAGTATCCTAGCATTCTAAACACATTTGACCATATAGATGAGTAATATTCAAGAGAACATAGTTCAACTTGATAAATGAAAGCACAAAACTTTAGATGTTACCCATTTCAATATGATCTTAGCTCATATGCCTTGAGCACCCTTCATAGATAATCTATCTTGAATTCCTTGGTGCTTTCCAAGCATACCTACATACAAAGTTAAGCAACAACTTTTGGTACCCAAACTTTCTTGGGTCCAATTGGATTAGTAACATGCTTAATCACCCAAATAGAATTTATTCCTAATTTTTCATTTCTTTTAACATAACAATTTGATTTCTTTATATGGCCGTGTTGATGACAATAATTACAAATAATGTTCTTATTGCCATTCAAAGAAGATTTAGATTTTACAAAGCACAAATCATTTTTTCTAAAGGTGATAAAATTTTTGTTCAAAAATATATTTCTAGTTCTTTCTTTTCAAAAACATTTTCTTTCTTTGTTTTCAAAGTAACATCAAGATCATCTAATCTTTTCTTCAATGAAGCTTGTTCTTCCATGATCTTGGTTTTTCCAACAAATTTTTCTTTCAAAACATTATTTTCTTTTGTCAAAGAATTATTTTTATGCACAAGTTTTGAGTTGGCACTCAATAAAGTATTAACTTTAATTTTTAACTCTTTGTTCTTAGCATATGATTCTTTCAAACATTCATGCATTTTAAAAATAAATGATTCAACATCATCATCATCATTATTACATGAATCATCACAAGAATCACAACTAGAGGTTACCTCATTATCGCCAAGTGCCATAAATGCCATTTGTCCCTCGCTCATATTCTTCTTCAACTTCTCCATCCGAATTGCAATCATCCCAAGTGATTTGGAAGTTGTTGAAGTGAGGCTTCCTTGAGTCTTTTCCTTTTTTTGATGAAGCTTTAAATGCTATGTGTGAAACCCAGTATTTTAAAATCCTTGTTCTTTGATTTTAATTGGTTTAAAATGTTTTTCATATTATTTTTAGGCATAAGGTACTTCAACTTATTCGTTTTCAATTCTTTTTCCGCGATTTCATCGGGTTTGAAAAACATTTTCTGGAGAAAATCTAAAAGAACAAGTGATGTTTGAATCCTGATTTCAGCAATGTTATTTGAAGCAAATTATAAAAAGGATGATGATGGTGAATCATTTATTTTCAAATAGATATCATAAGAAACTCTTCAAATGGGGCAAAGCATTAAAAATTAAAGTTAAATCACTTGGAAGGTAAGATTTTATGTATTTTAGCATTTATAGCTTACAGGCTTTAAGTGTTTATGTCTCATCAAAATCAAGTTTTGGAGGACATCATTAGGGCTGAAAATAAACCCTCTTTGCAGCCTTATATATGTTGATTTATGTATGTTATGGGTTGTTTTTAGTGTTGATGGAGGTTGGGAAGTGATTGGGGTTGATTTATAACAACTTCTCCATGGTTATAATTACAAATTGTAAGATCTATGAGTTAGTCCTGTCTCTTATACACATCTAGGTTGTAAACATAAGCATTCATATGCATAACCTGTCTCTTATGACACATCTAGATGTGTTTTAAGAGTTAGGTCCGTGATAGGAATTGAGATGTGAAATAAGAGACAGGTATTCAAGGGACCTTGGTAAGTAATTTGGCTAGATGTGTATAAGAGACAGACCAAGGAAACACTTAAAACCATCAAAAGATCTTTATTGATCTTTTCATGGTCATAAAGTGTTTCCTTGGTACATGTTGTCTCTTATACACATCTAGATGTGTATAAGAGACAGGGTTACAACCCAACTCCAAACAACATATTCAACCAACCAACAAAATCCATTTCCAAGGTATTCAAGGGACCTTGGGTATGGATTGTTGTGGAATGCTATTGATATAGTCCCGGCTAAATCTTTCCGTTTATGGATTTTGTTGGTTGAATATGTTGTTTTGAGTTGGGTTGTAACCAAGGTCCCTTGAATACCTTGGAAATGGATTTTGTTGGTTGGTTGAATATGTTGTTTTGAGTTTTGTAACCAAGGTCCCTTGAATACCTCCTAATTATACCTATTTTCTTAATCTAGTCAATTTGAGGGATTAACTACGTGTTTTGATGATTTTAGCTTGTTTGGTCCATTTTGACCAAAGAGATCGTTTCGTTTGTTTCCTAGTCATTCTTTAACTTCTACATCTCTTCTAAGAGTCCTCTTATATCAGGTACCACGAAGTCGATGATCATTGTGCAGTTTTGCTTTGATAGGTGGGTAACATAGATTCTCTTCCACTTGTATTTTGTTTAACGACTTTCAAATATGTTTGGATGGATTTTAAAATGTGTATGATGTTTGGCACTGCACTTTTACCAAGTTTTGGAATTATTACATATGAAATCGGGACCACACTATTTTATGTTAATCAACTGGGACACCTTAAGGCGATCCACCAGTGTCTGTCATCTTATACAGAAACTTCATAACTATGGTTTTCACAAATGTTATTATCTTTATGTTTTCTTTTATCGCAATGCTTGGCCCCATTTGAAGAGTTTTTATGATATCCAGGCTAGTTATGCTAAATTATAATTTTTCTTAGGTGCTCGTTTTGGATTCTCCACTGGCCTTAATCTATGAGTATTTTCTTTATTTTTGTTGTAGCAATACTAAGAAGAAATTTTGTAATTCGTATTCTTGTGTAAAATGAAATATTTGGTTTTATAGTTAAGAAATGGCTTGATGGTTCTCAATTTGTTGCTCAGGACCTTCATAATCTTGTATTGTATTTCATTCATTCAAATGAGGTTAGAGAATTGATCAATGAATCAATAATAGAATTTAAATTTTAGACTCTTCTATGGCATGGATTAATTCCTTAGGTAAAGCATTCAAAAATTTTCTATTCTTTTCACCCAAGAATATTCACCCAAACCTTCCAAATTTTACATTCTTGAACCTCAAATACCTTGTCAATGTTCTCAAGGTTCCATTTTGAAGGATTCAATTTAGCCACAAGAAGTTAATATCTTCACTTCCTTCATGGATTTCTTTCATTATATCTCCTTGGCCGATATGCATGAAAACTCATCTGCATCCAAAGATTATACAAAATATTAATGGTTTAGCATAAAGATAAATTTATTTTATCTTGTGCATAACTCAAATCTGGTTTTAGGCCTTATCTATGAGTATTTTCCAAAAATATTTGCTCAATAACCTTCAAAATAATATACATAATTCAATATTAATAGATTGAACAAAAATTTTCATTATCCCTCCAAAAACAAAATTAATGCCATTAAACATGGGAGGTTAGTGATAGAATGCCATATTATTGGTTGCCATCTTTACTCTAATGCAATTTAAGCAAAAATAAAGAGACCAATGCTCTGATACCAATTGTTGGCCCCAAAAGCAACCTAAGAGGGGGGGTGAATTAGGTTGTCTCTAAAAACAAACCTTTTTATGTGCTTATATAGAAATAGAAATTCAAACTTTATGCACCAAATGAAAACTTAAGCACAAATGAATACAAAAGATATTCAACAATTTAAGCTTAAAAGAACAAATAACAATATTGAGATTAAGAGAATCAAACCAAACTCCCTAGCTTCTCAAGCTTGGAGTTTGCAATTACAAAGAGCTTCTCACAAGGCAACTACCAATTTCACAACTTGAAGTTCAGCCCTAAAAGTCTCTTCAAAGTAGGTGAGACAATAACCTCTTGTACACAAATGAGGATCACTCTTGCTCACACTAATTTCCTTTAGTTGAGCCAAGAGTTTTACACTCACAACCTCCCTTTGTTACAATTGTTATTTCTCCACTCTCACACTTGAAGAACTTTTACACTTCTAAGCTCTTTCCACACTACCTACACTATTACAACACTTGTACCCACTATTTCTCCCAAATAGCTCAAGAATTGTATGTAATCAATGTAGAAGTCTTAACTATATTAAATCAGACCTAGGGGTATTTACTAGTTGCCAAATATCAGCTTCCAACAACTTCCCAACGGCTATTTTCTGTCTACTGGAAAACTAGCCGTTGGACCTTTCGGACGGCCGATGCAGCAAGAGTGCGTCCGAACAAACTAGCCGTTGGACCGTTCGGACGGCCGCTGCTGAACCTTGCGTCCGACACTGCGTCCGTTCTCTGAGGCTATACGTTCGGACGTCGAGGGTGCGTCCAAACATGTATGAATATTGAACAAAGTCTCTGAAGTACATAGGATGCTGCACTAAGAGACAGTGACTATGAACATTCCAATCGTATGTTTCTAGATTATCTTAAATAGTGAGAACTCTTGTGGTTGTTTTTGTTCGTTATTTCAAATTTGCGTCCGAACCTACCTGTTTTTCTGCACACTTGTTATCAAACTTTTAGTATGATTTGTTTCATCTTCAAAACATGATTAACATAACTGGGGTTCAACAATCTCCCGTACCAAAAATGAGACATCATTTTGCTAATATCTTTACAAATTTTATTGGATTGGATAATTTAAAATAAGATAGAAAATAGATTGGAATGGTCATAGCCACAGCTTTAAGCAGATTCACCCCGCCAAGCAGACTAAAAAATTTGTTCTTCCAACTCTTTAGCCTATAACAATTCTCACCTTTATATAGCTTGAAACATATGATTTTTGTTCATAGTCACTACAATAGGCAATCCTAAATACTTCTCTTGATTGACAATATTAATACCTCCTAGAATAGCACACACTAAGATGAAGATTGGTGAAATGATTTAAGCTTTCACTTGAAAAACATGCAAATATGGGACTTGATTGGTAACTTGCGCAGGAGGTGATGTTTATTTCTTTTTTTTTTCTCCCTCTTTCCATGATTCCAAAATAGTGAAGTAATTAAGAATTATTTTCTAAGAGTTTTCTTGCCTAATTTTGTTTAATATCTAAAAGCAATTCTAAGCTATTTCTTTTCTAACTTTGCTGAATTTAATTTATAAAAAGCCATTTCCATAGAACTTTGCACCAAAAGAATGAATTATACTTTATAAGGAATTAATTTCAACAAAATTCCATTCCTAAAATTAAAACTCTACTCTATTCCCAAAAATATTCTTGAAACTCAAGTCCTAGTTTTGCAGGTTATGATTCTTTATCTGTGCATTCTATGAAATTTTCTATTATTGTGACATTGTATATTGAATAACATAAAGAAAGAGGTATTACTATTGAATCAACTAGAATTAAAATTATTATGCAGTTTTTGATGAAGTGGATATGACTTGTCTAGAAGATTGTGTCTTGCAAAATCTTTCAAATGTTTAATATGAGGAAAAATGACCTTATCAATCACTGAACTTTTACGAGTTCCTAATTTCAGTCACTCAATTTTTTATGACCAAAATGGTCTATCAACTCCCAAAAGCATCAATTATATCCCATTCCATTTATGTCATACGTTAGTCAAGTATTCTGTCAGAAGTGTGGGATTTTTAAAGGACAAAATTATTAAAATGTTCATCCAATCCTAGGGTTAACTAGATCTATTATAAGTTACTACAGTTATCTCACCTAGTGACCACTCCAAAAGAGTCCCATTCTTCGACCACCACCTCCATTACTATGCCATTCACCATGCAACTCCCACTTCTCCCCCACCATAAGAACAACCATATCATACTCTTCCATTCCTATCCTATTTGGCTACCTCATTTCGACCCTGACCTCATCTGACCTCCACAAAATCACTTCGAGATCTTTGTCCCTGCTTACCGGACTCCATTGGAAAATCCCTAATGATATGTGCTAGCCATATTAGCAAGTGTCCTAATTGAATAAGTAATAAAGTGATAAGAAAAAGATTCACAAACACTTATAACAAGACTATAGATGTTATCTGAGCAATTGAAAGAGAAAATAAATTAACTACGTAAACTAAACTAAAAGTAAAGCAATTAAGTAATGAAAACATAAGATAAAGACAAATGAACAAGAACTGAGGATGTTAGGGAATTAACTTCATCTAACTAACATAACCATGAGACTCAAAATCATCAAATAAGTATAAATCAAGATGTAGATATGATGGCAAAGTTTCCTAAATTTTTATTAGACATTCTCAAGCTGATAATTATCCTAATTAGATTTCTTTGGAAGAAGTCATTTTAGAATTAATCTAGGCAAATGCAATCAGAATATCAGGATCTTTGGAATACTTTGCTATTAGTACTCTTTCAAACTACTAAATGAACTACACGATTCAGTCATGATCGATCTTCCATTATGAAAACAAATCATGGCATGCATTATTCCCGACTAATGTTCAAATTTCAATTTCTATACATGATCAAATATTGATTCATAAAGAGAAAAGAATTAAGAACAATAACACTTACTCTTATGGACAAAAAATATGAAAAGATTGAATCTTTATTAAAAAATGGCACTCATGATCTATGTAGTTGGGCTACATCAACCCCTAACACAAATAATATATATAAAAAAAAATCAAACACTAGAGGACATGGAGAGCTGGATAAGAAAACGTTGGAGCCTCTAACACTAAGCGGATGGAGAACATAGTTCTCTTGGCAAAACTCCAAGACTTTTAGAGTTGTATGACCTAAACTAAGAAAGAGAATTGTTCTAATCTAATCTACCCTACTCCTACTCCTCCAATATATTACATATTAAAATAGGTCCTTAAGGGTGATATTATAGATAAAAGCTATCTTGGTAAGTTGATTAGGGTTTTAGGTCAAGTTAGGTCCAAATAGGACTAAAATCAAACTTAAAAGTTGAAAAAATCACGAACTACCTCGTCTGGTAACTTGATGCAATGCTGATCCTATGGAATTGAGATATTTTTCTCTTGTTTTTGTATAAGTTGGAGCTAGGATTTGAGGTCATTTTACGTGTTCTATGCATATTTTCTTATGATTGGTAGGAGTTATGATTTTTACATGCTGTTGGTAAGTTTATGTGTTATTTAGATGTTTTGTAGGAAGGTGAAGGGTTTGAAGTTGTGCTACAGCATTTCAAATTACACTGAGATCCAATGTCGCAGTAGTTCATCGCTAAAGTCAGATAATCTAGGAGTAGAACGTCGGCATTATGTGCAAGTACAATCCTAGTGCTATGGGGTTACATTATTTTCCAGACTAGGGCTTTTCTTGAGTTTTCTAATTTTGGGATCCAATTTTAGGTCCGTATGATGCATCTTTGACCTAAAACCTACCCTAACACTATGGGATGTCTAGAAACTATAAATATACTTATTAGGAGCCATAAAGGTGTGTCAAATACCTTAGTCTAGCCATCTCTTACTTTTCAGAGTTGTTTTATTCTTGAGTTGTTGCCATGGCGCTTGTGGAGGAATTGATCTTGATCTTTTCTATTGCTAGATTAATGTTGCTACGATTATGTTTTATTTACATTTTATTGAGTAGAACTCAGTTTTTTGTTTTAATCATAAGTGTTTGAGTTGTTGAGCTTAATGCTTTCTTATGTGTGATTGGGTTTAATTATATTCTGCAAGGAAGAATAAAATCCCTTTTGCTTGATCATATATTTGACTAAACTTAGAACATATTTATAACAATTCATACCATTATTAGTTAGGGTTTTCTTGAAACAAGGAATTCTAATTACTTTGTGCGGTCTGTTTAGCAACCTCACAAAGAGAACTAACCACAAGGGATTCCATTGTTTGTAATAATTATTGTAATATTTGCCTGGACTAATTCTATGAATGATTTAATTGAGAATAAATTGAATAGGAATAGTACTAACTCAAGAAGGACTAGTTCTTATTAGAGAACTTTGCCATCATGTGATTGTCTGCATTGATTTCATATGAAGTTTCGGAGAACTAAATTCCTTACAGTTTATTAATATGATTTTATCACTTTTTAGTGCATCCATTACAATTTCTTAGTAGATTATTGTTATTTAAGACTTTATTTGCTTATTTATTAGCTAGGAGTTAGTATATTGTTTACTGATTTCTCATATAAATATGAGCCAAAGCTAAAGTTCATTACATCTGACATAGTCCTTGTGAGAAGAATACTCTGATATTCTTTATCACTTTATTATCTAATTGACTAGTGCCCTTGCTAGTGTAGTTAGCAGCATCAAGGTTTTGGTGCCATTATCGCAGACTAATTTATTTAGTTTATTTTAATTTTGTAGTAAATCTGAGTTTTAATGCTTTACTCTATTTTTTGGGACTAGCATCAATTCAAGAAACAAAAGTAATGTTGGAATTTACTGATCATTCTTTTAAACAAACAAATGGAATATTGTAAGATGCATTAGTAAGAGTAGAAAAAATTACCTTTCACACAAACTTTATTATTCTTGATATGAATGTAGACGAGGATGTACTTATTATATTAGGTAGAGTATTTCTTGCTTTAAGACAAACTCCAATTGATGTTCAACATGGGAATTTGATTTTGACAGTTAATAATGAGAAGTTAAATTTTGAAATGAATAATTCTTTAAAATATCCATTTAATTTTACATCATGTTTTGCTGTTAGTGATTTTAGTAAAGATTCTGACAAAGATAATGAAGAATGAATAGGAGGAATTTGAGTCAACTGATGAGGAAATTGATAAAGTAACTGATGACATTGAGGATTTGAGGGTGGAAGATGAGTCAATTGCAATTGAGAAGTAAGAGAAAGCTCCTAAAATTAATCTTAAGAAATTACCTTCTCATCTTAAATATGATTTCTTGACTCTGATACATTTTCTTCTATTATTTCTTTCGCATTGACAGATGAGATGGACGAGAAATTGTTGAAGTGTTAAGAAGGCATAAGAAGGCGATTGCATGGACTATAAATGACATCAAAGGCATACAGCTTCAATTTGTATGCACAAAATCCTTATGGAAATGTCAAGCCAGTGACATAATAGCAAGAAAGATTGAATCCTGTATTGGAAGAGGTAATAAAGAGAGAAGTAATTAAATTTCTAGTTGTCTATCTTATCTCTAATAGTTCTTGGACTAGACCGGTACAAGTGGTACCAAAGAAATGTGAGATTACAATTGTCATACAATGAGAATAATGAAGCGATGATCTCTCTTACGTACAATTACTAGTTGTAGGCTTGCATAGATTATAGGAAGGTGAATGAATACACTAGGAAAGATGATTTTCCTCTTCCTTTTATTGATCAAATGCTTGAGTGTATTGCAGGCCATACTTTTTATTGTTTTCTAGATGGCTATTTAGGTTGTAATTAGATTGTGATTGCTCTACCAGACTAGGAAAAGACTACATTCACTTATCCTTATGGAACCTTTTAGACTATGTAATGCTCCAACAACATTATAATGTTGCATGATGGCCATTTTTACTAATATGAATGAGAAATTTCTTGAGAGTTTTATGGATGACTTTAATTGATTTGGTGATACTAATGATAATTGTTTTATACTCTTTTAGCTGTTCTGCAATGTTGTGAGACAAAAATTGTGTTGGGTATTATGTTGGGTCAAAATATTTCTACTAAAAGAATAGAAGTAGATAGTGTTGAACCCCAGTTATGATAATCATGTTTTGATGATGACCAAATGGCTCCGCACTAATGGTTTGAAAACAAGTGTGCAGAAAAATAGGTAGGTTCGGACGCAAATGATCATCCGAACAAAATAACCAGAAGACTCCACGGACGCAAATGACTGTCCGAAAGACAGAGCTTCAGACGATGGTAATCGTTCGACACAAAGAATTTGAAGCAAGTCTCGGATGAAGCACAACGTCCGATCATATTTCCAGAAGACTTTGCTTCGATCGAACGCAGGTTCGAACGCATCCTCGGACGTCCGAACGAATATCCTCAGAGAGCGGACATAGCGTCGGACGCAGGATTTAGCAGCGGCCGTCCGAAAGGTCCAATGGCTAGTTCGTTCGGACGCACACTTGTTGCATTGGCCATCCGAAAAGTCCAACGGCTAGTTTTCCAGTAAACAGAAAATAGCCGTTGGAAGTTGTTGGAAGCAGATTTTGGGCAACTATAAATACCGCTAAGCCTGAATTAAATGAAAAGAGACTTCTACATTGATTACAAGTAATACTAGAGCTATTGATCAGTTGGGAGAAATAGTGGGTACAAGTGTTGTAATAGTGTAGGTAGTTTTGTGAAAAGAGCTTAGAAGTGTAAGAGTTCTTCAAGTGTAAGAGTGGAGAGATAACAATTGTAACAAAGGGAGGTTGTGAGTGTAAAACTCTTGGCTCAACTAAAGGTTCATTTGTGTACAAAAGGTTATTGTCTCACCTATTTTGAAGAGACTTTTAGTGGCTAAACTTCAAGTTGAGAACTTGGTAGTTGCCTTGTAAGAAGCTCTTTGTAGTTATAATCTCCAAGCTTGAGAAGCTTGGGAGTTTGGTTTGATTCTCTTAATCTCAATATTATTATTTGTTCTTTAAGCTTAAATTGTTGAATATCTATTGTATTCATTTGTGCTTAAGTTTTTATTTGGTGCATAGAGGTTGAATTTCTATTAAGCACATAAAAAGGTTTGTTTTAGATACAACCTAATTCACCCCCTCTTAGGTTGCCCTTTGGGACCAACAGATAGACCAAAGGGCCAAGGTGGACAAGATTTCCAATCTACCACATCCATCATAGTGAAGGACGTTAGAAGTTTTCTTGGACACAGGGATTCTAAAGAAGATTCATCAAGGATTTGTCTAGGATTTCTAAACTCTTAACAAATTTGCTTGTTAAAGATTTTTTTTTTGATTTTACTACTAAATTTTAAATGCTTTTAATTTTTTGAAGGGGAAGTTGAGTTCTGCTCCAGTAGTTGTTGCACGGATTGGAGTTTACCTTCTGAATTGCAGTGTGATGTAAGTGATGGGGCATTAGGGTAGTTCTAGGGCAAAGGCATGGTAAAGAGTTTCACGCAATCTACAATGTAAGTTTAATGTTGAATGGTGCTCAACTTAACTATGGCACAATTGGAAAGGTTTTGCTTTTGAAAAATTCCGTTCTTAATTAATTTGTTTGAAAATTATTGTTTATACTGACAATGCAGTATTGAAATACCTATTGGCTAAAGGGGATGCAAAATCTAGATTATTGCTGTAAATTCTTTTTTCTACAAGAGTTTGATTTGGAGATTAAAGACAAAAAGAGGGCAGAGAATTTGGTTACTGATCATTTGTCTCATTTAGAAGCGAGCCCTATAGAAGCGAAAGCTATTAATGAAGAGTTCCTAGATTACAAAATTTTTTCTATGACTTATTTTGATATTAATGCAATTAAGACTAAAGGGCCTTGGTTTGCTCATTATGCTAATTATCTAGCACGAAATTGGTTGTTGAGAAATATTACATATCAACAAAGGAAAAAGTTCTATTCGGATGTGAAGCATTACTTATGAGAAATTCAAACTTATTTCAAGTATTTGCCGATCAAATGATCTGAAGGTGCGTGCCTGAAAAGAAAGCAAACAACATGCTTCGGCATTGTCGTGATAGTGAGGTACGTGGATATTTTGGTCCAAGTAGAACTACAATGAAGATTTTTCAATTGGGATTCTACTAGCCAACACACTTAAAGGATGCTTGTGTGTATGTTGTTAATGCATGTGGTAAGATTCTAGGTGTCAAAGGATGGGTAACATTTCACGTGGACATGAAATGTCTCTTACAAATATTTTGGTTTGTGAAATTTTTTATGTTTGGGATATATATTTTGTGGGACCTCTTCCTAAATCTTTTAACAATGTGTACACCCTAGTAGCTATTGATTATGTGTCTAAGTTGGTAGAAGCTATTGCTATCCCAACTAATGATGCCAGGGTAGTTGTAAAGTTTGTGAAGAAAAATATATTTTTCTCATTTTGGGATGACACGGGGATAATTAGTGATAATGGTACTTATTTTTGTAATTGTTTGTTTGCGAACTTGTTATCAAAATATGGTGGCACAAATAAAATGACCATGCACAAACTAGTGGTCAAGTTGAAATGTCCAATAAGGAGGTTAAAAGTATACTTGAGAAAATTGTGCATAATTAATGGTCACTCATATTGGATGGTACATTATGGGCATATAGAACTGCATTTAAAATGCCTATTGCTATGTCGCACTTATAGGTTCCTGTCATTGGTATGTCGCACTTATTGGTTAGTATTTGAGAAAGCATGTCACTTACCAGTAGAACTTGAGCATAGGACTTATTGGGATACTAAATTATTGCACTTTAATGAAAAAGCAACAGGTGATCATAGATTATTGCAGTTGAATGAGTTGGATGACTTAAAGAGAAATAAAATATCCAAGAGTTTTTGGTAGAAAAAATGTGTTGTGTTATTCCCTGGGAATCTAAAATTAAGATGGACCGGACCATACATAGTTGTGAGTGTAACACCATTTGGCGTAGTGGAGATTTGCTTGCCAAATGGGAGGGGAACCATTCAAGATTAATGGCCATTAGTTGAAGCCACATTTTGGTACAAGTATGGATAGGAGACCTTCCACGGTACTTTTAGAGGATGCATGATCAAATAAAAAGTCAAGATAATGACTATAACTTAGAACTACTTTTGTGTACTTTATATTTTTATGATGCGATATTTTATGTTAATTACTAATTTATGTTGTTTTTTGCTGTACGTGTAATGAAATAAGAAGTATGAGCAAATGAAGAAACAAAAAAGGAACAAAATTTTGGTAAAATGTGTGACATTACATTTCATTGTTGTTTAAAAGCCGCAATATTCATATTTATTGCTGGTTCCGAGATTAGAACACTACGCCATTATAATATTACATATTTCTAAATACTCCAGTGTTGCGGAAAGTTATTTGAAAAATTGTCAAATGCCCTGGCATTCTAAAATGTCTATAACCATTTGCCATGATATTACAGTATTAAGCAAAATTATAAAATTGAGCTATAAACTTTTTAAGTCACTTTCCCTTTCCAAAAACCCTAATCCTTTTTTCTCTATTATTTCTAACCATCCCAAATACCTTTATCCACCATAAAATTTTTCTTATAAATGTCAAACAAATCTTTCTACTTCATCAATTCCATCAAGGTTTCAAGAGTGTCAACAAGTAAGGACAAAGCAAAGTCCTTTTGTAGGTGACTGAAATTGTCTTTCAATTGAGGAGGTATGTTGTAGAAGCCTTGTTTTAGTTTACTAATTGAAAGAATTCCATTGTTTTGAGGGATTGGAGATTTTCAAGTTTATTGATCGGTAGTATTTCCTGATTACTTCTTCTTTTCTCGGTAACCATGGTGCACAAAAGAGGAGGAACATCTAGAGCTAGTTTTGGTCATACAAAATTTGTTTATATAGAAGCACAAGATAAATATAAATTTGTTCTTGATAGGAAGACTCTTTTACATGAAAGGGTTTTGATTTTGTTGTTAGATGGCATCACTATAAGAATGTGATAGGCAATTTCCCATACTTTCACAAGTGCACGAGATCGTATCAAGTAATGTAGAAGTAAGTAGAGTATCGTTCGTACGAGTACTATGAATAAGCATTGAAATTGATTAGTTTCCCTACTATTGAGAAAAATCAATTGTTGAAAGATTTAAATTAACTAATAAAAAATACTAACTCATAACTAGGGCAAATAATTAACTAAAAGGGATCTATAGCTGTCTCAAGAGTTCATGTGTTAAGGTATTTTGATTTCACCAATTGCTCATACATAAATTCAAGTTAATCTAGATTGATTCCCAAGATTGCTGGTCGAATTCTCTATTGTAGTTATTACACAATGGTCATGTAAAATAACTCTTTTTTGACTAATTTATTGGTCTTTGATCAGCACAAATTAGAAGTAAAAGGACTTTGATTAAGAACAAGACAATCCTAAAGTGACCACAAACCGCAGTAATCCTTGGTTGGTATTTTCTTGATTTATGGTTATTGCTACTCAATCATAAATATACAAATTACTTGGTCAGCCTAATCACATATTCACAAAATCATTCAAGAATGACCCAAAGATTTGAAAGCATTAAAAGCATAACAAAACAACAATCTTAAATAGAAATCTACCATGAATAACAATAAAACAAGAGTTTATGCATTCACAAAGGGCTACATCTCAAAACCATAAGAAGAGAAATAGAGAACACGATAAATGAGAAAGAAGCAATACTATAAATTAGAAATAAATAAGATAAGAAAGATCTATTAAGGTTTAGAATGCTTCTCTAACAAAGAATTGGAAGATCTTGGTCTAAGGTTATCAATCATGAGCCTTCTCTTCAATTCTTCTAGACAAACAAAAAAAATCCTAATCTAGTATGTAACCCCCTAAGGGGAGACTGAGAAGTGAACATCTTTTTTTTGGGTCTTACGGACCCTTATTTATAGGTTTCAAGAGTTATAATTTGTAGGCCACTGAAAAAGCTTCAAAATGCATTATTATGGGTCCAAAATGGAAACCCAGAACCCTAAAAATACTAAAAATTGTGAAATAGTGTATTGTTGATAAGATTTGGCCCTCTTCCAGCTTCCTAGGTGTGCTTGTGCCCAGAAGACAGTCCCTGGGTGAGGCTCCCAATAATGTGGGTATGGGTGCACCCACGATGTTGTTAGCCAGGTCCCAGATTTGCACTATTTTGCTTCGTTTTTGTCTGTTTGATCTCTAATTAATTCAAAACCTATGTTTATAAAAAATACATTAAAACACATAAATAAGTGAAATATAACATTAAAAACAAATAAAACTAAGTATTTTGGACAAAAACCTTGAAATAACCAGAAACCCCTAATTACTAAACAAGACACCTCAAAAATCAACTAAAACTCAAGTTAAAATGCATGCAAATAACTCTCTTTTAGAGTGTCAACAGAGTGATAGGGTTTGTCTAGAAAGAGAAGTGAGAGAAGGGTTTGGACAAAATTTTGTGTGACCTTGTCCGGGTCTTATATCTGTTGTAAAAGAATTCTATGCAAATACTAATAAGAGTGATGAAAGATTCATATAGGCTTAGGCTAAAAGTAGAAGATATTTGTTTGGGACTTGTAACACGAGAATTAACTATGGGTAGAACACACAAGAACTTTAACCGCTTTTATTTGCCTTCAATTATGCGTGTTTGGCATCATTTTGTTTGCGTGTATTTCTTACTGACCTTGCATTCTAATGATGTTACATTGGATAGGGAATATTTTGATTCACTATTTGTAGTTGGGATGAAACATAGATATGAGCATAGTTATTAGTCAAGAGATTCATCGAAATTGTAGTTGAAAGACTCCTAGGGTTTTTTTCCCTTATTGATTAAGGTATGATGGGATGTATACAAGGAAGTAAAAATACAACTGCAACCCCTATCTTCTAGATTACAAGTTGATGCATATGGAGAGGGAATAGGAAAACCATCATTGTAGTGATCCACAACTGTCTAAGAAAAGGATAATTGAAAAGTCAACAATTCCACTCAGAACTAAATAGCAGAGTGAGCTTGCCACATTGCATATGAGGAGTATGCTAAAGTTAGATGCCATGTTGAGAATCGTGATGGATACCTTGTGGGTAGATAATAGTCAATTTCCAAAATTGATTCCTCCTACCAAGCATTATACGGATTCAGGTGGAATGCCTAGAGTAGATGTTGAGAAGCATGCAGGCGATTGATCAATTGCCCAGAGTTTGCTTATTTCTTTTTAATATTCTTCTTTGTTTTTATGTGTTTTAATTTTGGTGTTGATATGTTTTTGGATGGAGGTGGTATTTCATATGTAGTTTATGTGCAATTTAGGGTCTATAGTGGTGTCTTTTGTTATTATTATTTTTTTGTCATTTTTATTGTTGCAATTATTTCTCAATCATGAGGATTTGGATGTTTTAAAATACTCCCTAGCTACTGGTTGGCAATCTTCAAGATTTTTATAACTTCTTTGCCTGAAGTATCGTAGAGGGTTTACTTGCTTTTTAGTTGTTACATAGGTTGAGTTTGGCTACATTGTCTTGTTTTAGTTTTCTTTGTGTAGGTTATTATTCTATTCAGGCTTCAATATGTCACGATGATTTAAATGTGTTTGAATCAATGATACACATCTAATTTTTAAATTATTAAGATGTATAAGATGCTTTGCTCATTGATCCTATGGAACGATGACTTCATCATATCCTTTGTTGAGTGTTTGATAAGATTTTTTGAGTGAATTTATGAGATCGTATGTTTATTTTATTTTATTTTATTTTATTTTTATAAGTGTTGAGCCCTTGTCCGGAATTGACTTACGTTTTCTTTAGGTTGTGATATTGATGGGGGTAGTATGGAGTTTTAACTTGAACAATGTATGAATGAACTTAGACTTTGAAAATAATCTAGGTTTTCTTTGGATAGTTTGTATTAAATAGCCTATCCTATATATTATATCCTAATTGACCATTTCCTTTGTTAGCCACATCATTAAGCAAACTTATTGCTCTTTTTTACGCTCTTTTATACCCATGAGCATAGGCATGGTTGCTCAATTTTAGTTAATCAGTATCTTGATTCCTATGTCGATGATGAGTGAATGGATTTGTTATTTTGAGGAGGAATAAGTCAAAATTTATGACTTCTATATGTGTTATTCAGTCCTAGTATGCAAAGAAAGAGAAGCAACTGATAAGTAGAAGCAAAATTTTTTGAAATCTGAAGAGAAAGGTAAACAAAGAAAAATGAAAAAGAAAAAGGAAAAAAAAATGAAACTACAAAAGAGAAATATACGTACATTGTTATTGTATATAGAAGGTTGTTATTGCCTTCTTATTTTCCTTCTAACGAGGAAGGTGCATTCTGCTTATGCTGTAAATGGGTTGCTATGTGTGCTATGGGACGTTGTTGTTGGGGATCATGGTTCTTACAATGCTTCATTGTATCTGAGGTGATTTCAATTACTTTTATTCATATTTATCCCATGTGATGAACCTTAGCCTACACTGCATGAAGTCCTAGTTGATCTTAAGTTCAGTTTGTTCATTTTGTAATGTTAGAGTCGAAGTGTTGTTTCCTACCATGTTGTCACTTATTAAGTCTTGTAATCAATATGATCTACCAGAAAAGTTATGAAATGAGTTTTATGATTCGTTTTTGCTTGTTGTTTCTTTGTTGTTTTCCTGTTGGCATGGGATATTTGGTCAAATTGTTCTATGGACTTTCCTGGTTTTGTTTTTCTTTTATTCTACATCAATGGTTTTGTTACTATCATAGTGAGGTTATAATGTTTCTTTCAGTGTTTTATTTTGTTGTGTTCTGTTTTGTTCAGAACTAGCAAAAGTTTATTTTGGGAGCGCGATAACCGTACAGAATAGAGTTATTTTTCGTTCATTTTGGTCAAAGTTGGAGCTAGAATTCGAGGTCATTTTACTCTATGCATATTTTGTTATGGTTGGCAGGAGTTATGATTTTTACACGTTATTTTTGTGAGTTTATGTGTTGTTTGGATATTTTATAGGAAGATAGAGGGTTTGAAGATGTGGCATGGGGCAAAGGATTTTGAAGAGGATATACAGTGTAGCGGCATTAATAGCCGAAGTTAGAGAATTCGGGAGCAGAGTGCCATGGCATTCTGTGAAATAAAACCCTAGCACTGTGGGGTTAGATTTTTTTCCAGAATGGGCCTTTTCGCGGGTTTCCTAATGTAGGCTCCAGTTTTTGGCCCGTATGAAGCATCTTCGACCTAAAACTTTCCTTAACACTGTGATTGATATATTAAACTATAAATAGGGCTTATTGGAATCCGTATAATTGTGTCAGATACCTTAGCCTAGCCATCTCTTGCTTTTTAGAGTTTTTTATTCTTGAGTATTTGTCCATAAGGCTTATGGAGGAATCAATGTTGATCCTACTATTGCTATGGAATAATCTTTTTTGTTAGAGATTGGTGTAGCCATGACTATATTCTGCTTCTATTTAATAGAAGTCAGTTCTTTGTTGTAATCATAAGTGTTTGAGTTGTTGAGGTTAATGCTTCTCATGTGTGATTTTAGTGATTTTGTTTAATTATAATATGCAAGAATTAATACCTTTCGCTTGATCATATATTTGAATTGAACTTAATATATAATCATAACAATTCACACCATAAATTAGTTGGGGTTTTCTTTAAACAAGTAATTCTAATTATTTTTTGTGACCTATTTAGCAACCTCACAAGAGAACTAACTGCAAGGGGTTTTATTTCTCATTACAATTCTTGTGCATTTTCACTAAACTAATTTTGTGAATGATTTAATCGAAAGTAAATAGAACATGAAATAGTACTAACTTGAGAAGAGCTAGTGGTTATTGTGGAACTTGCTAGCTTGTGATTGTTCGCATTGAATTCATATGAGGTTTGAGTTGCATAAGTACATAGTCGTCGATGAACTCAATTCTCTAGCTGTTAATTAATATGATTTTATTATTGTTAAATGCTTCTATTACAATTGCTTAGCAGAGTTATTTGTTTATTTATTATCTAGTAGTTGAATATTGTTTATCGATTTCTCATATAACTGTGAGCCAAAGCCGAAATTCATTACATCCGAAATAGTCCTTGTGGGAACAATATTCGATACTCTTTATCATTTTATTACTTCATCGATTAGTGCACTTGCTAGTGTAATTGGCACACATCAAACGCCATTGCATTGAAATAAGCTTATTTTAGAATACCACAATCATGTGCTTATTGATTCATTTGTCAATTTTAGCCCCGATTTGAGTCTTCTAGTTTCAATTGCACTTTTCAACTCCAAATCATCCTCCAACCTAAGAAACACAGAAACAACATATAAACACAACAAGAATACATAGAAACACTAACTGTAAAAAGTATGGAAACAGACAGAAAATCCATATAATGCATTCGAATCATAGAAAGAATCTAGAACAAAATGGATGGAAAATAAATCAATTTTGTAGAGTTATCACCTGACTTACATTCACAACAACAATGAGAATAGGCCTCATCCTACTAGCACTACTAATGGGATTAATAATTCAAATTCCTGTCCAACTTTGAATGTAAACTCAATTTGCCATTACTCAGACATCACTTACATTGATGATGGTGACAAAGGTGAAGAAAGCACCAAATTCGTTAGATTTATGAAAATATTTTCACTGTCAAATTCAAAGAAGGCACCAAAGATTTTCAAACACAATGTTTTGCAGAAACAAGATAAATACCCCATAAACTCTAATTAAATATAGTATCAAAATCCATAATAATGGTGAATCTGAACTAAGTGGGCCTTACTACCCCTTTCATCTTAAGTATCATCAGAATTTAATGAAAAGGGATAGCAGTCTAGGTTTAGGTTTGGGTTTTGGTGGGAAAGGGAAAAAGCCAATTCAGTTGGGAGCAAATGAAGGTTCATATGAGGTTCAGAGAATATGGTTTCCAAGGTTCATATGACTTTTCTAAACCAAATTGTTGCTAGAGGTAGTGGTGTTGAGGATGTGGTGGCATTTGAGATGGTAGAGTTGGGGATGAGTTCAAACAAAAAGAATTAGAATTGGAAAAAGAGAGAAAAAATTGAATAGGCAAATTGAATTTTGTTGACATTTTTACCCTTCATACATGCATCTCATTTTTTTGTCCAAATGGCTGATTTAATGTCTAAAATAGACAGAATGGGTTGTAGATAATGAAATTAAGAGGTCTGTGACTAAATTAGCCATAAAAAGTGCAATAGGCAAAGTTAGTAAGTTGTAAAAATTTAATAACGTGGACAAGGCCATTTTTCCTACGTGCATCTTATAGCATAATGGACAATACCACAAGCATTGTGGCTTATCAGATATGGAGATAATCATGATCATAAGATTTACTACCCTTGCATCAATTATTTTTATGTCAAAATTTCACTATTGTTGAAGGTTGATTTTGACTTTGTTAATACCAATTTATCTATGCTTATTCTCCAACAAAAGTTTAGTTTAACAAACACTTATCAGGTGCTGCAATTTTCTTCCTTTTTCATACCAAAAATGGTCACAATGCTCAATTTTACAGAAGAACATGTCTACTCACATAGGAAAATAATGCGTCAGCATAATTAAATCAAGAAGCTATGTTTTAGTTGAGTCATAGTAGTTTAGCTGTTTAAGGTAGTATTAATTATGACTATTTGTTCTTTTCTAGTTAGAATTACATTTCTCATCTAATTGCATTTCTTGGTAACCAAGTCTCATATGCTATAAATATAGGGTTAGTTATATAGTTTTGCAAAGTGTTGAGATGAGAATTGATAGTTCAGAGAAATTCTAAATTGGAAAAACACAATTCTGCCATGGGTTATGTGGTCTTAGTATGAAAGTTGGATATTTTTTAATTTATAATTCCTCTCTCCCACATATATTTATGTATTAAATTTAGTATTTCTTGGTTTGTTTGTGCTAAAATATGGTATCAAATCCCTAGGTTTTGATCTCGAGACATTTTTGAATATCAGAGAAGAAGATTTGTTCAGAGTACTCGAAAATCGGATAAAGTAAGACCACAAGATTTGTCTTGGGATACTTGTTTTTTGACGATTCTGGTACAAAAAATTTAACCTAGCTAGACGGAAATTTAAAAAGAAGGATCCTGTCAAAAACATTATATGGTATTGGGTAGTAACAAGAAATGCCTCGTCAAACTAGTATGGTGATTTACTGACAAATTTAAAATTTGGATAATAGTGTCATTCATTACGGGTAGAAATTGAAGATAAAGTATGTGACAAATATTTATCTATCCAACTATGTGGATTGTCTGAATAAAAGTGAAATTGGAAGACGAAAACCAAAGACAAATTGATGTTTGACATGAATGAAGATTGTGGTGGAAAGAAAGACAAAGTCAATAGAATATGCCATAAAAATTCTTGACTAGATCGTTCGTGGATAACATGGACATGCTTTCATGGATTGCTGGGCTCAAAAGAAGTATTTTTGGCATAATTTAACCAAACTCTTCATAAGTTAAAGTTATGTTTTAGTTATTTTAAGAGTTTAGTTATTTAAGGTATTAAGTATTACTATTTTTCATATCCAGTTAGAATTATATTTCCCGTTTAATTGGGTTTCTTGTTACACAAGTCTAATTGGTTATAAATATAGGGATATGTTAGTTGAATTGTTTTGAAATGAGTTGACAGTTTAGAGAAATTTTAGGATAGAGAAAAGTCAATTCTGTCAAGAGTTTATACTGATCTCAATATGAGAGTATGATATGTTTTATTTTGTAACTCTTTTTTTTTTTAATAAATAAACCATGGGTACCTTGATGGTGAGTTCAAACACCCGCTTTGTTAATATGTGCGAACAAAAGATTACATGATTGAGACAAATTGATAATTAAACATTGACCAATCTAACATTTGGAAAACCTATAGCATCTAATCCAAGCAAGCTGCAGAGTGAAGATTTACAATTGTGCGAACAAAAGATACAAGTCATTTCAGCACTTCCCATCCTAGCCAAAAAAAAAATAAAAAATCAGCCACACAATTGGCTTCTCTAAACACATGTAAAAGATGTTAGGTGCCTTCATCGAACAACTTGCAAATATCTCTGATGGTAGCATGTAGGTGTCAAGGTCCATGCTACTATTTGCCTAGGATTTGAATCAATAACTTGGAGTCTAACTCACTATGAATTTCAGTAAAACCACGCTCACGACATGCTTGCAATCCAAATAATACACCTGGACCTTCAGCTTCAAGAGATGTTTTAATGCTAAGAAAACAAGAATATCGAAAGATAATCGAACCATCCATGCTACGAAAAATGCCACGAAGCCACAACCAGAAAACCCCGGGTTACTGCGTGTTGAGCTTCACTATATTTGCATGAGCAGGAGGTAACCCAAGCAACAAGTTTCTGATGCCTTCTGATGGGAAAGATAACCCCAACAACATGTTTTAAACCTTCATTGGATGAGTCAACCAATTAAGGTTTTTATAGGCTTGATTCAACTAAGCAGCTGGAATTTTGTAATAATCATAAGGGCTGTATATAAATCATCAAACACAGCGGAGCATCTAGAAGAGCAAATAGATCAACAAATAAGACATGGCAGCACTATTCCAGAGTCTCAGCCAAGAGAAGATGGGAAGGTCTACAAACACCAAGCCATGAGTCTCTCCCGAGTTGGTAAGGATGTAGATGAGGCATTCCTAGTAAAGGCACAAAATGACACTTAACCAAACCAGCACAAAGACGTGGATAAAATATGATCTTGCTTTTCAATATGATTGTAAAAGGCACACTTTGATCGAAAATTGATAATAAGTCGCATGAGAGGGAATCCACCAACGGAACCACATTGTATAATAATCGCCACATAAAATTGCAATTTTCATGGCAATTGATTCTTCCAAATGTAGTTTATAGAGAGCAACAGAGTGTGGTGAGTCCGTCGTAAGCTGAAGAGAGATTAAAACTTCCAGAAATTGTCGGCGACCAAACGAACTTATGATATTCATTGGATAAGAAGATTGAAGAGGAAAGTAGTTTGCAATGAGTATCACTTCCAGCAATGTAGAAGTAAAGTTGATTAAATTTTATACTACGGTTCTGAATGTCATCAACCAAGAAAGCTAGACAATCATTCACAAGCCAAATGTCTGACCAGCAGAGGACATCACCCCTAAATGGAAGCTTCCGAAAGTTATTGGCTGTAATTACACCAAGCCGAGACATTCTCCTCCAAACCGGGGAAATGTTTAAAATATTGCGACTACTATAACGTTGGCTCATGAGTACTGCCATATAGAATCTGAAACATTAGAGTTCCACGACATAAATATATAGATCTTCAAAGCAAATGCAACAATAATATAATGAAACTCAAAATACGCTGACCATTTTCCTAGTTGGACAACATAACACTTTTCATCGAATCCAGTGATGATAGATACTAAAATCAGATTCCCCCCAAAAGAAATTAGACAATAACCTTTCCATATCAACAACACCTTTCGGAGGTCCAAAATAGCAAGGATATGTATAGGAATAGATGAAGGACATGCTTGATTAGAATTAGTAGGTCCGTATGATATAAGAACCGGTTCTTCTATCAAACGAACCTGAATCGGATTATTTCAATTAGGTGTTGGTAATGATCCTTTTTCCTCCAGCCTTTAAATAATAAGCAGGCAAGATCTATGTTACTTGGACTTGGGTACGGGTGTTGGATGCGGGTAAGTGTCTAGAGGTCAGATTCGTTAATTTTCATATTTGTGATATAGAGACTTGGCAAAAGAATCAGATACGAGTATGGAAATACGTCACAAAACACATATTGTCCATATATAATTTTTATAAATGTTTGTCTTTTTTTCTTGGAACAATTTTTATTTTAGGGTAGTTGATGGTAAATAAAGTAAAGTCTTCTAAAAGAAATGGCAGGGGAAGGAAATTGAACTCCAACAGGTCAGAAATGTAATTTGGCAAGTATAAAGGTCAAATTAATATTACAAAAGGTTAAAATGGCCAAGAGTTTAAGTTACATATAAACAAGAAAGAGAAATGAAAATACAGGGGCTTAGTTGCAATTTTTGTAAAAGGTAAAACCCTATCCCTATCTTAAAACACAGCCGCCTCCCTCAAACCTTCTCATATTCTTCCTTAAGCATTTGTACATCGCCATTGACGGCAAAACAATAACTGATAGCAAAACAGCAGCTCTAGATCTTCTCTCCACATCCACCACAAAAGGCAATAGGCTATAGCGGCTTTAGATTTCCTCTCTCCTCCCAACATAGAAGCCAACCATCAACATCAAGACAGTAGTTGATTGCAAAACCAATCGATCTTCTGTCTTCTTTCTCTTATAAGTCAAAGTACCTATATGATGTTGACCAGATCCCACACATATCCCGCACCCATACCCGTGTCGTGTCTACATAGGTGTGCCGGGGTAAAAGGCGAGTCCAGGTAACATAGGGCAAGATTTAGCATCAGAAGTAATTTAATGGAGAAACCTGAAATAGATTCCAATCATCGTCACACCACAATTCATTGGCCAGAGCTCTCTTTATTGGTTTTAAGAAAACAAAACAAACATCTTAATTATAGAAGTCCTATATCCTCTTGAGAAAATTACAATGTCATTTGCAAACGCTAAGTGGGAGACCCTTTGAGAATTTCATGGTATGCATAAGGTAACAAGGCATTTGATTGATTCATAGCAATTATCCTCGGTGATAGTGCCTAAGAGCAGATAATGAACAAGAAAGGTGACAATGGGTCCCCCGTTTGATCCTTTTTGAAGGCTTGAAAAATCCAATGACCTGGCCATTGAGTAATAAAGAAAACCAGCTCTCGTTCGAAGGACCAGGTTGAACATGACTAGCAAAATAAAATACTGGTGAAACCCAAAATTCCTAAGAATTGCCTCTAGAAAACTCCTAGACACTCAATCAAAGGCCTTCATCATATCCAATTTGATTATTACATTGCCTCCCCAAGTATTCTTATCTAATGACATGACTAATTCTTGAGCAATCAAAACATTATCCGCTAAGCATCTGGCTTGCACAAAAGTAGATTGGTCTTGCGAAATAATTAATGGAACCATAGGTTTAAAGCGATTAGCAAGAACTTTAAATCTTCTTCACAAAAGTATATAAACATATAGTTCTAAAATTTGAAAAGGATTGTGGATTCTTCTTTCTTGGTGTTGGAAAAATAAATGTACTACCCAGAACCCTAGGCAAAGGGACTTACAAAAAATTCTTGGACAGCCACAAAGACATCATACTATACTATATTCCAACAATGAATAAAGAAAAGATCACTATATCTATATGAACCAACAGCACTATCCCCGTCTAATTGATCAACACAACCTAATCTCATCTCAGGTGACAGGGTTGAGCAAACGCCTGTTTTGTGCATCTTGAATAAGAGGTGGCACATGTTGACGAAGAGACTCCAAATCAACTTGCCGAATACCCTCATCAGTCATCAAAATTTAAAAGAAATTAATCACCTTCTTTGAACCATTTTTCACAAGATTTTGCTTCAAGAATATCTCCTCTCTTCACAGTTGAGTTGTTAAAGATATGTTAAGTGTATATTGTATCTAATTAACCCTTAATTATAGGTCCTGAACTTTAGGTAGTCATGGGTTATTTAATTTTGGTATTTTCCTTTTTCTTGTAAATATCAAGCCTATATAAAGGCTTCTATTGTAACATTACAAGTACAGAAAATACACATTAGTTTTTTTTCCATATTTCTGTCATGGTATAAAAGCACCACCTTAGGGCTTGATTTTTTGTTTTTGGTCATGTTTTGGTAGTTTCCCTTGAGTACCAGTTTGGGCATTCCAACTCTTGTTCTATCAGGGGGTTTCTCTAGTGATTTCTTCCCCTAAATCCCAGAAAATATTCCTACATCCTCTCCAGTCATTTTGCATATTTTTCGGTGGCCAAAAACCTTTTCATGACCCCAGACGCACCCTTGACCCATTTCTGATCCGTCTAGAAAAATGGGTCTGCCTTTACTACGATGAAGACTATCCCAGTCAACTATCACGTCACCAAGTCCTAACATATCATAGTCCACGTGTCTTCTACATCATCAACAAAAGTCCAATATTTTGGCCACATCATCAGCCCACGTGTTCACCATATCATCTGCTATGTGCGTGCCACGTCATCGACACATGTCATCCGCGTTATCACCGAAGTTAATATTTCTACCATGTCATCAGTCCACGTATGCACCACGACATATCTAGTCAGCTGCCATGCTTATGTTCTACTTTGGTTCAATCCGGGTTTGGTCCAGTTCAGTTCATAGACTAGAAATCTTTTTTTTTTCTAATCTGGTTTGGTTATATTCTTTTCAGTTCCGTTTCTGGTTCAACCTGGTTCCTCACTGCTTTGAATGTTTTGAATCCATCTATCAACTCGATTTTCTAAAAATTGGCTTCTAAGCTTCCATTTTTCTTTAATTTTTTATTTCTTTCTTCAAGTTTATCTCTTATTCTTGTCCTAATGGAATCATATTGTTCTATAGTAGCTCCTACTTCTCCTTAGACTCCTGCAACTTACCACAATCTTGAATTGGTCATCGAACATGTACTATGTAAACTAATTCCACCACACCATATTGTATATCTTGTAATCTCAAGTTCAAGTTAGTACCTTGATTCTGCATGTACTAATCACATGACATCTGACTCCAATATTTTTCTTCAAAACAAAACCTACCCACATCATCTATTCATACTGCTGATGGATCACTCATGCATGTTAATCACATGGGCACTATCACCACGCCTTCTATCGTTTTGCCTAATACATTTCATGTTCCTAAGTTAACTTTAAATCTGATTTCCATTAAGATAACTAGTTGAACTGTTGGGATTGATGTTTATTTCTCTATCATTAGTTGTCGTTATAGGACCGTCAGACTGGAGAACTCCTCGAGACAAGTTGTACAGTTGGGAGTCTCTTTGAGTTAGATGATCTCAAACTTCCATCACATATTCAGGTGCAATCTTTTGCTTTCACATCTATTCATATGGCACTCCTGTCTAGGTCATGCATTTTTAGGTAATATTAAACCATTAGCCTCTAGTGGCCAGTTAGGATGTGTACAAAATGACTCTGTTGACTGTGTTTCCTGTCAACTTGCTAAAAATCATGCACTACCATTTCTCGTCAGTGAGTGTATTTCAACTATCCCATTTGATTTAGTAATCGTGATGTCTTACTATAATGGATACTCTTTGTAACACTCCGATGTGTGGGATCCTTTTCCAACACCTACTATGGGTAGTTCTAGGTATTTTGTTATCTTTGTTGATGATTTTACTCGGTATACCTAGAATTTTCTTATGAAAAATAAATACCTTAGTTACCACAAATTTATTATGACTTTGCCACAATGATCAAAACTCAGTTTTCTTGTCCTGTCAAAATTCTCCGAACAGATAATGCCATGGAATACAAGGAAATTTCTCTTCTTTAATTTCTTCGCCAAGAAGGCACCATTTTTCATTGTTCTTGTCCAGGTACTTCACAACAAAATGGTCATGCTGAATGTAAACATCGACACATTCTTGATACCGCTCATGCTCTCTTACTCTCTTCCTCTTGTCCTGAGTGCTTTTGGGGTGAAGCTACTTTTATCGTTGTCTATACCATCAATCGAGTTCATCTTTAGTCATTAATAATCATCTTCCTTATCAGTGTCTTTATGGCTCTCCTCCGAATTATTAGAATCTGGAAGTCTTTGGTTACACCTGTTTTGTTCTTTTCCAGCCCCATGAACATACCAATTTAGAACCTCGAGCTAGGTTATGTTGTTTTATACAAATAGGTATTGAACACAAGGGCTGTCGTTTTGGGATCCTCACTATGTAAATGGCTTCGAGTTTCTCTTAATGTTATCTTTTGGGAACATAAGATATTTTCTTATGTCCAAGTTTAATGTCTCTACATTTTCCTCACCATCTATATTCACTCATCCCATGCCTGATCTTTTTTCAGATGCTTTTTCTCCACCAAGTTTTCTTATTTTAGTTCCTGAGGTCTCTGCTCAAAACAATCATAATGTCATCCCACCCGGGGATCACTGTCCAGTTGATGGTCTAGTTGATGGTTCTAGCACTTCTTCTTTTCTTGAATCCTCTACAATAACACCAGGTTTGTCTCCTCGTCGTTCAACTAGGGTAAGAGAATCATCTATTCGTCTTCGTGATTTTCATTACTTTTTCACTATTCTTTCTTTACACGAGCCCACATCTTATAGAGAAGCTCGTTCTAATCTTACTTTGCAGTAAGCTATGTCAGATGAGTTGTAGGCCATTAAAAAAAATCATACATGGGCTTAGTTGATCTTTCCCTAAATAAATCACTTATTTCGGATGTAAGTGGGTTTACAAAATCATAACCTACTCTGATGGGACTGTGGATAGCTACAAAGCTTGTCTTGTCGGTAAGAATTTTATACAAGAATATGTGATGACTATGAAGAAACTTTTGCACCTGTGGCTCGCCTTACCTCTGTTAAAAGTTTACTTGCCGTTGCTGCTGCACAACACTAGGAAATGTTTCAAATGGATATTAAAAATGCCTTTCTTAATGGAGATCTTTCAAAAGAAGTTTATATGAAGCCACCACCTGAATATTCCATTGAACATGAAAAGTTTGTAAACTTCGCAAGGCTCTTTATGGTTTGAAACAGGCTCCAAGATCTTGGTTCTCAAAATTTAGTCATACAGTTGAACAGCTAGTTTCAAAGTAGCTGGTATGATTCTGCTCTATTTGCTCACCAATTCGACCATGGTATCATTCTTCTGCTTCTCTACGTCGATGATATGATTATTACTGGAGATGATCTCACTGGCATTATTGAACTCAAACAATATAACCTAAACTATCATTTTGAAATGAAAGATCTGGGTTTGATCAATTATTTTCTCAGTCTTGAGGTATCTTCGTCATCTAATGGATATTATCTCACACATGCCAAATTTGCATCAGATTTTATTGTTCATGCTAAATTAACTAATAACAAGATTCTATCTACTCCTATTTAGGCAAATGTTTGTCTCACTCTTGATGATGGTTCATCTCTCTAGGATCCCACTCTTTATCAGAAATTAGTTGGTAGTTTAGTATATCTTATAGTTACCCGTCTTGATATTGCTTATGCTGTTCATATTGTTAGTCAGTTTATGACTAGTCCTTTGAGCTATCACTTTGCATCTATTCTTTGTATTCTCCGTTATGTACGAGGCACTTTATATGATGGCCTTTTATTCTTGTCTTATTCCTTTCTCGAGTTACGTGCATATTCTGATGCTAATTGGGGAAGGGATCTTACTGATAGATGCTGTACTATAGGGTTCTACTTCTTCTTAGGTAATTCTCTGAAGCATACATATCTTGGTGCAGTAAAATGCACACCATTGTTTATCAATCTGGTATAGAAGCTCGGTATCGTGCTATTGCTGATGCCACACAAGAACTTATCTGGCTTTATTAGTTATTGTCTGATACGGGTATTTCTCCTAATTCTCCCACAATATTTCACTGTGATATTTAGAGTGCTATTTAGTTTTCCCACAATGATGTTTTTCATGAGCGCACCAAGCACATTGAGACCGATTGCCACTTTGTTTGTCATCACATTTTGCAAAAGACTGTGAAACATTTCCCCACCCGCTCTTTTGATCAAATTGCTGATATTTTCACCAAAGCTCACCCTCCTAGGCACTTCCTTGATTTGGTTTCAAACCTTAAGTTGGTTTGTGCTCATCTACCTTGAGTTTGAGGGGAGATGTTAAAGATATGTTAAGTCTATATTGTTTATAATTAACCCTTAATTATAGGTCCTTAACTTTAGGTAATCATGGTTGATTTAATTTTTGTAGTTTTTTTTTCCTGAAACTTGTAAATATCAAGCCCATATAAAGGCTCCTATTGTAACATTATAAGTACAGAAAATACACAAGTTTTTCCATATTTCTATCATGTGTGAGCAACTTTGCTTGTACAGGATTACGTTTCTCCCTTGCTGATGTTGTTCAGACCACCATATAATGTAACTCCTGGACTTTCACATCCTTCTCGATTGCTTTAATGTTTGCAAACACTTCACCTGAAACCTCTTTTTTTCCAAACTTTGAGCAACACCTTAAGCCGCTGTAATTTCCTCAACAACTTTGTTATACCATAAGTTTGAATCAGTTCGCCCCAACTTTCACATACCACTGACATGAAGCTCTCATGAGTAATCCACGTGTTGAAATTTGAAAGACTTCTGCCATTGTGAAGATGATAAATGAAGATATAGTAATAAAGGTGAATGATCTGAGGTTGCACAGTTAAGGTGTTGTATGCACAATTGAGGAAGAACTACCTTAGTGAATCACCACTTAGTCAAGTTTTTTCCAAACTGTAGATCTTTCAACTCCCTTGTTGTATGACTGTCCATGTTTAAGAACTACCTGTACAATTATGTTCATTCATACCACAATAATCAAGACCCTCATGAAATTCCTTCATAGGATGAAGACACTATGTAGCAGCCCTCATGTATTCCGAAAAAAAGCCACAACATTAAATTCCCTCCTAAGTAGCCATGGATCCAAATTCAAATCAGCAAAACATTTTAAATTCTCCTATAAAGGATAGCGACCAGCTTGAACACACTTTGGCATAAATAAAAGTAGAAATGATTAGTGGCTACTGCCAGGCTGTATTTGCTATTTTGATGTGCAGATATTGCTCATGATCTTCCATCATGTACAAATGATAGTAAGTAATTCAGAAAAAGCTAGATTTTATTTGAAGAATTAGACAAACATAAATGGAAGCCCAAACGAGCCTTGAAATCTTTCATTTGTTAAACATCAATCATCGGTTCAATGATAGATAAAAGCCAAAATTGATGTAACTTAATTAATTTCTCGATAGCACATTCTTCGAATATAAGTTAAAATAGCTTTAATGTTCTAAATAAGGATATTAAACATCTTGATGAAGGGAACAATATTCAATGAAAGGGAGCAATGCTTGCCTTGTGAGGATTGTTCATGAAAACCTATTTGTGTGCTCACTACACTTTATTTTCCTTAATTCTCCTAAGCCAGGGCTAGTTTTAGAAATAGAGATTTTCTTGATAATCATCTCCTTCAAATCACTAAGTAATCTGAAACTATCTTCCCTTGATGAGATAGCAAGGTCCACAATATCAGAATCTGATAAAGAATCTATAGAATGCTTTAGTGGTTCTTAGTTTCGTGCATTTGTTCAAGTCTTGGGCAAACCGAGAACATGACCATCAATGAAGCCAAAATTGAGATTGTTAATTCCTGAGACAATCAAAATAAAGAAGTTACCCATGGTGTCACCATGAGTTAACAGTTCAAATTGCACCAGGATCTTTGTAATTGGATCAACCCATGGTTGAGCATGAATCACAAAGTATCACTTTTGCACGATTAGCAAAGTAAAAGAGTTATCCATGGGAATTATATTTTGTGCAAATGGAGATATTGCATCAGTTCAAGAAACAACTATGAATTAGTGATGGGGTCATAGATTACTTGGTAATCTCTATTGTCTTTATTAATCAACTGCTGAGTTTTGTTGTGCTTTAGATTATCCATCTTTCATGCATAGTTAACCCTAAAGTTTCAGTAGAAAAATAAGCTACTACAACCAATTTAGGTTGCCAGACCTCCTTCGGTTTTGGGTTTTTTCTTGGAGCTTCGGTCTTGGTAGTTTGCTTCATGGGTTAGGGTTTTTCTTAGACTTTGTTGGTTTAGCCTGAGTAACTAATTGCACATTTTTATTATCCTTTCCTAATAGACGTTCTTGAGAAGGTAACAAATATAAAAATTCCTTTGAATGACCTACTTTTTACATTCCATCCAATATAAGGGTAAGTCATGAAAAATAATTGGCTGCTAGAAACCACTTTCGTTGTTAGATGAAATTGGATAATTTTCTTTTGGGAAGTTTCTTAATTTCTTTTTTGTAGGGAGCAAGTAGTTTCTTAGTAGTTTACTTGTTTGGGATAGTGGTCAAGTTATTTCCTATTTGTATAGGATTTAAGTTGTAAGACAAATTATTTCCTATATTACTTGGAGTGATGATCAAACAATGTTCCCAATAAATAGGTGGGTTGGCTAACTACAAAGATACAACACAAGAGGGGAAAATAAAACTTTGGAGCCATGTAGTCTTATACTTGTGGTGAGAGTATTCTAGGGGGTGGGAGAGGCTATACAAGGGTTGGGTTTGGGATTCAAGTTGTATACTTGTACGGGTATTTTCTATAATAATAAAGAACGGGCTATCTATCCATGGATGTAGGCTTGGTAGTTAAGCCGAACCACATTAAATCTTGTGTGTCACGCGTATTTCATATTGGGGCTTGTTTTGCATTAAATTATTGTGTTCTTGATTTCTTATTGGTTGTGTTTATTCCACGTACATGATCCCAACAAGTTGGTATTAGAGCTTGGTTGGGTTTTGGTCAACTATTGAGATCAAGTGAGTCGGTGAAAATTTCCAATTCAATAATTTAACGTGTCTACAAGTTTTACTCTTTGAGATTGAAGAGTAAAGGGCATCTTGTTTAATAAGGCTTGGAAGCATTGAAGGGAAAGGATGAGAAAAGCCAACAAGCATGAAGGATGATGAGTGGGAAGAGTTGGGATTGAGGCATACATTTGATTTGACTCTTTGATACGAGCACAATAGAATTTTGGATTGTCTCTGAAAGTTTGTGTTAAAATCAAAAGGGAATATTAGGCCCTTTTACTTCTTTCCTCGGGTCCCTGATTCCTACAAAAGTGTGGCAATGTTCCAGTTGTACGGGAAAGATACTTATGATATTGAGAATGTGTAGTTATCTATTATCTCAAAAGTAGGCAAACCAAGGTTAGATATAAGAAGCTGCATTGATTGCTCAAAGAGAATTGGAAAGGGATGACTATTTGACACTGAATATAGTGCAGGTGATTTAAGGGTCAAGGAATGTGGTGGTCTCCAATGTTGATATTCGACATACTACATTAGATGGAGATGTTTTCACAATCTGCAAATGTTTTGGTACTTCTTCCATGTTAGATTTTAGATTCAGGTTATTTTTCACATGTTTGCTCTTGGATAGAATATTTTGATACACTTCAAGCAAAGGTAGGTTTTTTGACTTTGGGTGATGGATTGCAGTCATGGGTATTAGACTGGGAAAATTAAATAGAGTGGTTTAGTTTTTGGGTGGTGTGGCATGTCTCAAAAATCGAATTTCCTTGAAGCAGTTAGACTCTGAGACTTCGTGGTTTTCATTGAAGGTGGAGTCTTTGAACCACACATGGCTAGATAGTGCAATTGGAAAAGAAGAAGTATTGTGATTTGTACCATTTGATTACCTCAATAGGTTGGGGCAGTGGGATCCAGGGTTGCTTCCAAATTACAAATGGTGGTGAGAAAAAAATATTTGCTATAGAAGAGTTTGAAATAAGGGCCCTCTTCTGAGTCGATTGGAGGTTGCATTCGGTTAGTTACACATGTTTATTTTCCCTTTGAATCAATTAGATACAAGACTATATTGATTATGTGTGTGTTAGTCACTATGTTAATTGGTGGTGAAAGGCAAATGGGTATATCTTTTTGGTGGTTTGCATTTGCTAAAAGAAATATTTTCCAAGGCCGAGGTTTGTCAGGAAATTGGCTAATTTTCTTTTGTGTAGGGAGCAAGTAATTTCCTAATAGTTTACTTTCTTAGAGTACTGGCCAAGTTATTTCCTATTTGTATAGGGTTTAGGCTGTAAGACAAGTTATTTCCTATATTACTTGGAGTGATGACCAAATAATGTTCCCTAAAAATAGGTGGATTGTCTAACAAGAAAGACACGACAGAAGAGGGGAAAATATAAGTAAAGAACCATGTAGTCCTATACTTGTGGTAAGAGTATTATTGGGGGTAAGAGAGGTTATACACCTCTGGGTTGGGCTTGGGATTCAAGTTGTATTCTTGTATGGGTATTTTCTCTCATAACAAAGACCGAGTTTTCTCTCTGTGGACGTACGTTTGATAATTAAGTCGAACCACATTAAATCTTGTGTGTCACTCATATTTTGGCTTGTTTTTCATTAAATTGTTGTGTTCCTAATTTCTCATTAGTTGTGTTTATTCTGCGTGGATCCCAACACTCATAACTGTACCAATCCGAACACGATATGGTTGGGTTTTAGTTATATCAATCTCTAGGCAAGACCAGGTTGATTAGGCATGGCTATGGAAAAATCAATGTTCATTGGATTCCCCATCAATCTTGCAATTAAAAAAAGGCCAAATTGTTAAAGAGATAACATGATAACTAATCCAGAGATATCAAAATTGGAGTTAGATGCTTGAACATCAACCCTGAATGAAGGTGTCCATTTTAGGATTCACATACCAAACCCCTGAAAGCTCCAAAATACTCGACACCAAATCATAATATAGTATCTTCCTCAAGATAGAATTTAATAATACCATGACGTTGATCCATCATTCCAAAAGAGAAGAAACCCTTGAAGCCAACCACTAGAAAGTTCTTCCGAAGTAGCTTTATGGACGGTATTCCCTTGAAGAATTTCCTTATCAGCGTATGCGTGAGAGGAATCGAAAGTTGTTGGATTTCTTGTTGATTGAAAAAAAATAGTAGGTTTTCCCTTGTATGTTGAAGGTTCTTTGAGAGGGAAAGAATCTTGTCTGTTAGCAACTACAAATGCAAAAGAATGAATAGAGTTGAGCTAAGAAGGTACGACTGAAGGACTGCTATGGTTAGTGTCTCTAGTAGAAACCCTAGAGAAAGAAGTTAGAGAGAGGCAAGAGAATATCCAAACCAAGGTCGGATTCAAATGAAAATCTTGTTTATATCGCATATAATGTTTTCGTAACGCCTCTTCTCCCACATATATTTATGTCTTAATTTTCTCTTCCCTAGTTTTTTGTGCTAACATTGTATAGGACAGCTAGTTTCTACGTAATACCAAAATCACATAGTAACATATCATAACACCAATCAAAGTAGGAAACAAACTAGTTTTTTGTTAATGGTTGATGTTGAGAAGGTTCTCTTTGTACCTTGTTTTTTGAGATGTCTTTTTTTTCTTTTTATCTAGTTAGTGAAAAACGTTGAATATACTTCTTTTTCCAGAGAAAAATGTTGAATCCACTTATTTTTCTTTGTTGATTGTATATCATTTTCTTTCTCTTAGTTGTTCTTTTGTAGTAGTCACCAAGCTACTAGTAAGGATTATTGGTGGACAATTTTCTATAGTCATGTTCGGGTAACTAATTGATTAGGTAATTTAATTCAGAGACAAGCAATAAATAAAAACCTTAATAACCCTAATCAGCACTCACATGCTCGCAAGGATACGAGGTAAATTTGTAGATTGGATGAGTAAGGATTATTCCCACGAGGATCATGGAACAATTACTAGGGTTCACAAACCTATTTACCAGGTAGACAAATTAATTAATAAAGATTTTGTTTTATATCTAGCTAAATTAATTCCAACCACCTAGAAAATAAGAACAATTGCTAAAACTAATCAAATCCAAAAAAGAAATAAACTTTAATGAAATCAGACTTCAATTAATGAACTAGGAAGGTAAACACAATAAGATTAAATTTAAACTACGAATTGCAATGAAGAACTGAATTGAATTTAATATAAATAAAGAAAGCAAACTCTGTAACTGTTGTTGAAACAAAGTTTGATGATCTTGAAGTGCTGACAAGAAAATAAAACCCTAATCTAATGATCTATCTACTCTAACTAATGATTCTCTTCAACTCCTCTCTACAATAGGGTATTTATGGGGGATATTAGGGTTAAATCCCTTCTTTTATGATAGACATGAAAGCCCAAAAAAAGGAGTCCAACCTGATGAAAACAGATGCCAAAATAACAATTTACACTGAAGCTGATTGCATCGTGCATGTGTGCGAGATAGGGCTTGTGAAATTTTCCTCTGTGGAGTTTAGCACACATGTGCAGCTTTTGGGTCGTGCATGTGCGCAACATCCAGAATGCCTATTCCAATTTCCACCTCACATTTGACTTTGATGCTAATAGAATTTGGAAAAACTCAAAACATTACCTTACCAACACTTCTTGATTCAAGTCAATTAGGGCTTGGATGATAAAGTTATGATCAAACTACAAAATAGTATCCAAATTCGCTTATCGCCGGTGTTCGTTTTTCATCCTTGTGATTTTTCTCGAACTTTTTGATCCTTTTGACTCATTTTTCATTCGAACCCTGCACAAAATAAAATTAAAACAATTAAACTCATAATTAACTCATATATTTCTTGCATCACATGAAAACCTAATAAATGATATATAAAACACATGACATTTATGAGCTTATCAAATACCCCACACTTAACTTTTGATCGTTCTTGAGCAAAAAATGAAATTAAAACAAATAAGCTCATTAAAAATGCACCCAACACATCTCAACACTTATCCACATAAATAATCTTATAAAACCAAACCACCATCAAGTGTAGTCTAAGAATTTAAGAGCTCAAATGCTAATAAAACCTAGACATGAAATCCGGTGTGTGTGTGTGTGTGTGAATATAGCCATTCAAGAAAAACTTAGTTTTCAAGACACTCGAATCAAATCATGTAAACTTTTATAAAATTTTTTTTAACACCCTATAGCTCACTTTTCTTACACCTCGCCACTAATGTAGATAACTGGCTCAATTCAAATCAGATAGGACATTTTAGATTGTAACGTTAGGATAGGGTTTGGCTAATCAAAGAATGGATAAGGATATCACAAAACAAAAGAAAGAGCTTCAAATTAATGCGGGCCACACATCAAAATAAAACTGCTTCTTTAAAACATTGGATACCAATCCGTCATAGAAATAACTTCACACATAATCAACAAACAGCCATAAAAATTTCACACAACAAATAAAAAGTCTTCATTTTTCAAAATCAACCCAACTTGTTAACCTTTTTTTTGGACATTTTATTTCATATTTCTTTCCATCATTTTTTCATGTCCATTCCCATACATGTACCAGTGATAGGTACTATCCGCAAGCTCACCAATGAAGGTACTAATGATAGGCATTACCTACAATCACATCAATGCAGGTACCAGTTATAGGCACTACCTACACTTTCAAGAAAAAGTTTCCAATTTTTTCCAGTTCCCCTTTTCTTGCCCCATAAATGTACACCACTCACTCATACAATTTTCCACCTTTATTCAACTACCTTCTACCCATTTATCCCCTTAACAAATAATTGTGTGCAATAAAGCACTTAAGGGACATTTTGGATAGAGAAATAAAAGAAAATATTAAGCTCATAATGGTAGGTAAATGAGTTCTAATGAAAGAAAGTGAATGGTGTTTTGCTCCATTCATTACAAATTAAGGCTCAAATAGGGTACTAGGGATGAAATTTTCACTAAGGTTGGCCTGAAAAACTCAAACGTCCAAAAAAAGGCTCTCCTCCCATCTTTAAACCATAATTAAACTATCTATAAAGTTTGCCTTGAAAATGTAATAAAGAAAGTTTTGAGATGCAACATAGGTAAGTTTACATAATTGTATCTAAGTGTCAAAAATAAAAATAATTTATGACTATTAGTGCTTAAAAATTCTCAAAAATCATGCAAAGAAAATATTAACATCGACTACTCACTCATGAATGGTTTAGCTCAAAAGTTATCATGCAGAAAATCAAAGAGACATGCTAAGCGATTGTGGAATTCTAAAAAATTTTAACAGTTTTTAGCTAATTTGAACAAAAATTTTCAAAAATGTTGAAAAGCTCTCAGATCAAAAGAAAAGTCAACATATTGCAGCAAAATTGAGAAAACTGCACCAACAAATTGTAAGTCGAAATAACTTCCCACCCCACACTAAGAAAAACATTGGCCAAGATGTTAAAGAAAATAAGAGCATAAGAGGGAAAGGGAAAGCTTCTCTGGCAATGAAGAACGTTTGATATAGTGTATCCCGACATAAATACGCATCTATGAGGTGAGTTGAAATGTATCATTACACTAGAACAAAAACAAAACGTTAAACCCCTCAAGAAATTAAGAAAAGTGAGAAAATTGAGAAATGAGATTCCACGATATTCAGGAAACAACTTAATCCATTAGGGGCATACATAACTAATATCACAAATAACTTAAAATAAAACAACAAAATGTACATCATCATCTCAAAATAACATGCAAGAAAAATTAGAAAAACATCATTAAGTTCCTCTTAGACAAGAACAAAATTCCAAGGCTGCATTGACATGAGAATGGATAGATCAAGACTCATGATCAAAAGGTGCCAACTCCTGCGGAAATGGAGGAAAAGGTGGGAATGTAGAGGAATCTTTCCCTCCCTCTCGTGCTAATTGATGAGCCTGCATGTTTTGTTGCCAGGAATGCTAAAAGTGAATTTATGTATCAAATCGGCATCACATGCACAGTTGTTCCATCAGAATTTGCTCAACAAGATTTTCCTGGCTACGCTGTGGAATTAGGTTCACTTGTCAATAGCTATGAAGTCGAAGCTTGAGAATGGGTTCGTCTAATTGGGGCCCTCACTCCATCTAATGCAATAAGCTTACCAGGCTTCAATATTTTCTCTGCCAGATCAATCCCAGTACTATCCTCAAGACACAATGCAGTAACCAAATGTGGGAACCATAAGCCAGATTGTTTGACCACTGTTGTGCTACGAATCTGCTGGCTAGTCAGATGGCCTACATCTACCGGCCTACCCGATGCAATAGCATATAAAAGTTTTGCTCACTTCAAAGTAACATGAGTAAGATGACTAATTGGGAGGAGATGAGCACATAAAAATTTGAACCAAACCAACCAAACAGGTTTAAGCAGATTTGCATTGAAATGTCGCGCAACACCCCTAGCACCATATGTCCATTTCACTTCACCCATGCAAATAAGTTTCGTGATGTCGTTAAGCTCCATGTTAGTTTCACGAATAGTCAGCCACTTGTCATTGCAAACTCAATTTACTCAACTCAATAGTCGATTAATCATATTTCTTAAAATATCCACATTCTTTCGCTTGACATAAACCTTAGTATCCTCAAACGTAGCTAAATTAGCACAACATTTGCGCACAATAGGGAGAACTGCATCCTTGGGGATAGATGTGAAATAATTCCACCCATATGTCCTAATGACATCACGAATCTTCGGTGCTCTAGTACTAGGGATTTGTATACCCCTTTCCTTAATTGCTACCCTCATCAAAATATCTTACTCATTTTTGGGCAATGACATTGAGAAATTGGTCCAGAACATTCTCTTCCTCAGAATGCTCTTGAGGTTCTTATTGTGGTGCTGTGAAAGAAGAGACTCTAATCGTCTCTCAACTTGCCAGTTGCTTACCTTTTCATGCCATCCTATAAAAAGTGTAATATGAGATACAAGACACCAAAATAAACCTACTCAAACCCCACATTTATGCAATTCCATTGCCTCAAACTAAAAATTAAACTTAGTATTCACAAGGTCCAATGTAATGTCTGTTAGCGTCAATACTAAGCTATGTGCATATCTTTAAGACACTCCTAAACCTTTTGAACCAATAAAATGAATAAAAAAGAATCATATGTTGTGATTGAAGTCCTAGGAATTGAATTCATGCACAAATGCCAAGTGTTTTAAGATTTTTCTTCATTGAGGCATTTTAACAAACATTTGGCATGCATAAACAAAGAATGGATTGTTCTCTATACAAAGACCACACAATTACTTCCCAATTCGAAGAACAATTCAAGAATCAAGCACATCAACAATTGAATATGGAATCAAACACAAATAAACAAATCAAATTACCAAAAATCAAAACTTTTTTTCAATTCAATTGCAAACCCATAAAAGGAAAAATATGAGAAAATCAATGAATTCCATACCTTAATGGTGTTTGCACTTGAAGGAAGAAGAAATTGATATGAATGGAAGAGAATAAGGAGTGATTGAAGGGTATAAAAAGCTGTAGGGGTAGAGGGTTTTGAGAGGAAAAGGGTTTTTGAGGAAAATATCTTTGTTTGAATATTAAAAAATAAACTACATTTGGCTTTTACCTTGAGTTGTGCACATGTGCAAGGTCACTCATGCATGTGCGCGAGAAGATGAGAAGGTGTTTTTGGTTTTGCTTCTTCCGCACATGCACAAGGTCCACGTGTACATATGCGTGAGTCGTAAAATTTGAATTCTACCCTCTGGATTTCATACACATGCACACCAAATGGTGGCATGTCACAAAATAAGTCCCTTTAACATGTAAATTCCTTTCCTATTCTGTGCAAACCATCAACAAGACCAAAAAATTATTTTATAGTTCATTTAACTTGCAATTTAAGATGATACGCACACAAGGAAACTAATGAAAAAAAAAAAAACACACAAGCAAAATTATAAAAGGACATGGGTTGCCTCCCATGCAACACCCTTGTTTATAGTCTTAGGTTCGACTTTGACACTTGTGATTATTTCGAGCACTTAAGGATGGTTGGCCATTCATTCTTCCTTTCGGCTTCCATGGGAAAAGTTTGACACCTTTTTCCACTACTATTAAAGCTTATTCCCAGCTCTAACTTGAACTTGTCCTTTCCTCCATTCATATGCCAAAGCTAGCACACCAATTATCGCACCAAGTTGCTTCTCGAATTGCCTTTTTTTCTTTCTTCTCATGGCCATTTTTCGTATACACTCACTTTTCCACTCTTGTGAAACCATTTCTTGATTCTTTTTCATCTCACTTCCATAATTAAGTGGTTTTTTCTCCAACTCAATCTTGGAATCTTCCTTTGTTTCAACTACCCCTTTGAGTACATTGCTTTTACCCACTTTGGGTACATTTTTTTCAAACCTATCAACAAGTGAACCAGGTGAATAATTAGCACATTTTTCTTCAAATATTGGGACATGGTCAGTATAATTAAAAACATTAGTTTCAACCGATTGATTTTCAATTTGGAAAATCAAATTCCCTAAGTTAACTCTAATTAATGCATGGGCGGTTAATAAAATATGAACTTCCTAGAATCAATGGAATCTCTTTGTCTTCTTTGGTATACAACACCAAGAAATAAACAGGAAACACCAACTGTTCAACTTGAACAAGCACGTCCTTCAACAGGCCATATGGTTTTCTCTCAGATAAATCCACCAATTGGAGTTTGATATTAGTTGGTTTGACATTGGTGATCCCTAACTTGTCATAGATGGACTTTTGCATAATATTGATGCTTACCCCCAAATCACAAAGTGAACGATGCAACGTGTGTTCTTCTATGTTTACTGGTATAGAAAAACTACCGGGATCCTTGAGCTTAGGGGGTAAGCTCCGTTGAGTAATGGCATTACACTTGGAATCGAGGCAAACTTTCTCATCATCATTCCATTTATGCTTCCTAGCCAAGAGATCCTTCATAAACTGAACATAATTGGGTATGATGTTGATAACATCAACCATTGCAATGTTTACATTAAGCTTTATAAACATATCAAGGAATTTATGGAATTGTTTCTCTTTTTTCTCCTTTCTTGAATCAATGAGTCATTGTGGAAATGGCACTTTCACCAATGTATTAAATTTCAAGAATTCCTCCACTTGTTATCTCTTTGACTCATTCATTTCATTCTACTTAGTCATCTTCTTATCATCACCTTCAACTCCGAGTTTATCTTCAATTATCTTGGCTTTCGCTTTTCAACTTCTTTATCAACCTTCTTCTTGTCATTTTGCACAACCAAATTTTTCCACTCCTTGGTGAAGTAGCATTGTATTGTTCCTTTGGATTAGGAATGGTGTTGCTTGGCTAGGCTCTCATAGGTCTTTCATTATTTTGCCGAGCTAATTGTCCTAATTGGAGTTCCAAGTTCGTTGTAGAAGCTCACAAATTCTCATGCTCTCTCTGCAAAGCTTCCAATTCCCTCCTCAAATTATCTTTGTTGGATTGATAATGGGTTCCATGTGAAGGTTAATTGGGATTTTGAGGTGGAGTCTTGGAGATGGAGATTGGTATGAGTTATTTTAGGTTGAGGTAGAAAATTTTGGGCATTTCTTTGGGGAGGTGGTTGATATGGTCTAAAAGATGATGATTGATTGGAAAAAATTTGGTTGTGGCTGGTTAAATTGGAAAAATGGATTTTAAACATTGCTTTGATTGCTCCATGAGAAATTTGGATGATTACGTCAAGATGAATTATAGGTATTACCAGAAAAAGTAGGTGGGTTTTTTTAGCTAGAATTTTGGTTGGAAATGAATTGAACCTGCTCACCTTGTATCATAGGTGTTTCGTAAAGGACATTTTGATAGTTTCCTCCCCAAAAGTCATAATTTAGCATCCCTTGAGGTGTTGAAGCTGTGGAGTTCATTGGACTCTTTCCCATATTTTCTAGAGCCTTTGTCAGATTTGTCATCATGTTCAACATTATACCTTGTTGAGATAAGAAAGCATCATTGAAATTAATGACACCTCTTTTTTGGGCATTGACTTGATGCACTTGTTTTTGTGGTTGTTGCCTAGCCAAAGGGGTGATCTGTCTCTTGTACCATGGTAGTATTGAGTAGATGCCATTCTTTCTAACTGCTCTTGTGTTTTTTCTGGAGTTTTAAGAGGAAAAGCGCCTCCGGCGCTTGCATCGACAATCAGTCTCGTCTCTGGAAACAATCAATTATAGAATGTTTGTACTTGTAATCACAACGGAATGGCATGATGTGGACACTTCCTAAGCAACTCTTAAAAGCGCACCTGTGCTTCACTTAAGCTTCACTAGTTGTTTGTCTGAATGAAATGATGTCATGTCATTGCGGAGCTTTGCGGTCCTCAATGGTGGAAAGTACTTGGCCAAAAATTCTTAAGCCAATTGCTTCAATGTAGTGAAAGTACCTTGCTTGAAGGATTGTAACCATGACTTTGCCCTATTTCTCAATGAAAATGGAAAGGTTCTGATTCTAATAAAATCAGGATGCATTCCATTGCATTTGAATGTGTTAATGACTTCCTCAAAATTTACTAAATGTGCATAGGGTTTGGAGCATTTGAATCAATCGTGTAGGTTTAATTTCAAAGTTATTGGCTTGTACGGGCATTTGAGCAATGCTAGCATTGCCCTCTCAAAATTTGGTATCGTATAATCTCGAAGGGGTCGAGGATTAGCATCTCCTCTATTGCCATTGTTTTGCGCTATACCATTGTTATACGCTATCTCCTGCTCTCTAGCATTGCGGTTCGAATTGTCTGTTGTATTCACTCCTTGGCTTGATTCTTATTGTTCCTGCAGTTTCTGGTTAGAGTTCGTTCAATCTCCAAATCATCGAAATGTAGTAGATGTTTGGAAGAGCAAGTATTTACCATAACTACAAGAAAGTGACTAAAGATCGAATATCACAACAAGATCCGAAAAGAAAGATTAAAAGAAAAAAGAAATTTCCAAATAATTAAAAGAAAATAAAAAGTCTAATGTAGTAAGCTCACTAAAGCTAATATTCCTACCAAGAATAGTCCTTGGCAATAGCGCCAAAAACTTGTTTGTGTAAGTAATTGATTAGGTAATTAAATTCACAAACAAGAAATAAATGAAAACCTTAATAACCATAATCAACACTCACACGCTCGCAAGGATATGAAGTGAGTTTGTAAATTGGTTAAGTAAGGATCGTTCCTACAAGAATTACAAAACAATTACTAGCGTTTACAAACCTATTTACTAGTTAGATGAATTAGTTAAAAGATTTTTTTTCTATCAAGCTAAATTAATTCTAACCACCAAGAAAATAAGAGAAATTACTAAAAGTAATCAAGTCTAATGAAAGGTTAACTCAATAAGATTAAATTTAAACTACGAATTGCAGTAAAGAACTGGAATTGTATTGAATATAAAGAAAGAAAGCTAACTCAATAATTGTAGCCAAAAGAATGGTTAATAAAGCTTGAAGTCTTAACAAGAAAATAAAATCCTAATCTAATGATCTATCTACTCTAACTAATAATTGACTCTAAGTAAAGATTATTCTCGTCAACTCCTCTCTACAATGGGGTATTTATAGGGATATTATGGGTTAAATCCCTTCTTTTATTATAGAGACATGAAATCCCATGAAAAGGATTCCAACTGGATGAAAACATGTGCCGAAATAACAATTTACACTAAAGCTTGCTGCAACGTCTCATGCATGTGCGCGAGATAAGGCTTGTGAAATTTTCCTCTGTGGAGTTTGCACACATGCCAAGGCTTTGGGTCGCTCATGTGTGCAACTTCCAAAATGCCTACACTAAATTTCACCTCAATTTTGACTTTGATGCTGATAGAATTTGGAAAAATTCAAAATATGAAAGTTGTAGCACATTCTTTTAGCTTTCCGTCAAATCTTGAATCAAATCAATCAGATCTCGGACAAGAAGGTTATGATAAAACTAAAAAATAGTATCCAAATTTGCTCCTTGCCAGTGCACGTTTTTCATCTTTGTGATTTTTCTCCAACTTTTTTATCCTTTTTTACTCCTTTTTCATTCCAACCCTACACAAACTAAAAGTAAAATAATTAAGCTCATAATTAACTAGAAATATTGTTTCCATCACATGAAAACATGACAAATGTTACATAAAATATATGATATTTATGAGTTTATCAAGTCACAATCATAAGAGATCACTAAAGTTATACAGAAGTGAGAGAGTTATCATTTTCAAGAAAATTTATTTATAATCACTGAAATTATTAGTTCTAATACTATTTGAAAATCCAAATGGTGGCACAATGGGTTAAAAAAAAACTATGAAGAGATAAAGTTTAGTACATTAAAAATGTTTAGGGCATTCGATTTCACCTATTGTTCAATTAAGTATAATTTCAACTTCTAGTTATTACACACCAATCTCAATAGTTGATGTGTGAATTTCCTTAAGTAGTTAATACTTCCTCTAGCACAATATTTACCCTTTTTTACCCAATTGTTTGCTTAATTTTCTGTTAAGATAACTAAAAAAAAAGGCATGATTTTTATGTCCCCCAATTATTTGCTTAATTTTCTGTTAAGAATAACTAAAAATAAAAGGAATGATTTTACTATGTCTGTAGAATCCACAAAGGAAACCATATAAATAGCAGTCATCGATCCCTATCATTTGATTAGTTTAGGGTGTTTATTACAGTCTTAAATGTGTGTCTCACCTTTCGATCTCACTACAACTTTAAGTAATCATTCAAGAACTGATCATAGATTTGAAAAAATTGTGCTCAACATAAACATTCAATCGTAGAAAAATAACCACAAATAACTTTTTTTTTTTTTGAGGAACCACAAATAACTTTAAGATCAATAACTTAATTAAGCCATGACAAATTGGCTACTTTACTAACCCTAACTTCAACAACGAAATATAATTAAATAAAACAACCATAAGATTTGTATTAAAAGATACTATAACAAGTAAACAAAGGTAAATAACATTTTAAACTAAGATGTAACTGTCCAAGAAGTAGATCCAAGGCTTCAAAACTTCAATCTCCTCTTCTAAGACTTCTATAGTAAATATTGAAATCATATTTGTGAAGAGGTTTTAAAATTTTACCTTTCTTAAAGCTTCTGGAAAGTAAAAGATAAAAAACAAAGAGTAATAAAAGAAAAACTCATTTTTTCTTCACGCATGTTGAATTCAGTAAAGGAAACATAAAGTTGCAAAGAAAAAGAAAAAAATGCTATATAGATAGTCTGAAAGTGTATTTCCTGAAAAAATAATTCTCATGCTGCCTCTATTTACTATTGGTAACTCTCTCAAACAGAGTTATTTTCTTGCATTTTGCCGATTTTATAGTTTTTGCATGTTAATTGATATACGTTTATGTGTATTTCTTTTACAATGTTTACTAGTTTTGTTTATTCCTATGGGCTTATTGCACTTTTCACCCCCATTTTTACCCAATTCTTACTTTGCACCCCATACTTATTTTTAAGAAATACTCCACCTTCAAGTCTCAGATTTATCCATTTTAGTACAAATTTTAACGCTGTTATGAAAGTTAACAGATGTTTTAACCATGCACACCACGTACCAAAAGTGGAACATTCATCAAATTTTTTAAGTGCATACTAGATGTACTTTCTCTATTAAAAATTGAATTGAAGTGAGACGAAACTAAAAGTTAAGGGTGCACAGTGTGAAAATTTAGAATTAGGGTGGAAAATGAGAACTAATCTCAAGTCAGGCGGTGCAAAGTGGAATTTATGCTCCTAGATAAGAGCATGGTGTGCACTTACTTAGCATCCCCATTAACTTTGATAATTCTGTTAATAATTGGAATGAAATCAGATAAATTTGATAGTCCAAGGTGCAATGTGTCTAAAAAATAAGTATAGGTTGCAAAGTGAGAATCGGGTACAAGTTAGGAGGGTGATAAATGGAGTAAGGCATTATTCTTAAACATATTCTATAGTTATAAATTAACATTTTGGCAATATGTGGGCTAAGAGGTGAATTGGAGAAAAAATGGGAAGTAAAAAAGATGAATTGAAGATGGCCCCAAACGTAGCATGGATGGTAATAGACAATTCTCTATACTTGCAAGTATTCGAGATCATTCAAGTGGTATAGTTATAAAAGAGTTTGAAATCTTCAATAGCTCCCACAAGGATTGGTTAATAGCCATTGACATTGTAAGCTTACTACTATTTGAGCAACCAAAGTTTGAGAGATTGGATTAAACAAATGACAAAAACTTCAAAGAAATCTACGGCAAAGTGAAATTAATATGAGATGAAATTCAAGGTACTTAAAAATGTTAGGATATTAGATTTCACCTATTGATATGCATAAATTCAAGTTCAAATTCTTTTAAGCCAATGAGTACAATTGATGGTCAAATTCCCTTAATTAATTACAACTTGCTATCCCATAATATTAATACTCTTTTATACATTTATTTGTCAAATCTTCTACATAAACAATTAAAGCTAAAAGCATGATCTTTTAGTCTATGGAATTCGTAAAAGAGACAACAAAAGTCATAGTTGTTAACTCTAGTAAACTAGAGTTATTTTCCTCTAAATTATAGCATTTTGATAGTTTAAATCTCGAATTTTGGGTAAGTAATTGAAGATTTAATTTAATGTCTTTCATCCCATGTGTTTGTAATTCCGTTCTTGATTAAATATGATAAGTTTTTATTAAATGTCTAGTTAATTAATTGCTTAATGGTGTCAATATTATGCAGGTCAAAATTAGAGGTTGGAAGCTGGAATGAACAAAACTCAAAGGACCAAATTGCAATAATGGAAGAAATGAAGAATGCTGAGAAGAGAGTCGAGATCGCGATCTCAAAATCTCCATATCGCGATCTCGACTCGGAAAATTGTCTTAATGTATTAGAGTCGAGATCGCGATTTCAATTGTTCCATATCGCGATCTCGACTTGCTGAGAGTTAAATTGTAAAGGCAATTTGGTAAAATTTCAGCCAACAATTCCTGATTTTTGTCTTCTGTAGCACTACACTATTTAAGCTACTTAAGAAATAGAAAGTAGGATAAGTAGTAGATAGTTAGTAGATTTTGGGATAGTTTAGGATATCTTGAACTCCAAGTTTACTTCTTTAATAGAAATTTCTCTTTAATTGTCTCTTAGATCAATTCTTTTAATTTCTTGTCAACTTCGAATTTTGATTAGATAATCGTAGTGGGTTAATCGTAAATTTCGTGTAGATATAATTTTTATTCGCTTTCTAATTTAGTAAGAATTTCTTTACTTGCAATTTAGGGTTTCTTAGGTAAATTAGGGTTCTTGATAATTTCTTTCATTTCTAGTTATGAATTCTCAATTTCTTGCATTAATTTCTAGTTAATTCCTAGTGGGCTTTCTCTATTTTTATCAAAAATCCAAAAATACTTAGATTTCAAGTTTAACTCTTTCCAATTTCTAGTTTAGAAATGGTTGCTTTTAGTTTTCAAGGTTTCTTATTTGTAGTCCTTTTAATTGGGTAAATTTCTTGCTTTTAGTTTTAGTCTTAATTTGGTTAAATTAGGTTAGAATTAAGTGCTTTCCTTTACTTGCTTTTACTAGAATAGATTAACTAGTTTCTTAATATCGTAATTGGTTATTTTCACTTACTTGCTTTTGAGTCAATCTAGCTTCATTGAAAATTAAGTTTTTATCGTTTTCATTTAATCGTGGTTTTTACTAGAGTAGTTCCATCATCCATTGTTGGATTTCGCTTAATTACACAAATATCTGTAAATCTTGGTAATTGCCTTCCAACAATCCTTGTGGGATGATACCCACTCATCCTATACTACTATCAACTTCGTACACTTGCGGAAGTTAGGTAGAGTATAGTGAATTAGGGTGGTTAATTATTGCTTGTTTGTTATTTCGAAGTTAAATTCTACCTTATGAAGCAACCAAGTTTTTGGCGCCGTTGCCGGGGATTGCCTTCAGTTTTTTGCAATATCAAGCGCTATACGGGTCGTGTAGATTAAGCACTTTAGTTTAGTTTATTTTAGTTGTTAATTTTGTTTATTTTTATGTTTGATTGGTTGTCTTGCGGAATTGACTTGGCACTTCAACTGACTATTTTGGTTTTGTGTAGTGCAAGGTAAGAGGAGCTCAAGAACCATTCATTTGCTTAGACAAGGAACGGGAGAATGCAAGAGCTAAGAGAACTTAGAAGGTCGAGAAGGGTACAACAAGAGCAAGAAGGGAAAGAGATGGCAAATGATAATGCTCATCAAAGGAATGTGAACATGGAAAACGAAGAAGAAGAGGTTGTTGGAAATAATGGGATAGGTGGCTATAGGAATGGAAATGGCATGAATGGGAATGAAAGGCCATTGAGGGAGTATGCTTTACCCAATTTTGATGGGGCGAACTCGAGCATTGCACGGATGCCCGTGCCAGCTAACAATTTTTAAATCCAGCCCGCCCTAATCCAAATGCTCCAAGCCCATGCCATGTTCGGAGGTGGACCAAATGAGGATCCCTATACATACCTCATGAATTTTGAAGAAGTCTTGGACACATTCAAGTTTAATGGAGTACACCCTGATTGTGTGTGGATGAGGGTGTTTCCTTTTTCTCTTCGTGATAGGGTAAAGTCATGGTTGCAATCCCATGCCCAAGGAACATTCACCACTTAGAACCAACTTTCTCAACCAAGAGCTCTTGGTGAAGTACTTTCCTCCCGCAAGAACCGCCAAATTGAGGATTGAAATTATCTCATTCATACAAGATGTTGGTGAAAGCCTCGGGGAAGCTTGGGAAATATTCTAAGAGTTGCTAAGAAAGTGCCCTCATCACGCCATTCCTTTGTGGCTACAAATCCAAACCTTTTATAATGGTTTACTTCAAGAGAGAAAATCCATCATAGATGCCTCCGCCGATGGCTCTATCTCTTATAAGACTCCGGAAGAAGCTTAAGAGTTGTTAAATAGGATGGTATACAACCATTAATATCATGGACCGATAACTCCACCCGTGGTTCAATACCAAGCTAATCAAGCCAATGCAAATAGTGGAGTGTTGAATCTAAATATGCAAGATGCCCTCTTGGCACAACAAAGCATGTTCATGAGTGTGATGAGCAACATGGCAAAAGCGTTGGAGAACCTAGGGAAACCTGGTAGTATAAATGCCATGTCTTCATCTCCAACTCAACGACAAGCATGACATGTGATTTTTGTGGAGGCGGCCATGCAAATGGTCAATGTGAGACGCCATATGGAGCTAATAAGCAAATCAATTATATGGCTAATCAATTATCATTTCCAAGGAACCAATTTGGAGCCTATGGGAACACATACAATCCTTCTTGGAGGAATCACCTAAATTTCTCTTGGATTAACACCAACAACCAATCCAGTCCTCCTTATACCAAATCCCCCACCTCAAAATGCCCAACACACTCAAGCCTCAAGTTCCTCACCAAGACCTTATCAACCACTACATCAAAGAAATTTCCAACCTAACTCAGATCAACCTTTCCCCAACCCTTCATTTCAAAACCAACAACAAAGACCTCCTTTCCATCATGCCAATTCTTCCCAACCCATGTATCATGACCAATATACTCCAAGAGAGAATTTGGGTAAAGAAGGTTGGAAAAGAGAAGCCGATATTTGAGAAGAGAATTGGATAGGAAAATGGAAGAGCATAAAAAAGATTATGAGAATTTGAAGGCTTCAACATGGAATTTGGAGATTCAATTTGGGCAACTGTCAAGGTTGAACAATGAGAGGCCTTTAGGAGTGCTTCCGAGTGACACAATTCCAAACCCTAAGGAGCAATGCAGGGCTATTACCCTTAGGAGTGGTAAAGAGTTGGAAGAAAGATTTGGGAGAAATTCAATGAAGAAGGGAGAACAAGAAGGGGTTGAGGATGAAGATAAAGAAAAAGGGGAGTCTTCAAATGGGCAAGACAAAATGATGAATGAGTCCATTATGCCTAACTCACAAAGCTATGAAGGCGAGGATCCAAAGCATCATGAGCCAAAACATGTTAATGTGCCATTTCCTCAAAGGCTAAGGGATGAAGAAAAGGCAAAGAAATTCAAGAAATTTCTAGAGATTTTCAAAAAGCTTGAAATCAATATTCCTTTCATGGAGGCACTTGAGAACATGCCTACCTATGCCAAATTCATGAAACAAGCCCTTACTTCAAAAAGGATAATTACATAGAGATGAAATTTTGTGCTTAACAGAGCATTGTAGTGCACTACTTACAAAGAAGTTGCCACCAAAACTCAAAAATTCCGGTTCATTTTCTATACCTTGTGAGATTGGGGGTTCACAATTTGGAAGAGCATTATGTGACTTGGGAGCTTCAATAAATCTCATGCCTTATGGAGTGTTCAAGAAGCGAAATGGAGGTCAATTGAACCCCACAAGTGTCTCATTGCAACCTGCGGACCGGAGCATAAAGTTTCCAAAGGGGATCATCGAATTTGTGATTGTGAAAATTGACAAACTCTATCTTCCGGCTAGATTTCATTGTGCTTGAAATAGAAGAGGATGAAGAGATACCAATCATTCTTGGGAGACCTTTCCTTGCTACCGGCCGTGCACTTATTGATGTTCAAGAAGGCAAGTTGGAATTCTGAATAAATGATGAAATTGTTATATTTAATGTTTTTAATTCATTAAAGCTTCATTCAATTTTTGAAGATGTCATTAATATAAATGTGGTAGATGACTTAATTGATGATTGTTGCAGGAATGGAGAATTTCCCAATAGAGGAAGAGGTCTTGGAGTCAAATGCGCCAAATCAAGATGATGAAGAAGGAATAAAGGATGTGAATAATTTGGAGGATGAGATTTATTGCGAAAGAAAGATGAAGAGAATGAAGAAGAAGGTAAACGAGGGTCTTCGACCAATGAACCCCCCAATTTGGAGGTAAAACCTCTTCCTATCCACTTAATGTATGCATATCTTGGTGAAAATGAGACATACCCGGTGATTGTGGATGCATCTTTAACAAATGAGCAACTTGAAAGATTGATTGTAACACTTAAAATGAATAAAAATGCCATTTCTTGGTCTATTGATGATATAAAGGGAATAAGCCCTTCCATATGCATGCATAAAATTTTGATGAATGAAGTGAATAAATTGGTAAGGTGACCTCAAAGGAGATTGAATCCTACTTTAAAAGAGGTTGTGAGGAAGGAGGTTCTGCTATCTTTCATTAAGCTTTTGAAAGATAGCATTACTTACCCTATTAGTGATAGTGAGTGGGTTAGCCCACTCAAGTCATTCCCAAAAGGGTGGTATTACCGTAATCATAAGTGAAACAAATGAACTCCTCCCCTCTAGATTGGTTACGGGTTGGCAAATGTGCATTGATTTTTGAAAGTTGAATGAAGCCACCCGAAAGGATCATTTTCTGGTGTGCAATAAAAATATGACGCGGAGTTGAAATGTTGTCGTAGGCACCCAAAATTAACAACTCTCAATATGTAATAGTGGTGAGTACAGGTCGTCCCACAGAGAACGGAGTCTATTCTTGTGCTAAATGGAAAAGGGGGTTTTTGAATACTTTTGAACTCAAAATTAAAACAATAAAATACTAAAGAGAATTCAATAAAGAAAAGTCTTGATTTTGGTTATATCTACCATGGCAATTTCACTAGTCGATCCTTGACACACAAGATAATTCAATTTTATATCAAACACTAATTGAAGAGTTAACCACGAACGAATACCAATTCAAAGTTGATTCTTATTTCTTTCTAAAGTTGGTTAATTTTCAACACGCTATCCAATTAACCGTAACTATTAATTTAACCCAGACACGCTCCAAAGATTAATTTAATAGAAGCTTTAAGATCAACAAGAACAATTAGACTAATTAAACATAAACACACGCGGTCATGCCAATTAGATGATTAAATTCACTAAATTCAATAACACTAATAGAGTAATTATCAAACTTAGGTGCTCCACAAAATGAATTAAACACAGGCGGTTAAAACAATCTAGCAGTAGATTAATTCTAATAACTTAATAGTCTGCATCAATAATAAATTAAAAAGAACAATCATAAAATTAATTGTAGAAGAATAATCAGTACTTGATCTAAAAGTGAATAATTCAAGCACAAGAAGTCTCTCAACTTTGTAGAATTGACCATGGCCGCAATTCCCTCTACCCAGAAAAGGATTTAGGCACAAAGTGCCATGAAAGAATAAAGAAGGCTTAAATTAAATTTCTACTGCTAAAAACTCTAGCCAAAAGAAAATAAAATTGTCGATCTTCTTTTCTCACCCTAATTGGGGTATTTATAATGAGTACTTAGGGTTACAATTAAGGTCTACGGATAAGAAAGTGAAATCGGGTGAAAAAGAGTCAAACGGGGTGAACAAATCTGTCAAAAACTCAAAAATACGCAATTATACTGTTTCGAACGCACATGCGCTGCCTATTTTGGGTGCCTGTACGCCCTAGGTAGTGCTAAAAAGTTCCCAGTGCACATGCACTACTCAAACCAGCGCATATGTGCTGGGCTTCACTTCGGCTTCGATATACAAACCGAATTTGGCCAAATGTAAAACATGAAAGTTGTAGGTCTATGTCTTAGCTTTCCAAAATATCTTGAATCATCTCAATCGAAGCTCAGATAAGAATAGTATTCTGAATCTACTGAACTGTGTCAGAATCACTCCTCGCCGGTGAACATTTTCCAACTTTGCAATTTTCAACAAGATGCTATTCTGTCTCTTATAGAAACCTGTAAAACTCAAAACACAAAAGTTATAGAACTCTTTAATAGCTTTCCAAATCATTTAGAATAATCTCAGTTAGAGCTTGGACTTTTAAGTTATGTTTGAAATACGAAACATCATCCAAAATGGCATCATACTCGTGCTTGTTCCCACTTTAGCATTTTCTTTCATCTTCTCCATCTCTTTTTCGCTTTAAACTTAAAAAAAATAAGAATAACCAAATTAAGTTCAATAATAACTCAAATCTTGCTTACAACAGATAAAAACGTGGTAAATGACACATGAAATATAGTACAATTATGAACTTATCAAATTACCCCACACTTAGCCTTTGATAGTTCTCAATCAAACATAAAATTAAAACATTTAATCTTAGCACATATCACTCAACATATTCCTTCAAATATCCACATAAATAATCAATAACCAGTCCAGCAATCAGAGTAGTCTATGAACCCAAGAGCTCAAATGCTAATAAAAACCAAAGTATGAAATTCGTTTGTGTGTGTGTATAGCCATTCAAAAATTTAGATTTGAAAATATTTAGATTAAATCATTAAGACCCTCAAAGTTTTTTCTAAACACCCCATAGCTTACTCTTCTTACACCCCTCCACTAATCTAGACAACCGATTCAATTCAAATTTAGGTAGGACTTTTATTTCGAACTAGAAAGTAGGACATTTGTTAGCCAAAGAAGGGAGAGGATATAGCAAAAAAGAACAAGAGCTTTATAATAATGGTGGCCATACACTAAAATAAAACTTCTCTTCATATGCGTAATATAAAACATCCACAACCCCATACTTGAGTAACAAACACCCATGAAGAATTCTGAACAACCAAACATGCCAACCTCCCTCGGACATATATACATCACATCATCATTTTATTTTTCTATGTCCGCTCACAGTACGGGTACCAGTGGTAGGAACTACCCACAACAAATAAATACACAGGTACCATAGATGGGCACTACCTGCAAATACAGGTAACAGTGATAGGTCCACACTACATGTAAATATCAAAAACATGCAGGTACTAGTGTATGGGCACTACCTGCATATACCAAAGCTTCCATTTCATTTTTTTCCAACAATTTTTTCTCAATACCCTATTTCGCTACAAAAATGTACATCACTCACTTCTCACAAACTTCCACCCTTATATCCCCATAACAAATAATGTGCACCATAAGCTCTTAAAGGGAAAACTTAGAATAAAACAATGAATAGAACATTACGCTCAATAAGGATAGGCAAATTGAGTTTATGTGAAAAAAGGTGAATGATATTTCCTTTCACAAGAATAAGGCTCAAATCGGGTACTTAGAATAAATTGTTAAAATGGTTGGCGAGAAAGGCTCAACAAACGAAAAAAGGCACTACCCTCATATTTAAACTAAATCGGGTAGTCTAAGAATTAGTTTCAAAATGTAATAAAGTGAGTTTTTGGGATGCGACATAATTGAGTCTACATAAATTCCTCTAAATATCCCAAATCAAAAATTAAAGTAGTTTTTTGGCTTAGTGCTCAAAAATCTTGAAATCATGAATGGAAAATATTAACACTGACTACTCATTCATGCATGGTTCAATTAATGATTTATCATGCAGAAAAATGAAAAAAAATACGTTAAGAAAAAACTTTCAAAAATTGTCAAAAAAATAATCAAATAATCCATAAAAAATTTTCAAAATTTTTGACAAGATCTCCTAAGGAAAAGTTAAAATATTACAGCAAAATTGAGCAAAATACACCAAACAACTAAACAATACAAATAATTCCCACCCCACACTTAAAAATAAGCATTATCCTCAATGCAAAAAGAAAAGCATAAAATGGGAAAAAAGAAAGCTTCTCTGGATTTAATTCGTGTTTGGAGCAGTATCTGCTATAAATCACCCCTTATTGTGAAAGAAAGCTGGAGAACACTAAACAAATAAATAATTCTCTTGAGACAATACGAAAAACAAGAAAATTGCAGAAAAGAATCCTACAAGATCAAGAAAAACTTATTCCCTTAAGGGAATACACAACTAAAAATAAACGAAACACATGACCTAACTAAAAGAAAACTAACTAACTAAAATGAAACCTAACTAACAAGAATGAATGGTAATATAGTCTAGGAAATCAATGACGATAAATATGAGACAAAGAAAACGGCCCAACACATAGGCATAAACAAATCAAGGCGCATAGGGCCCCAAATCTTGTGGAAAATGAGGAAAGGGAGGAAATGTAGAAGGGACCTCTCCTCACTCTCTGGCCATCTGACGAGCCTCCATGGTCTGCTGCCACATAAATTGATATTGCATAAACGAATCAAAATGTTGGCCCATCCACTGTTGTTCTGCCAAGATTTAATGTAGAAGCTCCTCCTGCGATTGCTGTGGAGTAGGTATCTGTTCAGCATCTGAATGATCAGCTTTCTTTACGTGTGACGTAGAAGCTTGGGACCGAGTGCATTTAACCGGAGCTCGTATACCATCCATTGCAATCATCTGGCCTGGCCTCAATTTTTCTTCAGAAGGATGATTCTGCTCAATTACCACACCACTTTCCAAACATAAAGTCATAATCAGATAGGGAAACCATAATCCCGGTTGCGTACTGGTAGTGGAGTAGCAGATTTGTTTACGTATGAGCTGACCGACATCTATGGCTTTCCTGATAGCAATACAATACAGCAATTTGGCACTTTTCGTAGTCACATGGGTGAGATGGTTTTCCGATAGAAGGCGGCCACAAAGGAATTTGAACCAGACAAACCATGCTGGCTTAAGTTTATTCGTGTGGAAATGCTAAGCCTTCTTGCCATCTGCCGTAAAAGTCCAATCCATGTCTCCGTCACAAAGAACGCTAGTGATCTGTTGAAGCTCTACGTTGGCATTACGGGTGTCGGGCCATTCATCGTTATGAATACGAGTGACCTTCAAAACCCTATTGATCATTGGCAGAGACATCCACTTCTTTTCCCCGTACGTATATTGTGGTGGAGCTACAATGATCAAAATTAGAATAAAACTCACGCACCATCGGAAGTTGGACGCACTGACGACAACTGTGGGAGTTGAAGTGAAAAGTTCCCATCCATGATTGCGAATGACTAGCTTGATTTCTGGCACCCCTGCCAATGGAACTTGTATGCCCCTTTCCTTAATTGCAGCCCGGTTTGAGATATCATTGTCATATTTCTGTTTGGCTACCTCAGTTAAAAACTGTAACCCACCACCGAATCGAGGTTGTGGAGCCTCAGATGATGAGAATTCTCTGGTACCCTTGCCTGTGGCTATTTTCTTTACTATTTTTCCCATTCCTATAACACAAAAACATACATCTTGACCCCCAAACAAACAATTACAACACCCCACACTTAAATAAAAACCCATTGCCCCAAATCATAAGCCTCAGATTATACATGAAAATACAAGCAATTTGATGCCTAAAACCAAGGCTTATATACAATGCATGAACATTCCTATGCATGAAAAATAATTAGAAAGAATTCACATGGCATAATCAATGATCTAGGAAATAAATTAGTGCACCAATGCCTTGTATGTTAATGAGTTGGAACATTTTTATTCATTGAGACAAATTATCAAACACAAGACGTTCATAGAGAAAGAGGAACTTTTTGTGCATATTATAAACATGCAATCCATCCTCAGTTAACAATCCAAACAATAATCACACCAAATTTATGTTTTAAATTCAATCCATATGAGATTTCATCAATCAAAGCATAAAAAGACTAAAAATATTCTTGAAAATTAATTGAAACCCATAAGGAAAAATTGTAGAAAGAGAGAGAAATTCATAGCTTGATTTGATTTTCCCTTAAGGAAGAAGAAATTTGGTAGTAAAATTGATGGAATTGGGGTGAATTTCAGAAAACTTGGAGTGGGAGAATTGAGGGTTTGAGAGGAATTTGAAAGAGAAGAGGTATGTGAAGAAACAAATGGGATTTGGAACGGTTACGATCCTTATTTCCCTTCGCGCGCACGTGCACTACTTCCTCAGTGCACGTGTGCGCACGAGACAGTGTACTCGCACGCTAAATGGCCCCGCGCACATACCATGCGCTGGGATTTTAGCGCAGATGTGCTCGCGAGGCAGAAGTAAAAATTGTAAGTGGTCTCAACGCACATGTGCTGGGCTTTTAGAGCGCATGTGCACTCGAGGCAGAAAAAAATTACACTTTTTTTTTTCAACACATAAACATTCTACCCTAAATCACTCACATAAAACACATAAACTTCAAAGGACCATTCTTATCATTTTAGTCTCTTAATGCAATCGATTTCTCAATTAACAACAAAATTAAAATATGCTGTCCCTTTAAATTAAAATAAGCAAAAATAAAGTTGGAAAATATTAAATAATGGAACGAAATTCAAATAGACATGGTTTGCCTCCCATGTAGCGCCTTTGTTTACTATCGTTGGCTCGACTTGATGCTCAAGATGCTCAGAATAACCATCTCTATACCAAAGGAAAGAGAGCTCAATAATTGTAAGCGATCGTGCATAGGCGCTCTCCTTGTAATTACTCGCCATATACTTATCCTCAATCTCCTTCTTGAAATTCCATCGATTATAAACTCAACTCTGACCCCATTGTCGTTTATGTAAACCATCTTAATCCCTTCCTCATGGTCCTTGGGAGACTCGAAGATATTGAACTCTTTACAAGCCACTTCATATTCTTCAACTTTTAAGATCGATCCATAAGAGAATGTGGGGTATAACGGCACAACAATACTATCCCTATTAACAGCCAAGTGGGTATCTTTCATAGTAGTTAGAATCTCTTGTGTTTCATCCATAGCTAAGCCTAAAACCTTGATTGGCTCTTGCTCTGGAAGATCTTGAGGCACTGAAATCAGAGGCAATGAACTAGAGTTATCCTCAATAGGCTTCATATCTATTAATCCCATCTCTAGTTCTTGCTCCTTTACTTCATCTTTTCTACCCTCAGTCACTTTGAGATTCCAGTGTACTTATGGAAGAATTCAGTGACTTAGTTGATGCTCCAAACTTTGTAGACTGGCTCTTATTTCCTGTTGAAATTGCAAAGTATTAGCAGCAAGTTGAGAATAAATTAATTCTTACAAAGACTTAGCAGTTTGCGTGTATGGTTGTTGTGGCAAAACTGGATGTATAGACAGAAGATCTTGTGATAGATAACCCAACTCAGGATAATCTATCCATCCATGATTGTACTTATACGTGTAGGGGTCATACCAAGGTTGTGGTGGTAATTGCTCGATAATGAAATCGAAACAATAACCTCATGTGAATTGGTAACCATGATAGAGATCAAAAAGAGATCAAGTAATAAGTCTACACTACTAAATTAAAAAAAATTTCAACCACAAAAATAAATCAAACCTTTCACCGGCAACGGAGCCAAAATTTTGGTGTGCAATAATAATATGATGCGGAGTTGAAATGCTGTCGTAGGCACCCAAAATTAACAACTCTCAATATGTAATAGTGATGAATACAAGTCATCCCATAGAGAACGGAGTTTATTCTTGAGCTAAATGGAAAAGAGGGTTTTTGAATGCTTTGGAACTCAAAATTAAAACAATAGGAAATACTAAAGAGAATTCAATAAAGAAAAGTCTTGGTTTGGGTCATATCCACCATGGCAATTTCACTAGTCGATCCTTGACACACAAGATAATTCAATTTTATATCAAACACTAATTGAAGATTTAACCCGAACGAATACCAATTCAAAGTTGATTCTTATTTCTTTCTAAAGTTGGTTAATTTTCAACACGCGATCCAATTAACGTAAAGATTAATTTAATAGAAGCTTTAAGATCAACAAGAACAATTAGACTAATTAAACATAAACACACGCGGTCATGCCAATTAGATGATTAAATTCACTAAATTCAATAACACTAATCGAGTAATTATCAAACTTAGTTGCTCCATAGATTGAATTAAACACAAGCGGTTAAAACAATCTAGCAGTGGATTAATTCTAATAACTTAATATTCTATAGCAATAATAAATTAAAAAGAACAATCATAAAATTAATTGTAGAAGAATAATCAGTACTTGATCTAAAAGTGAATAATTCAAGTACAAGAAGTTCACAACTTTGTAGAATTGACCATGGCTTCAATTCCCTCTACCAAGAAAAGGATTTAGGCACAAAGTGCCATGAAAGAATAAAGAAGAATTTCTACTGCTAAAAACTCTAGCTAAAAGAAAATCAAAGTGTCGATCTCGTTTTCCTACCCTAATTATGGTTACAATTAAGGTTTACGGATAAGAAAGTGAAATAGGTGAAAAGATTAAAACGGGCGTATGTGCTGCCTATTTTGGGCGTATGTGCGCCCTAGGATGTGCTGAAAAGTTCCAAGCACACATGCACTGCTCAAATCCAGCCCATGTGCGTTGTGCTTCACTTTCGGCTTCAATTTTGACCCTGATGCAAACCGAATTTGACAAAATACAAAACATGAAAGTTGTAGCTCTTTGTCGTAGATTTCCAAAACATCTTTAATTACCTCAATTGGATCTCAGATAAGAAAGTTATCCTGAATCTACCAAACTATGTTAGAATCACTCCTCGCCGAATGAACATTTTCCAACTTTGCAATTTGAACAAGATGCTTATAGAATCTAGGAAAACGCAAAACACCAAAGTTTTGGAAATCTTCAATAGATTTACAAATCATTCAAAATCATGTGAATCAAAGGTTGGACTTGAAAGTTATGTTTGAAATATGAAACAGCATCCAAAATGGCATCATACTCGTGTGTGTTCCCGCCTTAGCATTTTCTTTCATCTTTTCCATCTTTTTCACATCTTTTTCACTTTAACCTTAAAAAAACTAAGAATAACCAAATTAAGTTCAATCTTAACTCAAATCTTGCTTACAACGCATAAAGACGTGGTAAATGACACATAAAATATAGCACAATTATGAAGTTATCATTTTCCTTTGCCTTTTATTGATCAAATGCTTGAGAGGTTGGCCGGTTTTACATATTATTGTTTTATTGATGGTTATTCCAGATATCTTCAAATTGTCATTTCTTCGGAAGACCGAGATAAAACAACTTTCACATGCCCTTGGAATGTGGTACCTTTGCATATAGGAGAATGCCCTTTGGACTTTGCAATGCTCCAAGTACATTTCAACGTTGTATGTTTGCCATTTTTCATGACATGGTTGAAAAGAGCATAGAGATTTTCATGGATGACTTTAGTGTATTTGGTGGCTCATTTGATGGTTGTCTTGCAAATTTGTCCAATGTGTTGAAGAGGTGTGTAGAAACTAATTTAGTTCTCAATTGGGAAAAATGTTATTTCATGGTGAGAGAAGGAATTGTTTTGGATCACAGGGTCTCATCAAAGGGAATACAAGTTGATAGGGCAAAGGTGGAGGTGATTGAAAAGTTACCTCCTCCGATCAATGTTAAAGGGGCAAGAAGTTTCTTAGGTCATGTGGCTTTTTATAGAAGATTCATTAGAAATTTCTCACATATTGCTAGACCATTGTGCTTGTTAGTTCAAAAAGGTTGTCCCTTTCATTTTGATGATTCTTGTTTGAAAGCATTCAATGAGTTAAAACACGCACTATGTGATTGCACCGGTCATTGTAGCACCAAATTGGTCTCTTCCCTTTGAACTCGTGTGTGATGCTAGTGACTATGCAATAAGTGCCGTGCTATGTCCAAAAGTGAACAAGATGTTGCATGTCATTTACTATGTTAGTAGGACCTTAAATGATGCAAAAATTAATTATTCAACAACAGAGAAGGAACTACTTTCTATAGTTTAGATCATATTTGATTGGATCAAAGGTAATTGTTCATACCGATCACTCCTCATTAAAGTATATGTTTTCTGAGCAAGATGCCAAGACACATTTATTGAGATAGATACTTTCGTTGCAGGAGTTTGATTGGGAGGTGGTCGACGAAAAGGGTGTGGAAAACATGGTAGCCGATCATTTGTCAAGAATTGAGGCATCTAGACTTGTCAATCTTGAAAAAGGGATAATCATTGAAGAATCTCAAATTGAGAAGTTGTTTGAGGTGAAGAAGGTGAGTCCGTGGCATGCGGATATTGTGAATTATCATGCATTGTGGCAAGGATAGTACCAAAGATGCTAAACATCAATGAGAGGAGGAAATTCTTTGCGGAACTTAAACAATATTTTTTGGAAGAACCATATTTGTTCCGAAAGTGTAATGATCATGTCCTAAGGAGATGGTTTCTTGAATGTGAAGTATCCGATGTATTAAGACATTGTCATTCATCTCCGATTGGGGGATAACATGGAGCTCAATGGACAGCTTTCAAGGTCTTACAAAGTGGTTTATATTGGCCAACTATGTTTAAGAATTCCCGGGATTTTGTGCTCAAATGTGATGAATGTCAAAGGGTGGGTAATCTTTCAAGGAAACATGAAATGTCCCTTCATGGGATTATTGAGTTGGAGGTATTTGATGCATGGAGGATTGATTTCATGGGACTTTTTCCAGTCTCATACTCCAATAAGTACATTTTGGTTGCAGCAGACTATGTCTCGAAGTGGGTTGAAACAATTGCTACCCCAACCAATGAGGCCAAGGTGGTTACTAAATCGTCCTTCGCAAGAACATCTTTTCTCGGTTTGGAGTTCCTCGGGTTATCATTAATGATGGGGGATCACATTTCAAGAATTCTCAATTTGCGGCATTAATGACAAAATATGGGGTGAAACACAAGGTTGCTTTATCTTATCACCCACAAACATCGGGTCAAGTGGAGGTGTCAAACTGAGAATTGAAGAGAATCTGAAGGTGAATAATGCTAGGAAAGATTGGGCATTGAAGTTAGATGACACTTTGTGGCATGTCTCCGTACCGTACTATGTATGGAAAAATGTGTCACTTGCTGGTAGAACTTGAACATAGGACATATTGGGCCATAAAGAACATGAATTTTGAGTTGAACGAAGCATATGAAAAGAGGATGCCTGATTTGAATGAGTTGGATGAATTCCAGAGGGAGGCATTTGAAAATTATTTAATTTATAAGGAGAAGACAAAGGCATGGCATGATAAGCATATCCAAAGGAAGGAATTTAAAGTCGGTGATTTGGTGCTGGTGTTATAAGAGTCATGATCTTTATAATTCAAGACTCAAGTTATTTTCGGGAAAGCTTAAGTCAAGATAGAGTGGTCCCTTTGAAGTGGTCGAAACCTTTTCTCATGGAACGGTGGAAAATAAAGGGGAAAAAGGGAGCATTCAAGGTCCAATGGACGTCGGCTTAAATCCTCCTTGAAGGAATCATTGAAGGCGGCGAGAAATCATCCGATTAACACAAGAATGAGGGTCATGCCATAGTCAAGCTAGCGACTATAAAAGAGGACTTCTTGGGAGGCAACCCAAGTCTTTAATTTAGTTGTTATTGCTTTCTTTCGGTGTGATTTTTAATTGGCTTGATTTTGAGTAAATTGGTCTGAATTAGGTTAGAATTTGTGTTAAAAAAAAAAACAGTTGAGTTTTTGAGTTCAATAAATGGTGCTAAAGAATGAGTGAAAATTGTCATCCTAACTTGTGAATTTTTTTATTGTATCTTATCCTTGCAAATGGAGAAAAGTGGTCAAGAGTGGAGCAATTTCGGCTAAGTGTGATTTGAAAATTCACTTTGCAGAAGTTGAGCTCTAGATCGCGATCTCAAACTCAAACTTCTGGAGGGCAGAATGGTCATTTGGTCGAGATCGCGATCTCAACTCCAAACTTCTGCAAAGGCTATTTTTGCACCAAGTCGATATAGCAATCTCAAAACCGAGATCGCGATCTTAACTCCTTCGAGATCATGATACCAAATTGGAGATCGCAATCTCGATATCAGGCTAGATCACGTTCTCAAAACTGAGATCGCGATCTCGAAGGGCAGATTCATTTTTTTTTAAAGCCACTTCTTCTTCTATTTTCATAAACTTCTCTATTCTTCTTCTTCTCTCAACCGAAAACCCTAACCCCAATCCCTCAAAATTCTTCCCTCATCTTCACTAAAAATCACTGTAAACTCCACACCCATTACTAATATCAATCTATTTTTCTCTAGGAACATCAAAGATACCATCTTTTTGGGAGGATTCTTGGAGAAATTTGGACTTCAAGGGGGATTGATACACAAGTTTGGTAACATTTTTTGGGAAATTTCAATCCAAAAAAAACTGGTAATATCTTTTCTTGGGTTCTTAGTTTTAGTTGATAATTTGTTAAAGATAATTGTGGGATTGTGTGGATTAAATTGTGGAGAAATTAGCGGTACTCGATTGTTGAATTTTGAACAATAATTGGTGCAAATTTGTTTTAGGGGAATTGTGATATTGATTTGTCCAATTCATTGAATTATTGACTTGACACTTAATTTGAGTTGATTTGGAATTGAAATGCTTGGAAAATTGTTGTAAAATGTTGATTGTGAGTTTGTAGTTGTGGTTCTTGATTGGGGGTTGAATTCTTAAATTGTTGATAAAAAATAACTAGAGGGGTTTATGGCAATGCTGAAAGAAGAGTTAGAATGAGAGGAAGGGTAACTGGGTCTAGGAAAAGGAAGTCCGTAGAGGGTACTAGTGGAGAAGGGCAATCGGAACAGCCGTTTGAGGGAGGTGAGCAAATTGAACCTCAGTTCTCAAGTGATAGGGGCCACGGCATCTCAACAATTGTACAAGAATAACGAGAAACATGAGGTGATTAGAGAATAGAATTTTGACCTATCTATGCATTGGGGGATTTATTAAGATGCTAGACGAGCTATAGAGGAACAAATTAGGTCACGGTATTGGAAGGGTTTCAATACTCAAGTTGACCGCAGTGCTACCCAACTAGTCAAGGAGTTTCATTGCAATTTATGTGAATTAGAGGATGGCATGGTACGCATACGGGGGTTTTAGTAGATTTTAGTGATGATGTGATCAATGCATATTTCAACATACCTCCCGTACCTTCTAATCAATACTTGCCATTTTTGAATAATAAAGATAAGGATATGAATGCAATCAAAGATGCCATTTGTGATAGAAGGGTTGATTGGATTAAGAGTACTTCGTCTACTACTGAGCTAAATTTGCTCGTCAAGGACTCTCATTAGTGGCTAAGCTATGGTTTTATTTTACCAGTAGCCGCATTTGGGGATCCAATGCTGTGAGCTTTATCCAATTAATAAGGGACAAAGGACTCTTAGTTTATGCCATCATGATTGGGGTACCGGTGAATATTGGTCACCTTATTAGACAGGGGTTTTTGGAGAATGGAAGATCTGGACGACCTATATTTTATGCCCCTAGTCTAATTCACTATCTTTGCACCATAGCAGGTTGCCTGATTGGTTAGTTGGAACCATCGACACATCCAAGAGGAAGGACTAATCAAGAATATGTCTATATGATAGTGAGAGAATCTGAAAAGCACCACCAGGAGAAGCACCCTCAGAGTGTTTCAATGATTTCGATACACCCAAGTTTTGTGTTTAATGCTCCGATAAATGAAGAAGAAAGGAATGATCTACAAGGGTATTAGTCGTATAGTTAAATGGTGATGCACAACAACTTGACTGTCATTTGAGAAGCTTTAAAGACTACCTCATTAGGCATATAGGTTCAGCCACCATCACCTCCTGCATGGCACTCTGATCCACCTTGTGGATAGTACTACACACCATCGGCGGCTCCCACCACACATCATGAGGGATCTAGTTACGCGGGTGTGACCGGCGGGGACATGGATGATGATCATGAAGAGGCCCAACCTAGTGACACTGAGAAGGGTCAAGAATAGATGGAGTGAGGAGATGAAGCCACCATTTGCTTGAGCATGGATGAAGACCAACCCTGATCACTGGAATGATTTGATGAATGATGACAATTCTCGTTGTTTTTATTGATTGAACACCATAACTTTTGATTACTTTTATTTTACTTATTTTTAGACTTTGGAATTAAAGTATTTTAGTTTTCCTTTTCACGTAATTTGGCTAATGGCCTTAAGCTAATGCCAAGTTGATATATATTTTGATGTTCATGATTGAATCTCTTTGGGAATCTCATGTTTGACACTTGGTGAAGTTTGGTTGTTGCTTAATAAAAGTAGAATGGCTAAGGGCCCTAAGCTGATGCCATCTTTGCATTAGTTGATGAGTTGAATTGAATGTTGATTTTGTTTAAAGCTTAAATGACAGTGAGATGCATGGAACAGTTTATTACTCTTTGCATTTTTACCCAATTTTAGTTCTTAGTTTATAGTTATATCATGCTTTGAGTAGGTTTTGTCATTTTTGGGTATGTCTTTATGTTTAATTTTGGGTGAGTGGGAAGATGATTTATTCATCAATTAGAATAAAAGAGACAAGTTTGGGGGTGTCTATTTCTTTGTGTTGGGAATGATTATTTTATACATATTATTGCCAGTTGATGTTTAATGGATGGAAAATTGATCAATTAGTTACTCAATGATGATAAATTTTGATGTTCAATGCTTTGTGATTGAAGGATATGATTGATTCATTTCAAGAATTTTTGTGTGAGTGAGTAGTTCGTTTGCAACATAAAGAATTCATAAACTTGGCATTACAATTTTTCAAAAGAAAGTGCTGAAATTTTAGGAAAATTTATTTGAAATGTTGTTTCTGATCAAATCACTTATATTACTTGGTTGATGAACTATCTTTTGGAAAGAAATGACAGTTAAATGAAGTAGAAGGAATTTTGGGACATTTCGTGTGTTTGCATCGGGAATGTTCTTCTAACTTGTGAATAATTGATATTCGAGATTAATTTTAGGTACATTTCACTCTTTTTCCTTGGTTTAGTGCCAACAAAAAAAAAGAATAGTATTAGGAATAAGGCAAGTACGAGATTCTGACATGTACCCATGTTGTCTCTCTGAAATAAGCCATTAGAGTAGTAATAAGGCGAGTACAGGATTCCGACATGTATCCATGTTGTTTCTCCGAATTAAGCCATTACGAATTGCATTTTAATATACCAATAAATTAAGGAGTAAATGTTTGTAATACTTATCCTTAATCTCATATTACTTATTCCTTGTTAGAGGTCTATTCCCGAAATGTGTGACATTTGTATTTAAGTTGATTCCTAATTGAACTTCTATTTTCATGATGCCTAGTCGAGATAGTTGACTAACTTCATAATATTTGTGATTTGAGAAGTAATGATGTTTTAAATGGAGACCGGAAGGAACTAAAATTTTTGGTAACTCTTTTTCAGAATGGTAATGCTTGGTGATGTGAAATCTTGTGTTGTGAATGACAATGTGCTTCTATGTAGAACAAATTTCAATTTTGGATTGATTCACTCATATACTTCACATGTCACATAGTCTTGAACGTTTCTTGAGAGATTTCCTAATTGTTCTAAGTACGTCCATGATTCTTTTATGTTTGAATGTTAGTAGGCTTATTTTTATTTTAATTTTTGTTTTGCTCAAGACTAGCAAAACGCTAAGTTTGGGGGTCGGATAACTCTAGCAAACTAGAGTTATTTTCCTCTAAATTATAGCATTTTGATAGTTTAAATCCCAAATTTTGGGTAAGTAATTGAAGATTTTAGTTGATTTCTTTCATATGTGTTTGTATTTCCTTTCTTAATTAAATATAAAAAGTTTTTATTAAAATTTTGGTTAATTAATTGTTTAATGGTGTTAATATTATGCAGGTCAAAATTAGAGGTTGGAATCTTATGCGGGAATGAACAATACTCAAAGGATCAAATTGCAATAATGGAAGAATTGAGGAATGCAGAGATTAGAGTCGAGATCGCGATCTCAAACTCTCCATATCACGATTTCGACTCAGGAAATTGTCTTAATGTATTAGAGTCGAGATTGCGATCTCAATTGTTCTATACCCACTCATCCTATACCACTATCAACTCCGTATACTTGCAGAAGTTAGGTAGAGTATAGTGAATTAGGGTGGTTAATTATTGTTTGTTTGTCCTTTCAAAGTTAAATTCTTCCTAACGAAGCGACCAAGTTTTTTAAAAAACTTGATGCCTTACACACCTAGTTATAAATTTATAAAACACCTACATCCTACTACTAACTAGGTGACATCCCGCAAGTATATGGTTGTCAACTAATAGTAAAGGAAAGTAGGGATCGTTCTCACAAGGATTGGTCAATAATGACTGGTTATTTGGTCAGATTTCAAGTTGAAGCGATTGATTCATTGAAGAGATTTAACTAACGTTGTGCAAGAACTAGAACTAATGGAACTAATAAAGAAAATTAAAGTAAAGATTAATCACAAAGAAAGCAATTAAAAAGGAAGTATCTTTAGAAAGCAAATAAAGGGAACAATTAAAAGGAAAAGTATATTAAGCAAGCAATTAGTTAATCTAAACTATTCATTATCCCTAAGCAAGCACAATTAGAGAAAGCCCCTAATCTATTCTAAGAAAGCATGTAAAAAGAAAGTATTTTTAAAAAACAATTAACTAACATAAACTACAAATTAACACTAAGAAAGCACAATTAAGGAAAACCCATTAACTAATCTAACAATTAAACTAAGAAAGCAAGTAAAGAAAGCAATTAAATGTAAAGCCCATAAACTAATCTATCCTAATTAACCAATCTAAACTACAAATTATCACTAAAAAAAGCATTTTTAAACAAAGCCCATAAACTAATATAACAATTACTCTGAGAAAACAAGTAAAGGAAGCAATTAGATTAAAGCAATTAAACTAATTAACTAAAGGTTTAAATATGAAATGAAAGCTTAACTAAAGAAGTTTTAACATAAACAAAGAACTTACAACTAAAAAGGTTCAATCTTTAACTTAGATTTGAAATCTACAAGAAAGAGAATTCCTAATCTACTCCAATCTAAGAAAACCGTCCCCAAATGGGGAGGAAAAAGGAAGAAACTTACTCTCTAATCTTGCCTACTTCTACTAGCTAAGTTTTTTTCTCAAATGAGGTTTATGAAGATTCTAGAATTAAACTCTAGGAGGAGAGAGAAAGTGGAAGAGCTGAATGTTAGAAGTGTATTGGTTATCTGAGTTTCGATCCCTTTTTAGTAAGCACCCAAGCCCCTTATTTATAGAATTACATAAGGAGGCATAAGGCTATCTCTATGCTAGTCCAGCAGAAGCTGAATTACATAATTACCCTTAATGAGGCTGCCACGTAGGCACTTCTAGAACAATCTAGGTAATAAGCTATGTGTCACTAATCCAGATCATTAATAGTCCCCTCGGCTTGGTGCCGAGAGCCTCACGAATAGGGGCCGAGCCGACAACGACTGTTCACAGTCCCCAACTGATGACAACCAAGACTTTAATTCCGAGCCGAGGTGAAGAACTTCGGTGCACTTTTGTACTCCATTGCCGATCCGAGGTCACAAAACGACCCTTGGGATCCTCGGCGAGTCGTAACTGCAGCATTAACTCTCAAGGGTGACGTTTCGGTTGAGTCTCCATACACTGAATTCGCATTTATTGTGCTGCATTATTCACCCCGATTTTGCTGCTAAAGGCCACGTCTTACGCGCTGTAACGCCGGGGGTAACCTTTCAATTACCTCAACTTTTTCCCTATCAACCTCTATGCCTCTTGATGAAACTTTATGACCCAAAACAATTCCTTCTTGCACCATAAAATGACATTTTTCTTGATTAAGCACAAAATTAGTATCAACACATTAATCAAATTTGCATGAAATTTATCAACTGACGTACCAAATACACTAAAATCAATCATAAATATCTCTATGCACCTTTTCAACCATATCATGAAAAATCTCAAACATCCAACGTTGAAATGTGTTACGAGCATTGCAAAGCCCAAAGGGCATATTCCTATATACAAAAGTACTAAACAAGCATGTAAAAGTTGTTTTATCTTGATCTTCCGGGCAAATTAAAATTTTAAAATAATCAAAATATCCATCAAGAAATCAATAATATGTAAATCTGGCCAATCTCTCAAGCATTTGATCAGTAAAAGGTAAAGGAAAATGATCATTGCGGCTGGCCTTATTCAATTTACGAAAATCAATGGACATACGACAACCTGTGACCAGTATAGAGGGGAGGAGTTCATTGGTTTCATGTATTATCACGATAATTTCACCCTTTTTTTGAGTAGCCTGAGTGGGAGTAACCTAGTCACTATCGCTAATAGGGTGTATAATACCAGCTTTTGAAAGCTTGATAACCTCCTTCCTCACAACCTCTTTCAATGTAGGATTCAATCTCCTTTGAGGTTGCCTTACCGGTTTGTTCACCTTCATTCAACAAAATTTTTTGCATACAAATGGAGCGGCTAATTCCCACAATATCATCAGTGGACAAGTAATGGCATCTTTAAGCATTCCAGGTACCACAATCAATCTTTCAAGTTGCTTACCCGTTAAAGATGCATTCACAATCACCGGGTACGTCTCATTTCACCAAGATATGCATTAAATGAGTAGGAAAAGGATTAAGTTCTACCATGGGGGATTCTAGTCAGATACCCCTCTTTATCTTTTTCCTTGTCTTCCTCTTTTTCCTCATGCAATAAAACATTATTCTCCAAGTTATTCAAATTCTCTACTCCTTCTTTTCATCTTAAATGAGCTCATTTGAAGTCAACGTACTTTTTCGCAAGGAAGAGTTCTCGTACCTACGAAGATCATCAATTCAATCATCTACTACATTTATACTCATAACATCATCATAAATTGAAGGAAGCTTTAATGAATTATAACATTGAATATAACAACTTCATCATTTATCCAAAATTCCAACTATTTTCGTTCTTGAACATCAATTAGTGCACACCCGGTTGCAAGGAAAGGTCTCCCAAGGATAATCTACATCTCTTCATCCTCTTTCAGGTCTAGAACAATAGAATCGGCAGGAAGATAGAGCTTATCGATTTTAATGAGCACAACCTCGATGATTCCATTTGGAAATTTTATACTACAATTCGCAAGTTGCAACATGACACTTTTGGGATTCAAATTTCCTCCATTCAATTTCTTGAACAACGCAAAAAGCATGAGGTTTATTGAAACCCCCAAATCACACACAACCTGTAAATCCAGCATAGGGCATGGAAGGTTTTGATCCTTTTGTTCCGAGAGGAATATCCTCTCAACACATTGTTGTAGGGACATTGGGCATATTAGCAGGGTTATTTCATCTTAGCATGGGATCATGTCTTCTTAGGACTATCCTAGATTTAAAATACAATTTTTATAGTAATATTCCATTTTAGTCAGAAAATGGAGTCAAATGTTTGGGGCAGTACAAGTGATGATTCAAGGGGTAGTAACTCATATCATGGGAGGAAACTTTGCACATAGTTCTATTACTATTGATGGATGGCTCCATGGTTTCTTATGGGCATGGCATCCCATGTAATTCTGTCTTATGGTTCGTCATTATCTGCATATGACATTTTTTTCCTAGGTGCTCATTTTTTATGGGTAGTTTAACGTTTCTACTCAGTGGACATGGTTATTGGCAAGAACTTATTGAATCCATTGTTCAGGCTCATAATAAGTTAAAGTTGCTCCTACTACTCAGCGACAGCCTTGAGCATTGTACAAGGAAATGCTAACCCATTACCTTCTAGGTGGAATTGCTGCAACATGAGCATTCTTCTTAGCAAGAATTATTGCAGTAAGGATAATGGCTAGGAGGATTTGAAAGGCATTACGGCATTAAGGTTTCCAAGGTTTAGCCAAGGCTTAGCTCAGGACCCCACTTCTCGTCGTACTTGGTTTGAATTAGAATTTATTTCAATTCAAAATATAGGAATGATTAGGGGTTAATAGAAATTTAGAATTTTGGACCAAGAACAACTGCAATCCATTTTTGGACAAAAGAAAAGATATTGATAAATATAAAAGTGAATTAAATAATTCAATTTCTTTCTTTGGCCTAGTTATCAATTAGAAGATTTAGCTTGTATGAATCGCTATTGATTTGATACCAGTAATGGCAGTCATTTTAGTATTTTAACGATACATATGTATCCGCAGTTGAAAAGTCCTTGATAGTACATTTTTTGTATATATGCTATATCCTATAGGGTATATGAAAGCAAATAGGATTCACGCACGACCTGTCTTATATCTCATTCTAATATAGATACTAAACCAATAATGTATCAATTAGACCAAGAAATCAATTAACAGAATCTTATTCATTTTCGGTTGAAATTATGTCCTTTTCTGAATGGAAAAATGGATCACCATTTGTATTCCTATTTGAATCAAATTTAATTCAAAACTGGATTGAATAATGTGATTGACAAAATTAGGAGTCCATAGAAGAAATTCAAATTATTATATATACCATATTAAAATGAATATCATTATTATTACACATCTGTAAAATCCATATTTGTATAAAATGGGGAAGAGGGGAAATCTTTTATGGTAAAAATACAATCATTTCAGTTATTTCTGAAGAAGAAAACAGAGGGTCTGTTGAATTTCAAGTATTCTGTCTTACCAAAAAGATTCGAAGACTTACTCCCCATTTGGAATCTATAATCTTCATTAGCAGATTCATTTTCTGTGGTTTTCCTTGTCAAACTAGAAGTTACCAAGGAACCATGCATTGCACTGAATAGGGAGCCGTCGAATACACCAACTACGCCTAACATGTGAAATGGGTGCATAAGGATGTTGTGCTCAGCCTAGAATACAATCATGAAATTTAATGTTCCAGCAATTCCTAGAGCCATAGCATTAGAAAAACTTCCTTGACCAATTGGATAGATCAAGAAAATAGCGGTAGCAGCTGCAACAGGAGATTAATATGCAACAGGAATCCAAGGCCCTCCCATACCAAGACGGAAACTAAGTTCCCACTCATGACCCATGTAACAAGCTATACCAAGTAAGAAGTGTAGAACGATTAGTTCATAAGGACCACCATTGTATAACCATTCATCAACGGATGCCGTTTCCCATATTGGGTAAAATTGAAAACCTATAGCTATAGAAGTAGGAATAATGGAACCTGAAATAATATTTTTTCTGTAAAGTAAAGATCCAAAAATAGGTTCACGAATACCATCAATATCTACTGGAGGAGCAGCAATGAAGGTGATAATAAATACAGAAGTTGCAGTCAATAAGTTCGGGATCATCGAAACACCGAACCATCCAATGTAAAGATTATTTTCGGTGCTGGTTATCCAGTTACAGAAGCAACTCCATAGGCTTTCCTTTCGCTTTCGCGTCTCTCTAAAATTGCAGTCATGGTAAAATCTTGGTTTATTTAATTATTAAATTATCAGGGACTCCCAAGCACACAAATTCTCTACAAATAGGAAATAACGAAGTCTTGTTATTCAGCAGTATAACATGCCTTATATACTTGTGTCAACCACTGTCAACACAGATCTATTCAGATTTTTATTTTAAATGAATAAAGTTGGATTGAAAAAATAACAGAAGCATCTGAAATCAGTGGATTCATGATAAGTTCCCTCATACCAAAAAATAAATAGTTAATGATACAATCAACCAATGAATTATGACTGAATTATTCCGTTGCTAAGATTTATCCAGTCGAAGTAACTACGAACTTTGAGTTGAAATAATAGTATTATTGAATCGTCCGGACTACTTCAATATCTCTTTTTAATTTCTATCCACAAAGTCTTTGTGAATTTATACACCTTCCTTCTTCCATTTCTTGGTTCTGAATTGTGAATTGAATTCTTCCATGTTTTTTTTTAATTTCATCTGTTTATTCATTCATCTGTTAATTTCTATCCACAAAGTCTTTTTTATGAGGTACAAATAGATATTCTTCTATTTATTTGTCACGAAACCGACCATAGATGTTCATCCATTTTCCCTTTTATTTGGGAGTATTGACTACACCCCTAATTCTGAGCTTCATGTTACTCTTTCCAAGCGACATGTCAGGTTTAGGGCATCCTAATTAGATTGACTGGGATGACAGTTTCTCATTCCGAATCTGTTAAACTCAAAATTTTGATGAAATCACACATCGCAGTATACTAGGCCTTTTAATTCTCTAAGGTATTTATCTAAAAGATTCGCAATATAACTAGGAAGACTTTTTAAATACCAAATATGGGTTACTGGGTATGCGAGTTTGATGTATCCCATTTGATACCTTCGTATGTGAGAATGAACAAACACAACCCCACATTGTTCACAAAATTTTGGGTCTTCCTTTCATCTCCTAGTGCCTTTCTCTCTCATTTAATAAAAGTCTGGAGTCTTGGGTTACTAATTGGTGGAATGCTTGGCAATCCAAAATTTTCTTGAATGATATTCAAGAAAAGAGTATTCTAGAAAAATTCATAGAATTAGAGAAACTCCTCGTCTTGGATGAAAAAATTGAGGAATACTCAGATACACATGTACGAAAACTTCGTATAAGAATCCAAAAACAAACGATCCAATTAATCAAGATACATAACGAGGATCGAATCTATATAATTTTGCACTTCTCGACAAATATAATCTATTTTGTTATTCTAAGCGGTAATTCTATTTTGGGTAATGAAGAACTTGTTATTCTTAACTCTTGGTTCCAGGAATTCCTATATAACTTAAGTGACACAGCCAAAGCTTTTTCTATTCTTTTATTAACGGATTTATGTATTGAATTCCATTCACCCAGCAGTTGGGAAGTAATGGTTGGCTTTGTCTACAAAGATTTTGGATTTGTTCATAATGATCAAATTGTATCTAGTATTGTTTCCACCTTTCCAGACATTCTTGATACAATTCCAGTATCTAATAAGTTTTTTGACCCACCCTCTTTTATTTTTTACTTTATTGATTTTGGATCTTTGCTATTTCATTTTTGAATTTCTTTTACAAAAGAAATCTAGGTTGGTTATATCAAAATTGTATTTTGCTTGATGGAATTTGATTCTATTCACTCAACAGAATCAAATCAAAATAGGGTTTGAAACAGGATTATTCGAACATATCAACTACTTATGAAATCAAACCGCATTGATAGCCTCTACTCGTACCTTAGCTCGTCGAAGAATTGGTATACCGACTCGCTTTCATCCTTCCCGCTCGGAGTCCAAGGGAAACTAACTATTGCAATAGGGGTGTACTTCACATAACTCAAATACTTTTCAAAATAGGAAAAAGTAAAATAAAAGAATAAATAAAAAAGAGGGGCTAAGTGATACAAAAAGAACTCTATTCGATTTTTTAGTCTATCTATACTATAAGAAGAGATCCTACAAAAAAAAGGGAAAAAATCAAATCCAGACTGTTATGAATTCCATTAAGTTTCGTTTCCTTGATTGAAAAGCCCAAAATTCGATTATTTCAACTACATTAAAAGATCTTTCAAATTGGTCAAAACTCTCTAGTTTATGGCCTGCGCTTCTCTATGGTACCAGTTGTTGCTTCTTTGAATTTGCTTCACTAATAGGGTCGCAATTCGACTTTGATCATTATGGACTAGATAGGCGGATCAAATTTTAACAGCCGAAACAGTAACAATGACAATGGCCCCCTCTTTATCGAGATTATATGAGAAAATGTCTAAACCAAACTATGTTATTACTATGGGAGCATGAACAATTACAGGAGGGATGTTCAGTACTGATTCTTATAGTACTGTTCGAGGAGTTGATAAGCTAATTCCTGTGGATATCTATTTGCCATGTTGTCCACCTAAACAGGAAGCAGTTGTAGATGCTATAACAAAACTTCATAAGAAAATATCTCGAGAAATCTCTGAAGATAGAATTAGGTCTCAACGAGCGAATCGGTTCTTTATAGCCAATCACAAGTTTCATATTGGACGCAGTATTCATACTTAAAATTATAATCAAGGATTCCTTTATCAACCGGAATCTACTTCGATTTTAGAGATACCTACTTATTTTACACTTCAGAGATACCTACTGAAACATTTTTCATATACAAAAGTTTAGTCTCTTCCTAAGAATTGGTGAATTAAACAATATTTCTTTGTACAAAATAACAAGTAGCAGGACAATCTTCATAAATTTCATCGTGAATGTGAAATACTTATATGAATAAAAATAAGGGAGAGATAAAAAAGATGCAGGTCATTTGTCTGCATGGCTAGTCAAGCATGGGCTAATTCATAGATCTTTAGGCTTTGATTACCAAGGAATAAAGACTTTACAAATAAAGCCGGATGATTGGCATTCCATTGCTGTCATTTTATCAGTCATTATTAAGAAATCTAATTATTATTTTTGTATTGGTCATTAAGGAACACAAAAGAAAGGATAAAAGAAACATCGATTCACAAAAAAAAAAAAATTTACAAGAGAGGATTTATCTATATCAATTTTAACAAAATTGAACTTACAAAGAAGATCAATTTATTTTTTCCAAAATGGTTTGATATATGAGATGAATGCTCTATTATTTCAATTTGTTACTTGATTGAAATGAGTTCCGTGTATTTTTATACATATAAAAATCATAAAAAGAGTTTCATTTTATGGTTGTTTCGCCTTCTTTTGCTCGAATGAACCTTCTGATGAATCTTCATACTTAAGTTATGTTATAGAAAAAAAAAAAGATTCTTGAATTTTTCCCTCCTGTTGAGTAAAGCATCAATTTTTCATGCTTTTCTCAAAATACTTCAATTGGTACATGCAAGAAATAGGCCAATTCGGCTATTTTTTGTTCAATTTCTCCTAGCGTCAAATTCTCATCAGAACGAGTTAAGGGAATGGTCCCCTGGCCTTGGATATCCATTTAAAGGACACGACACACATAAATACCCTTTTTAACTTCTATTCGAATGGACTGAATATCTTTTATAAGGAATCGGAGGATTATGCGATGATTTTTTTCCAGGAAATCCCCAATGAAAAATACACACCGTGCCTTCCTTTCTATCGAATCTGTCATGACCGCTCCCAGACACATTCTAGGAAATCATGCACCATAAATAGGAGCTAATAAAGAGACCCGCGATTCTGCAGAAAGACATCATCATCCCTTGTGAAAAAGAAAAAAAAAACAATTTGTTGAGATGGAAAAAAAGATATCAAATTTCTATCAAGATAACTGGAAGTTGCAACTAATAAGAATCCTAATGAACCTAAAAAAAGGATAAATGACTAGTAGAAATTACTTATTTTTCGACCCCTTTATAATTTCTATCCATAGAATAGATAATATAGATGGGATTGTCTATAATGATAGACAAATGAAAGACTTTCTCAACACTCTTAGTTATCCACCTGAAATTCTAAAAATAGGTTGACTGAATTTTCAAATTCATTGTTTGAATAAAGAAACAATTGAATTGGATTCGATTGAATGATACCAACCAAATGGAGTGCTAATTCCCATTTCTTATTGAGTTAACTGATCGACGTGCTAACAGATATTTGTTTTGAATTCAATAATTTTCGTAAAAAAATTTAGATTAGACATATTTTCTTTATTAATTATTATGAGAATAAATCCTACTACTTCTAGTTCTAGGGTTTCCACGCTTGAAAAAAGAAAAACCTAGGGCGTATTGTCCAAATCATCGGCCCGGTACTAGATGTAGCTTTTTCGGTAGGTAAGATGCCTAATATTTATAATGCCCCAGTAGTTAAAGGTCGAGATATTGTAGGTCACCCAATTAATGTAACTTGTGAGGTAAAACAATTATTAGAAAATAATCGAGTTAGAGCTATAGCTATGAGTGCTACAGATCTAACGAGAGGAATAGAGGTGATTGACGCAGGAACTCCTTTAAGCGTTCCGGTAAGTGGAGCAACTCTGGGAAAAATTTTCTACATGCTTGGAAAGCCTGTTGATAATTTAGGTCCTGTAGATACACGTACAACATCCTCTATTCATAGATCTGCGCCTGCCTTTATACAGTTAGATACAAAATTATCTATTTTTAAAACGTAGTAGATCTTTTAGCTCCTTAATGCTATGGAGGAAAAATAGGGCTCTTGGGGGGAGCTGGGGTGTGTAAAATAGTACTCATTACAAAATTGATTAACAATATTGCCAAAGCCCGTGGGGGTGTATCCGTATTTGCCAGAGTGCGTGAACGTACTTGCGAAAGGAAATGATCTTTACATGGAAATGAAGGAATCTGGGGTGATTAATGAAGAAAACTATTTTGAGTAGACCTTTAGGAGTAATTCATCAAACTGATTAAATCTAATAAATCTAAAATAATAACATACCCTTCATCCAATCCCACTATACATATGGATGCACCGACTTTCTACTTTAGTCATCCAGTGATCCTGATCGATTTGAAAATAGCTAAAACTCATTTACCCATATATCATGTTTCTGCAGGCATATGAGTTCTTTCTTCTATGTTCGGCAAAAATCACATGTTATACCATATTCTACTACATACATATATCTGTGTTATGATACAAATCTAAGTTTTGAAAAAAATATGGAAGAGATTGGGTCCCATTGGATCGGTAAATAATCTTATTTTTTTGAACATGAAGAGATAAAAAGCCATTGCAATTGCCGGAAATACTAGGCCTACTAAAGGAACAAAAATAGAGGGAAAGCTGAAAGTCATCATAGAATGGGCACCTCGATTTATTATTTGTATCTGTTATTATTATTTACAAATAAAGATATCTTATAATAATTATAATTAAGAAGTTGAATTCTTTTGAATTTTATTATTAATTTAATTCAATTTAAAATTATTAGTATAGATCTAAGTATATATATCTATATTTAAATATCTAGGTGAATATATAGAATAAATGCAAAGAGTGTAGAACTAAACAAACGAACTTAATCATCTTTCGAATCTTTCTACATCAAAGATATGTATGATAACCTACTTTATTCTTGATTTCTTTGACTTTTATTCTTGTCTTCTAATTTAATAATCTAACAAATTATGAAAAGATTCGTTAGAATCCAAACCAATAGGGATTTTCAGCTAAAATGGGATTTTCGTGAATAGCAAGAAGAAATTCATTTTTTTTTGACTAATTTGATGAATTCACTCTGTTTTTTGATAGAGACTTCTTAATAAGTGATCAAAAATATAGGTAAAAAGTAATTCTCCACAAATTTTATTATTTCTACAATTTGATCTTATATCAGCCAAGAAAATTCTATTCTTATTTCCTTTGATTCTGATAAACTGACAGCTCGTTTGCTACAAATTTGAACTTAGTGCTCTATTTCATTTTGATTGAAAGGAAAGAAAGTGTGGAACTTAAATAACTCACTTAGAACGCTTTTTTAAAAGATTACGTGGTACGATTAAGTCGAATAAACCCTTCTGCAATAAATATTCTGCCACTTGCAAACCTTCAGGTGCTGTTGTATTCAATGTTTGTTCAATTACTCTTTTACCAGTAAATGCCATGTAGGATTGGGTTCGGCAATAATGATATCACCCAACATACCAAAATTAGCTGTCACTCTGCCAGTAGTAGGAGATGTAAGGATGGATACATAAAAAAACTTTTTACTTGACTGATAATCATGTAAAGGAGACGAAATTTTAGCCATTTGCATCAAGCTCAAACTCCCTTCTTGCATGTGCAACCCCCTGGAAGCACATACTATAATAAGAGGTAGAAACTTATTGGTAGTGTACTCAATCAAACAGGTGATTTTTTCCCTGACTACGGATCCCATACTACCCCCCAAAACTAAAAATCCATAACTGCAATCGCTACAAGAATGCCATTTAGTTGACCTATGCCTGTGTGAACCGTCTCAATTAATCCTGTGGTCTTTTGATTAGAATCAATACGATCTTTATAAGGTTCCTTCTTTGAATGAAATTCAATGGGATCTAGAGAGACCATGTCTTCAGCCATAGGATCCCAAGTACTAGGATCGATCGAAAGTTCGATTCTAACTTAACTACTCATTTTTAAATGAAATCCACATTGTTCACAAAATATTCATTTTTTATTTCAAAAATTTCTTATAATTTAATCCATAACAATCTTCGCATTGAACCCATTCAAATGCCTATACTTTTGAGTTAGATCAAGATCACTAGAACTTTCTGTTATAGTAAAATTGTCACCCTTCGTGAGGATTCGTATACTCGAATCCTCCCCTTCACTATTAATTCTACTTTCACCACAAATGGAACTATAAATGTAACTATCGCTGTAATTATCACTACCACTTACAATGGAAGTATCAATCCAGATTTGAGACTGAAGATAACTATCAATGCAACTATTAATATGATTAGTCTAACTATATTGAGTATCATGCATGTAACAATTATAATAAGTATCTTCACCCGTAGATCCATTATTCAGATAAATAGAATTCTGATAATTATAAAAAGAACTTTCTAGTTCATTTAGAAAAGAATGATTGTTGTCAATCTCAAAAATTTGATTTTCAATATCAAAATATATGGGCATAAGCGGGCATGTTCTCAAGTGCCTCCATGAAGGGAATGTTAATTTCAAGTTTCTTGAATATTTCAAGAAACTTTTTGAATTTTTTTGCCACACTTTTTGAATTTCTTTGCCTTTTCCTCTTCCTTCAACCTTTGAGGGATGGTATATTCTATTACATGGACTCTTGACATTTAGAATCCTTGCCTTTATCACTTTGCATATTAGGCATGGTAGGCCCATTTATCTTTTTGCCTTGATCCATTGAAGACTCCCTTTTAACTTCCCCTTCATCTTCAACCTTTTCCTTCTTTTTTACTTTTCAACGAATGTCTTCCAACCCCTTTTTCCACTTCCTTACCACTTCTAAGGGTGATATGTTTGCATTGCTCCTTTAGATTTGGATTAGTGTAACTTGGGAGTACCCCTATAAGTCTTTCATTGCTCAATCTTGCTAATTGACCTATTTCTGTCTCCAAATTCCTTGTTGATACACTCAAATTTTCATAATCTCTCCTTTGTTCTTCTTTATCCCTCCTTTCTCTTTCCAATTTTCTTTTCAAGTACTCCGCCTCTCTTTTCCAACCATCATCACATGCATTCTTTCTTGGAGCAAAACTCAGATTGGTCATTATACAGAGGTTGAGAAAAATTTGAAGGTTGGAATGGAGGTCTTGATTGTTGTTATTGAAATGGAGGGTTAGATAGAGATTGATAGGAAATGGCTTGGAATTTTCTTTGGTATGGAGGTTGATAAGGTCTAGAAGAGGAAATTGGGGCTTGATTTTGAAAGTTTTGAGGTGGAGAATTTAGTTGGTATGAGGATTTTGTTGGTTGTTCGGATTGCTCCAAGAGAAGTTGGGATGGTTTCTCCTTGAAGAATGGTAAGTATTTGTATTAGCTCTTTGTGAGTTCCCAGAAGATTAAGGTTGATTTAACACATATTGTTGCATTAAAGTCTCTACTACCCCAATGTAAGTCACAAACCAAGTTTGATTGAAATGAAGATCCAATGCCACTCACGGTGTTTGGCTTTCCAATGTTCTCCAACACTCTTGTAAAGTTGTTCATAACATTCATGAGCATTCTTTGTTGGGCAGGGAAAACATCATTAAGATTCAAATTCATGTACCACTCCCCTTTGTTGAGCATTGATTTGGTTGACTTGTTGTTGCACCACCAGAGGTGTTATGGGCCCATGATAATTGTGGTTTGAAGCCATTCGGTTGAGTAACTCTTGGGTCTCTTCTGGAGTTTTTAATGAAATGGAGCCATCTGTGGATGCATCAACTATAGACTTTGTCTCTTGTGCCAACTTCTTGTAAAATGTTTGAATTTGCAACCGTAATAGGATGGCATGGTGGGGACATTTTCTCAACAACTCTTTAAAATGTTCTGAGGACTTACTTAGGCTCTTACCAATATCATGTTTGAAAGAAGTGATTTCATTACGCAATTTGGCGGTCCTTGATGGAGGGAAATGCTTTGCCAAGAACTCTTGTGCTAGTTGATTCCAAGTAGAGAAAGTGCCTTGAGCATGAGATTGAAACCACGCCTTTGCTCTATCCCTTAACGGGGAAAGGAAAAACTCGCATCCTCACGCAATCCAAATGTATACTATTGAATTTGAATCTCACCCTCCAATACCTCCTCAAAGTTTATCAAATAAGTGTAAAGATCTTCATGAGGACAGTCTCCAAACATAGCGTGTGATTGCAATACTTGAATCAAAGCGGGCTTAATCTCGAAATTATTTGCGTGAACGGGCATTCTTGCTATACTTGAATTGGCCCCATCAAAGTTAGGCATAGCATACTCTGTCAAAGGACGGACATTCATGTTCATTCCAATCCCATTTCCATTTCCAACACCACCAATTCCATGATTTCCAGCAGCTTCTTCTTGTTCATCATTTCCATTGTTCAAATTCCTTTAATTTTGTTTAATATTAGCCATTTCGACTCTTTCCAATTCTTGTTGAACTCTTCTTTGCTTCTGGATTACTCTAAGTTCCTTTTCTCTTTCAGAATCCAAGCAGATCAAAGGTTTTTTGTCATTCCTCACCGTGCACCACAAAGATCAAAATCCAAGTAATTAGTCACAAGTGCCAATTCAATCCACAAGACAAGATCACAAACATTAAGCAACTATTAATGAAAGACTAAATTAATAACAAAAGAAATAAAAGTGCCTAAACTAAATGACCATAAAGCACTCAATATTGCCAATATACCAAGGACAATCCCTGCCAACAGCGCCAAAAACACTTCAAGCCCTTATGTAGAGATCAAATTAAAGCAACCAACCAATAATAAAACCTCACCAAATAACTACACTCTACCTCACTTCTGCAAGTATACAGAGTTGGTAATAATTTAGGATGAGCGGGTATCCTTCCCACAAAGATTATTTGGCAAACAAGTACTGAGATTTATGGACCTGTATATAGTTAAGCCAGTCAAATAGATTAGAAAGATCCTAATCTAATCAAAGCCATAATGCATGTAAGCAATTTAAAACCAAAATAAGACTAAATTATCTACTAAAGCAAGTAAATGGAATTTAATGGCTGTGAAATTAAAGAACTAATGGACTTAATATAAGAAAGACAAGTAAATAAAAGCTCTTACTACAACTCTACTTTGACTAAATTATTTGAAGCAAGACTAAACTAGAAAGCAAGTAAACTAGGCCAACTAAAAGAACAATAGGAAAGCATGTGAATGAAGAAATTTCCATTTCTAGACTAGGATTGCAAAGTAAAGTGCTTTTAAAAAAAATATATATTTTTGGATTTTTTTGTAAAAGTAAAGAAATCCCACTAAGAATTAACTACAAATTTTAATATTTGAAAATTTTACCTAGAAAACACTAAATTATCTAGAACCCACTAAAACTATCTAATCAAAATTTAAACTTGCAAAGGATTAAAAACAAGATCTAAATTAAAATGAAAGAAAACTTTTCCATTAAACTAAAGAAAACTTGAGTCTCAAAATATCTATCCTAATCTACACTATTACTATGTGAAAAAAAAACTAACTGCATTACCTACTGTGTGTACTCACACACAGTATTGCTTAATGTTATAGTTGGAGTATTGCACAAGCTAAATGCGAGGTGACAAAAATGCCATCACAATATTGCTGAAACAAGTTTCCATGTGACATTGAACAAATATGGAAAATTCATGATCACGGCATGGAATTACAATGCATTAACCATTTTACGCTCCATGTTGCAACACGGAGAAATCGATTTCACGACATGGATGTTGTTTCCACCAAGTTTTCAATTCATCTTAAATTGCATTTTGGCCCTCATACTTTGCTCATTCCACCTTCCAACCTCCAATTTATAACCTATATACTATTAAACTGAATAAGTAACTAATTTAACTAAAATTCTAATAAAAACTCATCATATTTACTAATAGCTAAAATGTATACACATAATATGAATATTAACTAAAACACTCAATTAACAACCAAAATTCAAAATTTTGACTAACAAAATGCCATGATTTAGAGTAAAATAACTCTAGTTTACTAGAGTTATCATTAATCTTTACTGTTATACACCAAATAGTCTTGGGTTAAGGTTTGATAATGCCAATTTTCCATGAAAATTAATTGATTGGTAGGTTGAACAGTTAATGTGGTGGATGATTGGGTTATACGTAAATGCTTTGTAAGTTTGGTAAGAGAAGACAGCCCCCTTCTTGAGCCAATTTAGTAGATCTTAACACAAAATTAAGAGAGTTAAGCATTGATTCCAAGACAAATTTAGTAGCTTGATTTGATAGGGTAGTAGTCAGATCAAGATGCTATCTCTTTTAGTTGATTCCTTCAACTCCATGTTGAAAGTTTGAGTAGAACCATGAGCCAGACCAAGGGATTTATTCACAGATAGTTAGATCCATTGAACCACTTAAACTAATCAATTGATTAAAATCTTGGGAATTGGTTAATTGAACCCTAACCCGTATTACATTCATTTTCCTAATCTTCTTGCATTTAGTTTCAGTTAAATTTCTCCTAAAATCAACTCCTTCAAATAGTAATTCAACCAAAGAATTGGTAATTACCAACCAATCTTATGGGATCGATCCCTATTTCTTCTTGCTACTATTTGATCTTGTATATTTCCAGTGCACCATCTAGTAATATAATTAGTAGTTGATAGATATAGGTATTTTGTAAATGATACAACTCAATATGATTTATCGATATGCATCAATTCTACAGTTATTCACTATTAATTCAAAAGAGTACTTGTGGATAATTGTATAGTTGATTAATTAATTCGGAAGAACTAGGATCCTAAAAAAGGAATACACCAATACTAATTACTACACTATCTGTGGAGTGAGATTGAATTGACTTGATCATATATTCCATAGAATTTTAAAAAAACATAGTTTGATAGGATCGAAGTTTAACTTATATTTTTGTAGAATTTTATGCACAAAACTCTCTTCCTCTCTAAACATTTTCTCTTCCTAGACTTCTACCCTTTCTTTGCTACTTTGGCAGCAACCTTGACCCTTCAACCCTTGGCTAAAGGGAAACTTCATTCAGGGAGGTTCTTCAGCAACCGAAGGAGGAAGTTGAGTACATGGCCACAATCAAGCCATTGCAATCCTATAAGGGAGAGTCAACCATCTTTTTTTCTGAGGGGGAGGTCACCGACTTATCAAATCTTTTCAATTTGGCTTGATTGGCAAATTCTCACATGGGAATGAAGCATGGAGACCCTGAGAAAAAGTTTTCTTACTATTGGTTTTAAGAGAGAATCCTTTTAAGGATTCGTAGATTATAAGCATATATTAATGAGATTCATATTGGGGGAAGATTATTTATTGCTGGTTCAAGATATCATGGTTTGTTAATAGATTCTACATGAGATTTTTGAAATGGCATCCTCTATATCCTCTAGATAGATAACCATCCATTGTGCCTATTTAGATAACACACGAGGGCCTACCTAATATGTTTTTCAACAAACATTCTATATTTTCTTTGGCACAAGCAATTGGCAAACCATTGAAATTGGATCCTGCCACTGCTACATTATCCAGGCTGAATCTTGTAAAGGTTTGTGTTGAGATAGATCTGCTCAAATCACTGCCATCAATTTATAGCTTGGAGTAGGAGTAGAAGGAGTATGATAGAAGATCAATTATGAAGATTACATGCCATTATACTACATGACATGTCATAAGCAAGGGCACATCAAACTTCCAGCTATCAAGTGGAAGTTCCAGCAACTTATGACAGGGATCGTAAGAACAAGGAAGATAATCAATAGAAGAACATTCAGAAGTAAAATCATCAATAGTAGAATTTCCAGTTCCAGGCAAAACCTAACAACCGAAAGGCGATTGTTAGTGCAAATGAACGAAAGCCTTCAACTTCAAAATGGATTACAGTCAATATTCAAAATACAGGCTCTTCAGCGATAGCTCGTGATAAGGTGCAAGTAGCTAAAAATCAGCAACAACTTTCGAATTCCAATGTTTTAGCAAATCTGCCAATACATACCAAGGATTCCCAGCCATCTTCAGACAATGATAATGTAACCATTCAAACCAATGATGAAAAGTCTCCATCCAAATCTCCTAAAGAAATGGACAGTGATGTTTTCAAGCCAATACAGCTATGGTTTCAGCAAGAATCGGCGGAAATAGGGTTTTGGAGGGTCCAGATGTTAATCATTTATCCACTGGAATTATAGATGATCAAGCATGAATACTTTCACAAAAGGAGGATCAGCCCTCTGAAAGCCATGCATATGTTTTGAAAAATGATGCAGATGACAGTATCGAGTGTGATAAAGTCTATCAAATGAAAGCCTAGACAGAATTTTTTGAAGTTTTGTCTAGGAAAGTCATTCCTCCAGTTGACAATTTCACTTTAGTGGATAAACAGTAGTCGAAGAAGAAGAAATCATATGTGACACGACCCACTATGGTCACAAGAAGTGCTGCCAAGTCTCTCAATCAGCTTCCTGCTTCTGTTAATTTACAATGAATGCTCTTATCTAGAATATCAGAGGTATAAGTACTAAAGCTTCACTTAGACATTTGAAGAAGTTGTTGGAAATGAATAATTTTCACTTTTTGGCTCTCCCAGAACATATGTTGGAGGATTAAAAAAATTGATGATTTGGAAAATAAATCAGGGTTTTCTAGTTCAGTTAGTCTAATCCTTGCAGCAAGATTTGGATTTTTTACTTGGACGTTTGAAGAAGTTGTTGGAAATGAATAATGTTCACTTTTTGGCTCTCCTAGAATCTATGTTGGAGGATTAAAAAATTGATGCTTTGAAAAATAAATTTGGGTTTTCTAATTCAACTTCTAATCCTGGCAGGAAGATTTGGATTTTTCCGTCTAGTTCTATCATGGTTAATGCTGTATCTTTTGAAGATCAGGTGATGCATTGTTCTATTGACTAAAATGAGTTCTCAGTCCCTATTCTTGCTTCTATGACTTATGCCAAATCTACTCTTCAAAATAGGAGTTTATGGAATTCTTCAAATTCTTTTTCATCTTCAACTCAAGGTTCTTGGTGCGTGGGACGAGATTTCAATGCAATAAATGATGTATTTGAATATATTGGATCTGTTCAGCCTAATGTTACAAGTATTTCAGAGTTTATCAGCTTGCTAAATTAATGTGGTTTGCTCAAAATTCCTTTTTTAGGATCTAAGTTTGCTTGGATGGGTAAGAGAATGGGACATGTTGTTTGGGAAAGATTGGATAGAGTGGTATGCAATCAACATTTTCTGAATAACTTTTAAGATGTCTCTATACTAAAATATGACGTCTTCTAATCATGCTCCTATGGTTTTCAAAATGGAATCTTCACATTTTGTTGGACCTAAATTATTTAGATTCCTCAATATATGGTTGAAACATGAGACTTTCCTTCCAACTATGCAGGTCAGCTGGAATCAACTTTGTAGTGGTTCTCCATTCTGAAACTTTTTGGCTAGCTGAAAAGATTAAAACTTGATCTAAAATCTTGGAATAAACAACAGTTTAGGGACCTTTTTTAGAGTACTAACCATATGGAAGAGGCTGCGAAGCAACAGGAAATAGCAATTCAGTTAGCTCCAGTTAATGATAATCAAGTGGAATTATACAGGCATCAAGCATCTCTTACAAAGAGTTTGGCTGAGGAGGAAAGTTTTTGGAAGTAGAAGGCGGTCAAATAATGTAAAACAGCATAAGGAGGGAGATCACAATTTGAGTTACTTTCGCACCCATTTGAAGATAAAAATTAAGAGGTTGTGTATTAGAAGGCCACATGACTCTACTAGGACGCAATTGGAGGAAAGGCAACAACTTCAGCAAGAAGCAATTAATTTCTTTCAAAATTTGCTTTCAACTGAGGATTCTAAGTTTCACAGCAAGACAACCAACTTCTTCAAATAATACCACATTTGATTGATCCAGAGAACAATAAATCTTTGACGGCTGAACCTTTATTGGAGGAGATTAAGGAAGCGGCCTTTCTATGAGTTCTGACAGTGCTGTAAGAGTGGATGGTTTTAATGGAACTTTCTATAAATTTTGCTGAAAAACTATTTTTCAAGACTTGGTAGCAGTAGCTAGTAGTGGATTTTTTGAAGGCCAAGTTTTACCTGAAGTTGTCACTAGTACAGTAGTTTGCTTGACACCTAAACTGGATAACCCCTCCAGTTTCAGAGATTACAGCCAGGCCCATCAGCTTATGTACTTGTGCAAACAAAATTTCACAAAGTTGATTGCTAATAGACTCCAACATTTGCTTCCAAGATTATATCATTAGAACAAAGTGCTTACACTCAAGGTTGAATCATCTTGACAACATCTTGTTAGCTCAAGAGATGGTAGAGTTATTTGACAAGATGGTTAGAAGTGGGAATATGATGGTCAAGCTTGACATGACAAAGGCATGTCACAGGTTATCTTGGAATTTTCTTTATCAGATTCTTAGAAGATTTGGTTTTTCTGAATCCTTTATGAATCTTCTCTCAAATTGCCTGGAATTCAACTGGTTTTTAGTATTGTTTAATGGCAAACCTGTTGGTCTCTTTAAATCTAATGGGGGTGAGAAAAGCGGAACCTCTATCTTCACTGTTATTTATTGTCGATGCTGAAGTCTTTAGTAGAGGTTTAAAGAAACAATTTGCTGATGGATGTATCCAATACTCTGCCACTGCAAGGAATTCTATTACCACCAGAAGCCTAGTACTTGTTTAACCTATGTTGATGAATGTCATAATATTCCTAAATGGTGGTAAGAGATCTATTACTAAGTTGATGGATTTATTCAAGCTTATAAGAAGGCTTTTGGTCAGCTAGTGAATAAACATTAAATTAGTTTTTATCTGCCTTGTAAAATCCTCAAGCTAGGGTCAGGTAGGTGAGAAGATTAACTGGATTCAATAAGAAAGAATTCCCTTTCATCTATTTAGGGGCTCCTTTGAAGAAGGGTAGAAGTAAATGGACGTCTTTCAACCTATTGCAGACAGAATCACCAAAAAATTGTTTGGATGGATGTCTAAGGTTCTTTCATCAAGTTCCAAATTGCTTTTTATCAGGCATGTACGAAGCTCCATCCATTTGTATTTGTAGACTATGCTGTAGCCACAAAAATCAGTCCAAAAGAAAAATATTGAACGCAAAATGTTTGGTACATGAAGCCACATTCTGACAGATATACATCCTAATATACAATGCTTATAGGGACTCAGATAGAAAGTAACCTTGATCTGTAAGAGTGGAAATGGCTCTTATCTTATGACTTGAAAGAAACATTTTCTTGTGGAAGAACAGAATAAGAATTTCTTCTTATAATCTGGAAAATCTAGGAACAATAAGATTTAATAGAAAATATCGACAAATTCTTACGAAGACAAAAAATGAAATAAAAGATATTGAAAGATTATTTGTAGACCTCTTCTAGGAAGAAACTGAATGGGGCGAAAGGAAACAATAGATATCTTGGAAGAGTGATAAGCTCATAAATGTCTCAAGTTTTGTGTCACTTTGCCTCATTTTTCATGTATTCATGCAATAGTTGAGTTAATTAAGAGTTTAATTGTTTCATTCTTAGTTTTTGTAGGTTTGGAGTGAAAAAGGGTTAAAAGGATTGAAATAAGAAGAAAAGGAATCGAACGAGGCAAAGTATGCACAAACATGGTAGCAGTTTGGACACTATTTTATATTTTACGCATAACTTTCCCATCCGATGCTCCGATTGTGTTGATTCAAAATGTGTTGAAAAGCTAAGAGGAAAGTTTTGCATTGTTGCAAATTCCATAAGCATCAAGGTCAAAATAAAGGTGAAAATTGAAACAAGTGCACTAGAATTGGCGCACATGCACAAATTTCCTTGAGCAAATTCCATAGAGGAAATTTTTGGCTCTGTTAACCAACATTCACATGCTCGTATCCTTGCAAGCGTGCGAATGTTGGTTAGGGTTATTAAGGATTTTATTTATGACTTGTTTGTGAATTGAATTACCAAGTCCAATATTTACCCGAACAAGTTTTTTAGGTATTAAAATTTCTAACGAGAACAAGTTTTTGGTACTTGGATTGATGTGATTGTGGGTAGTGCCCATCACTGGTACCTACATTGATATGATTGCAGGTATTGCCAATCACTTGGTACATGCATTGATGTGTTTGCAGGTAATGTTTATCACTAGTACCCATAGTAGGAGCGGGGATGAAAACTAGTCCTACTCCCAAGGACTTGCTCAATTATGGGTATGATTCTAAAATTTCATTAGTTGAAAAAGGCTGCCAAAATAACATCACTTGGTATGATTCTAAATACAAAAAATTAAAAAATAATCATCCTAAAGAAAAAATAGAATTAAAAGAATTAGCTCATCAAAAATCACCCAAGACATCTCAATAATTGTTCACACGAATAATCAAGAATTAATCCACTATCAGGAGTAGTCTAAGAATTCAAGAACTCAAATCCTAATAAAACCCTAGACATGAAATCCGCTGTGTATGAATATAGACATTTAACAAAAAATCAGTTTTCAAGACACTCAAATCAAATCAAGCAAACTCTTAGAATTATTCTGAATACCCTATAGCTTAATCTTCTTACACCTCTCCACTAATGTAGATAGCCAACTCAATTTAAATTAGATAAGACTTTTAACGTTGTAACGTTAGGCTAGGTTACTGGCTAATCAGAGAAGGGATAAGGATATCACAAAACAATAAAAAAAAAAAGAGTTTTAAATTAATTGCTGGCCACACATTAAAATAAAACTTCTCTTTAACATTAAACCACCTATCCATACAGAGAAATAACCCCATACTTAATCAACAAACACCCATGAAGAATTTTATACAACAAAAAGTCCTTCAATTTTTAGCCCAATAGGCCAACATTTTTTCTAACATTTCTGTCATAATTCTTTTCATCATTTTTTCATGTCCGCTCCCACTACAGGTGCTAGTGATAGGTATTACCCGCAAACACACTAATGCAGGTACTAGTGATGAGTAGTACTTATAGTCACATCAATACAAGAACCAGTGATGGGTACTACCTGTAATTTTCATCATATCAATGCAAGTACCAGTGATGCGCACTACCTGCAATTTTCATCATATCAATGCAAGTACCAGTGATGGGCACTACCTGCAATTTTCAAGAGATTATTTTTTCATTCAATCACCCCCTTCTTGCCCCATAAATGTGCACTACTCACTCATACAATTTACCTCCCTCATTCAACTACCTTCACCCCCATACATTCCCTTAACAATTAATTATGTGCAATAAATCTCTTAATGGGACATTTAGGTTAGAAAAATAAAAGAAATCATTAGGTTCGTAATGGCAGGTAAAATGAATCTTAGTGAAAAAAAGCGAATGCTACTTCTCTCCATTCATTACAAATTAAGTCTCAAATAGGGTACTAGGGATAAAAATTTCAAAATAAAGGTTGTCTTGAAAGGCTCAAACAACCAAGAAGGTTCTACTCTCATCTTTAAACCATATCAAGTTGTCTATAAAATTTTGCCTCAAGAATGTAATAAAGCAAGTTTTGGGATGCAATATAAGTGAGTTTTCATAATTATTTCTAAGTGTCAAAAACAAAAATAATTATGGCTAAATGCTCAAGAAATCTCAGAAATCGTGCAAGGAAAATGTTAACACCGACTACTCATCTCATGAATGGTTTAGCTCAAGAATCACCATGTATAAAATAAAAGAAACGTGCTAAACATTGTAAAATTTACAAATTTTGCGAATTTCAAAGATTTTCAGCTAATTAAAAAAAAAAATTCAGAAATCTTGAAAAGCTCTCAAATCAAAAGAAAAACTAAGATATTACAACAAAAATGAGCAAACTACACCAAACACTATAAATCCAGATAACTCCCCACTCCACACTTAAAAAGAAGCATTGTCCTGAATGTTAAAGAAAATAAGAACATAAAGAGATAAAGGAAAAGCTTCTCTAGCAATGAAGAATGCTTGGTGCAATGTATCCCAGCATAAATAACCTCGATATGAGTTGGAACCTAATAACTAGAACAAAATAAAAATGATAAGAACTTCAAGAAATTAGGAAAAGAAAAAAAACAAACACAACCTAACATATTTAAGCAACCAAATGTAAAGAACAATAAGAAAACAATAAAATCTTTGGTTGCCTCCTAAGAGGTGCCCTTGTTTATAGTTTGTGGACCAACTTCGACATGGTTGATTATTCCAAGCACTTAAGGATGGTCAGCAATCCTTTCCCTTTTGGCTTCCACGGGAAAAGCTTGACACCATTTTTCTCTACTATTAAAGCTTGATTCCCGGTTCTAACTTGAACTTGTCCTCTCTCTATGCATTTGCCAAAGCTAGTGTACCAATTATCGCATCAAGTTGCTTCTCAAACCACTTTTTCTTCTTCCTGCTCATGGTCATTTTCCTCATACCTTTATTTTCCACTCTTATGAAACCATTTCTTGATTCTTTTTCATTCACTTTCATCATCAAGTTGTTTATTCTCTGACTTAATTTTTGAATCTTCCTTTGTTTCAACAACATCTTTGAGCACATTTCTTTTACCCACTTTGGGTGCCTTTTCTTCAAACCAGAATACAAGTGAATTATGGAATAATTATTACATTTTTGTACAAATATTGGAACATTATCATCATAATTAAAAATATCAATTTTATTGATTCATTATCAACTTGCAAAATCAACTTCCCTTTGTTAATGTCAATTAAAGCAAGTGCGGTTGATAAAAATGGCCTCCCTCAGAGAATCAATTGAATCTCATTATCTTTGCAGGTGTCCAATACCAAGAAATCAATGGTAAACACCAACTTTTCTACTTTATCAAGCACATCCTCCAACAAGCCAAATGGTTTTCTCTCAGAAAAATATGCCAATTGCAGTGTAATGTTTGTTGGTTTTTGGATTGGTGATCCCTAGCTTATCATAGATGGTTTTTGGCATTATATTGATGCTCGCCCCCAAATTATAAAGTGAATGATGCAACGTTTTACCTCCTATATTCACTGGTATAGAGAAACTACCAAGATCCTTGAACTTAGTGGTAATCTCTGTTGAACAATGGCATTACATTTGGCATCAAGGCAAACTTTATCATCATCATCCCATTTCTACTTCCTAGTCAAGAGATCCTTCATAAATCGAGCATAATTGGGCATCTGATTAAAAACAACAATCAAATGGATGTTTACATTAAACTTTTTAAACATATCCAGGAATTTGTGGATTTGTTTCTCTTTTTCCTCCTCTCACCGATGTATCCAATTTCAAGGGTTCCTCCACTTGTTTTTTCTTTGGCTCTTTAATTTCATTCTCCTTTGTCATCTTCTCATCATCATCTTCAACTTCAATTATCTTGGATTTTTGCTTCTCAACTTCTTTATCTACCTTTCTCTTCTCCATTGACACAAACAATTCCCTTCCACTTCTTAAAGATATAGCATGGCATTGCTACTTTGGATTTGGAATGGTATCACCTGGAAATGCCCTAGTTACTCTCTCATTGTTTTTTTGAGCTAGCTGTCCTGATTGAAGTTCCAAATTCCTTGTAGAATCTTGCAAATTCTCATACTTCCTCCTTTGCAATTCGTGCTCCCTCTACAAAGTTTCCAATTCCCTCCTCAAATTATCTTCGTTGGATTGATCATGGGTTATATGTGAAGGATAATTGGGATTTTGTGGTACGGGTCTTGGTTGTGGTAGTAGGTATGAGTTATTTTGTTGAGGTGCAAAATTTAGGGCATTCTTTGGTGAGGTTCTAGCAAAGCTTGATATAGCCTAGAAGATGAAGCTGGGTTGGAAAAATTTAGTTGTGGCTAGTTAGATTGGAAAGATGGATTTTGAATATTTCTTTGATTACTCCATGAGAAATTTGGATGATTACTCCAAGATGGATTATAGGTATTACCATAAAAAGTAGGTGGGTTTCTTGAGCTAGAACTTTGGTTGGAAATCAATTGAACTTGCTAACCTTGCACCATGGGTGCTTCACAAATGCTATTTTGATAGTTTCCTCCACAAAAGTCACAATTTAGCATCCTTGAGGTGCTGAAGCCATGGAGTTCACTGGACTCTTTCCCATGTTTTCTAGGGTCTTTGTTAGATTTGTCATAATGCTGCTCATCATACCCAGTTGAGCTAAGAAAACATCATTGAGATTAATCATACCTCCTTGCTGGGCATTGACTTGTTGCACTTATTGTCGTGGTTGTTGCTTAGTAGAAGCAATGATTGTCCAGTGGTAGCAGTGGGTTGATGCTATCCTTTCAAAATTCAACAATTCTTGTGCTTCCTTCAGAGTTTTAAGAGGAAAGGCGCCCCCTGTTCTTGCATCTACAATCAATCTCGTTTCTGAAAATAATCCATTATAGAATGTTTGAATTTGTAACCACAATGGAATGGCATGATGTGGACACTTTCTAAGCAACTCGTTAAGTGATCCCATGCTTCACTTAAGCTCTCTCCAGTGATTTGTTTAAAAGAAGTAATATCATTATGGAGCTTTGTAGTTCTAGATCGTGGAAAGTGTTTGGCTAAAAAACCATGAGCCAATTGATTCCATGTAGTGAAAGTACCCTGCTCAAAAGATTGTAACCAAACCTTTGCCTATCTCTCAATAAAAATGAAAAGATCACATTCAAATACAATTAGGATTCACTCCATTGTATTTGAATGTGTCAATAAAGTTTTTAAAATTTATGAAATGTGCAAATGGATCCTCGTTTGGGCCAACTCCAAACATAGTATGAGTTTGAAGCATTTGTATCAAGGTAGGCATACTTAATCTCAAGGTAATTGTCTTGTACTGGTATTTAAACAATTCTAGAAGTTGCCCCTTCAAAATTTGGAGTAGCATAATCTCTAAGGGGTCGAGGATTAACATTACCCCTATTTCCATTATTGGTTGCTACTTCTTCTTCATCCCTATTATTATGAATCTTCTGCCATTATATTTTCCCAATTATTTAATTCTTGTTGCTCGTTGTAGATTTTGTTTCGGGTTTGTTCAATTTCCCAATCACAAGGATATAGCGAATGTTCAGAAGAATGAGTACCTAAAACCATAAACTACATGAAAAATTAAGTTATCAAAATCAGATCCGGAAGAGAAATTAACAAAGAGCAATTGCAAATAATTAAAAGAAAATAAAAAGTCTAATCTAGTAAGGTTTGCTAAACCTAGTATTGCCACCAAGAATAATCCCCAGCAACAGTGCTAAAAACTTTCTTTTTTTTTTTGCACTCTGGAGAGCTCTTCATTGATATTGTTTTTACGTATTTATGTTCACTTTACTTCTTTGTTACAATTCATAGTTCTAATTTAATTTTATCGCATTTAAATTTCTTAATTATGTTCTTTAGATAGTTAATCAAAGTTTTATTTCGCTATTCCAATAGTTGGTAGAGCTAATTGCTTTCCATTAGATTTCATAAATTTTAACATTAGCTTTTATCTTTACTCTTTCTATTGATTAGAATAAATTTAATTAGGTAGACAAAGTAGGTAAAATTAAAATCTTTTTAATTAATTTGTTTAACTAGTAAAAGGTTTGTGAACCTTGGTAATTGTTCCGTAATCCTCGTTGGAACAATCCTTACTCACCTAATTTACAAACTTACCTCATATCCTTGTGAGCGTGTGAATGTTGGTTAGGGTTATTAAGGTTTTTGTTTATAGCTTGTTTGTGAATTAAATTACCCAGTCCAATATTTATCTGAACAAGGAGAATTTCCAATCCTAAGCTTGAAAATGGCTTAAGAGTCCAGGAGTTAGAGAATACAGTGTCTAAAGGAATGTCAATGAAGCTCTGGTGGTATTTGTTGAACCTCAATTATGATAATCATGTTTTGATGATGACCAAATCATACTAACGGTTTGCAGTCAAGTGTGCAGAAAAGCAGGAAAGATTGAAGTTCGGACGCAAGAGAACGTCCGACAAAGAAGAATCTGAAGCAGAGAACGGATGTAGGAGAGCCTCCGAAAAGAAAGGTTTTCGGACGCAGAAGAGCGTCCGAAACACGACCAGGAGAACGGACGCAAATGACCGTCCGAAGAGAAGAGCTCAAAATGAAGAAGTTTCTGTCAAAGCTGTAGGACGCATACAACTGTCCGAAGCACTGTTCATAAAGTTATCGAACGCATCATCGGACGCAGAGGCTTTGCATCGGACGTCCGAAAGGTCCATCGGCTAGTTCATTCAGACACACATTCACAGCATCGGCCGTCCGGAAGACCAAACGGCTAGTTTCTAAAGAAATAGAAAATAGCCTTTAGAAAGCTGTTGGAAGAAATTTCTAGGCTTAGTACTATAAATACCCCCTTGTCTGTAATTGTGAATATATACAGAGTAGAACTACTGCATTCAATAAAAAAACTTGTAAGAGCTATTTGGGAAGAAATAGACTAAAATATTGTGGGTTGTATTGGTTTGAGTAGTGTAGTTCTCTTGGCTCAACTAGAGGGAATTAATGTGAGCAAGAGTAGACTAGTGAGTGATCTTCAAGAGTAAGACTGGAGGGATAACACTGTACAAAAGTAAGGTTGTTGTGTAAAACACTTTGGCTCAACTTGAGGGATTTAGTTGATGCAAGGATGAGCCTACTCTGTGTACAAGAAGGTTATTGCCACACCTTCTTTGAAGAAGCACTACTAGTGGAAATACTCCAAACTTGAGAAGCTTGGGAGTTTCATTTGATACTCTCTATCTCTATCTTTATATTTGTTCTTTAAGCTTTAATTGTTGACTATTTATTATATTCATTTGCGCTTAAGGGCTTATTTGTTGCATTTCCATTAAGCACATTAAAAAGGTTAATCTATGCTTTGTTTTTTAAACAACCTAATTCACCCCCCCCTTCTCAGGTTGCTTTTGGGCCAACAGTCTTTTAGAACAAGGAAATCTCTTTGGAGTAAATTTAAGAATAAGAGATATCTTCTACACACAATGCATCCTAAACTGGTGGAAATTAATACCTCTTCATCTCTCACTAGAAGAGAATATTAGCATGTAGGGAGATAGTGGAAGAACAGATTGAGGATTGGAATAGTGAGAAAGTTATTGATTTGGATTTTTCTCCAAGAAAGGATTTAAAGCTTCTCCACGCTTGGTCTGGTAGTCAATAGAACATGAATATTATCAAGGAATATTGTCTAGCTATGAACATTCACGAGTTCAACAATAAAAGATTAAGCTTAAACCAAGGGCTTGATAAATATGCATGGAAGCTTAATTCAGATGGAAGGTTCATAGTTTATCCTACTATTGAAATATCAAAAATAGAGCTTCAAGACTTTATTAAAGGGATATGATTTGGGACAAGAGATTGCCACTTAAAATATCTATATTTATCTGGAGGTTACTCAAAGATGCTGTACCTTTGGATGAAATTATGAAGAGGAAAAGCTTTCTTTTACCATCCAAATGTGAATTTTGTGATGAGGAAGAAAGTATGGATCATATCTTATGAAGGTGTAAGATTGCTCAATTAACATAGGTGCATTTTATGAATATAATTGTAGATAACTTCAATGGCTCATCTTTGAAGCAAATTCTTAACTATTGACGGATTCATTCATCCTTGGCTTCATTGTGAGGTATTATGTATAAATTGCTTCCTTCTATTATCTATTGGAAATTGTGGAAAGCTAGGAACAGAAGTTATTTTGAAGGCATCAGAAGTTGCTCAACTCAAATAATACAAGCTGTCAAATCTTTTATGCATATGTTTTATCCATTGCATTTCCTTTCCTCCCTAATGTCTAGGTTCAAAATGCTTTAAGATTGTCTAACTAAATTATTTTTCCTACTGATTATCAAATTCCAAGGTACATGTTATTGTCCAATGGAACTTATCTCCACAAAATAGTTTCAAGTTGAACAAAGGAAGGATAGGTTTAGCAGCTGGTGCTGGAATATTAAGAAATTCAGAAGAAGCAACTCTACTACTGTTATCTCTCTTAAAGAGAGTTATTCACATGTTCTTTGACTAGGGTTTTACTCAATTTTTAAGAGTTTGTGTTTAATAACAACAGGTGTTTTGGCAATTTTAGGGTTCTAGTCACAAAATATTATTTTATATATTTTTAATGTTTAAATACATTTATTGGTGTTTTTCTAGGTTTGACAAGTTTCGGTGATTAAACAGGGACGAAAATGGAGCAAAATGGAAAAACCCACTTAGTGGACCCAAGGCACAAGTGTGCCTCAGAGACCTCAGACTCACTCACATTACAGCCAAAAAGGGGAAAAAATGAGTTTTAAGTATTTACGACTTTTCGAGAAGCATTTTTTACCTCCAATAGTGTAAAATCCTAAGGAGCACTATAATACATGTTTTAGGAGGAAATAATAGAACGTAGCATAGAATTAGGTTAGTTATAATGTAAAGTAGCCATTTGGGAGAAGATCATCAAAAGATTGAAGATCATCCTTCCAAGAGCAGATTCAACAACGAGAAGGCACAAGGATCAAAAGCCTATTTTTTCTTCCTCATTCTTTCCTTTGTTATTTCGCACTCTTTTAATCACTGGGAATCAATCTGTTGATATATTTAATCTCATGATTATGCACTAAATTCATAATTAGGGATTGTTTAGATTTTACCATCATAATTTTTTGATGCGATTTTATTTGTCCTTTTTCATTTCACATGTATGTTTAATTATTTGAATTAATCTTAATGCCTTTAGATGATTGCTTACCATCTAGAGTAATTTGTAGTCCTATTTTGAAATTGTGGACTGGTCAACGTTAGTAGATTTGAAATGATTTTGACAAGAACTTCAATTACCATTTATGAATTGTGAAATTGAAATAAATGAGCTCAATTAATTGGATTGGTATCAAATGAAAAATACATCCTATGTTTAATATCCATAGGTTTCTTGTTTGTTTATTTAGTTGGTTGTTTCTTGTTTTAATTATTATTTCACTATTTTATTGTTTAGATAGAGTTTAGCCTATGTCATTTTGGTAATTGTCAGCTGTATTAAGCTTACTCCTTGTTAGTACAATCTCTACTTTTAGTGTGTTACTTGTTCAATTCGTATACTTGTGGATGCGAATTCGTGCACTAAAACCACTTGTACCTTGTGTGTAGATTAGATAGCAGACAGCGGCTTATGCTTTCCACTTCTCAAAATAGTTATCAAGTCTTGTGCCAGAAGTTAAGGCTCTTCTGGAGGGGTTACAACTTTGTGTTTGAATGACAATCACCAATCTTCTGGTTGAACTAGACACTTTAATCTTAGTGTACGTTCTTCAAGGTTTGTCACGATGTCCATGGAGTATCTATAATACGGTCCAGTAATGCAACCAAATATCAAGGAACATGAACATCACCTTTGTTCTTTTCTACATTCAGGAAAGGCAACAAGTTGGAAGATTGGTTGGCTAATCAAGGTTTTGTAACTAGAGATAGCTTTGTTTCTTACAGTACTACTTTGCATAGATTAACCAGGGCTATTGCTCAATTAAATAGGAATGGTTGTAAATCTTTAAGAATTCAGCATTAGATCTTCTTGATTATGGTTTTATAACTCTATTTCCTGGAAGTTTTGGTTTATGTCCCCCTCCTTGTGCATATCATTCTTAAAATTAATAATATGGGTGACAGATGCCCTACCAATGGATAGGTTGTTTAACCAAAAAAAAAAATCCATAATTTGTTAGTTGGGTAAGTCAATTTCCCTAATGTTACTTTTATTTGAATTTACCTCAGTGTTTAAGTGATTTCATTTTATTTTCTTGCGTTTATTTTATTTTAATTAGTTCATACCATTAAATTCAATTATCTCAGATAACACTTCAATATGATTAAAATAATTTGTTAGTTGCAATTTAAGTTAATCTTTTTAATCCAATATTTATAGTCTTTATGAGAACAATACTCCTACTTATATATCACTTTATTACTTGAATTACTAGTGCACTTGCTAGTATAGTTAGCACGCATCACCAAACAACATAAGGTTTTCTTTAAATCGGTAGCAATTACATATGTTATATAAAATATATTTTTATTATAATTCTTGAATTCAAACCATATAGTACGAAAGTTCTCTTTTGTTGTTTTCTCTTATAGATTAGCTATAGCTTTCACTTATCTACTTTTCTTCCATAAAACTCCTAACCTAGGCCTTAATATTACTACCTCCATAGGTTAAAGCTTTACCTCTTCTACAATAATTGCACTCAAAATATGCAAGTAAACAAAATTTTCAACTAGAGTCTGCTTTTCAGCCAGTACAACAATAATAACTTTCCTAGCTATATATTGGTAATTCGACATGTACGAGTTGAAGTCATAGAACATCAATTTTCTAGCTCTTGTTCCTGGTTGCTCTTAATGTCAACTTAAACTAGTTCCAATACAATCTAATAAATAAAAATGACTTCTAAAATCCATCTTGTCTTATATGTGTGAATGTGTTAAATATGTTAGTTTAATTAGGTTAGTTAGATTTTCTTTGTAAAATTGCCCTCTTTATAATGTTTAATTAATAATTACCTTATATCCCCAAAATTTAATGGCTTTTTTATACTTATTATTGCTATTTATGAAAATTCACATTGCACTTTTACATAGAAATATAGATTTCAATGAACAAATACCTTATTTTTCTTTAGAAAATAGAGTTTCGAACGACAAGGATATTATTTGTGAAGAGATTTCAGAAATTTCTTCATTATTGCTTTCAAAAAGTTAAAGAAAAACAACAACAAAAAATAAAAGCGCATTTCTTCCCTCTAACCATGAAATAGAAGGATGTAAATAAAAATAGAAAAAGGCTACAGTATGAAAGTTTATTTCTTTAAAGGCAATTACTAAACAGCCTTTATTTACTAATGATAACTCTCTCAAAGAGAATTATTTAATCTTCATACATTTTAACTATAGTTTTGCTGATTTTCTAGTTTTTGTATGCTAGGTTCTACATGTTTGTATGCATTTTAGCTTGTTTACTAGTATTTATTAGTCTTAAATTATTTTGAAGTTATAAATTCATTTTGGAACATCCATGTAGGCTAGGAGGCAAATTGAATGGAAAATGGAAACTAAAAACGATGAAAAATCGGCTCCAAAGGTAGCACGGCTGGCGATAGAAAATTTCCCACATTGATCATAGGTATACAAGATCGTTCAAGTACTATAGTTTTGAGAGGGATGCTATATCCACAAGGATTGCATGATAAGCACTAAAATTGTTGGCCTTGTTACTATTTGAGCAGCCAAAATTTGAGAGAATAGATTAAATAAATGAAAATAACATAAAGTAATGTAAGGCAAAGTACGATTAATGTGCAAGATGAAATTAAAAAACTTAAAATATTAGGATATTTCATTTACCCATTAATCAGGCATAGGTCAAATTATTTTAAGCTACAATTCTAGTCTCAACAATTGATGGTTGAATTCCCTTAATTAATTACTGCTTGCTCTCGCATAACATTAACACTCTTTTGCCTCATTATTTGTATAATATCATAGCACAAATAATTAAGATAAAAGGCATGACCTTTTGGCCTGTGGACTTCTTAAAAGAGACCACACAAGTTGCAGTAATCTATTTCTGGCATTCACTCAACTTATAGTGTTCGTTACTTAATCTAAAATTTGTTATTCACTTTTTGGTCTTACCACAAATTTAAATAATCGTTGAAGAAATTATTAGAGACTTGAAAGCATTAATAACATTTTTTTAACAGTTAACTGCCGGTTTCTTGGTGGGAGGAGAAATAACAAAAGCATAAAGTGCAAAAGAAACTGAAGAAAAATAAAATCATTATAGATTAGATCTCAATCTCAGAATAGGAATACCATAACTATCTAAATGTAGCAAACCTTTCAAGAAAGATGAAACCGAGAAGAATTAAGAGTTAGAAGATGTTGATGGAGGAACCCATGCAAGCAAGATGGTCAGCCACTGAATTAGCCTCACGAAGCACATGCGTCAACCTAAAGTTTCCTTGAGAGATAAGATAGCGCATTTCGCAAATAGAGCCATCAATCTTCCAAGGAGTTAGAAGAGAGCCATCATCAAATTGCAAAGAATTTCCAAGTCTGATTCCACGCAAACTTCAAAGAAACCCGAGATATAACACATGCGTAGTGTTAGAAAGTAAATCAGATAACGCAGCGGAATTTAAAATTTTTACTTTCCTATCACGGATCACCTTGATTAATTTATGCGTAGTACAAGAAAAGTATAGAGATTGTACCTTAAATTGCAGTAAAATCTCCAATATGTTTGGGACGTCGATCCACAAGCCGCACAGGTGTCCGGCCTCTAATGGTATCCACACAGATAATTAAATCAGGAATCTTCACAAGATTGATTGACCCAAACCACGGAGTGCTAGTTCCTAAATTATTTTTCCTTTTTCAAAACCGTGACAATCACGTTTTTTCCAAAAAGGATTTGACGGCCCTTTTTGTTTTTATGGCCGAAAGTAGTACAAGTACTAGTCTTACTTTTCGTACTCCTACTTTTATTTTTTTAATATATATATATATATATATATTATAATATATCATATATATAATAATATAGAATCCCAATCAAATTGGGTTTAGGGAATTACAAATTCTAATCAGTTTGGGTCATGGGTATAATTATAAAACCATTAGGACTCTTAATATGTCTTACATATTAACTCCTAATATTTATAACTTATTATACTTAAACCCAAAAGTTAATTTATCTCATAAATTAATTCATAAGTATCTCATACTTATCAAATCATTTTAATCCTGAATTAATTATCCTTAAGTGTGTGACCCTTTAGGCTCCCAATCACGTTGGTAATAAGTATAAATTATAATCCTAAATTAATTAGGATTAGATAAATTAAACACCTTTAATTTATCATTAATTCTCCAATTAATTAATTTACACCTATAGACTGATCAAGATTGGCTTCTAGCAAAGCATCATGACCACCCAAGTGTTGAGATATGTCAAGTGGTTCGACATCACCCATCCGTGACTAGTTCTCCTGTAATTAATATCCTTTCACCAACCTATATCCCGATTAATTCAAGAATACAGATGTAATGCCAACTCTTATCGAATTAATCAAATTTTACTTCTTACCAAAATACAACTCACTTGAAATAGATTTTAAGACACTCTTAAATCTATTTCCACTTTGATTTAAATTTTAGTGCTTATCATGCATTTCAAGAATGGCTGTACTGGGATATACTCTCCTACTATAAGGAGTGGTGAATCCTCTATTGGTCATATCTTATCTTCTCATGATTCATATTATACCCGAACTCTACAGTATGTGCAACTCATTAAGAGTAACGACTAATAGAGCCAAAGAATAATAATCCACAGTCAAGATAAACTAATGACCTCAAGTCAAAGGACCATTACACTACTATCACAAAGAGATTAATCCACTGGCTATTTAAATAATAATCCGTGTGGAATACTCTTAGCGGATCAATCCGATGCTCTTATTCTTAATAAGCATCCACATACTCTTATGTGCTAATCTACTAGTGTCATACACTACGATTAGGGATATACACGAATAAAATATAATTACATCATAACTCCTTATGATTTTATGTATAAATATTTTATTCGTTAAATGCCATATTACAAAATATACATAAATATAAAAGCGTAATTTATCCCTAAAATTAATTGGCTTTAGGGCATACACTAACACGTAGTCCATCTAAAAGAGCACGAGATTGTGCGACCATGTTAGTAGCCTGACTGTAATAGTTAGCCGAAGCCAAAATAAGAGAAACCAAAGAATCCCAAAGCACCCAACCACCTCTAGCATGTCCTGTGCTGAGGAAGGAACCATTAATATTCAGCTTGAAAGTTCCTAGTTGCGGTAAAATCCACTGAACAAGTACTGGGGTTTCAGAAGGAATCTCAATACCTTACATGGAAGAGATGGATGGGTGTAGCATCATCATGACCGTAGGAAGGGTGTATAATACTAATCTGGGTAGCCATGTCACTATTTAATAGCCGAGAGGGGGTTCTCATGAATATATAATTAGGTTGTGTGCTAGAAAAATTTGTGAATATATTAAAACTGGAAGCAGTAACATCAATTGAGCATCCACAGAAGGAGATGAATGAATCCACCAAAACTGGAGCTTATGCAGCAAGCAAGAGATCTCCAGTCTAGGAATGCCCATAATGGATTCAAAATCTGACCATATCTTCTTTGAAAACCAGTAATCTACAAAAATATGCTCCAAAGACTCCACAGCATTGCCAAAGCAACAATTGGAAGGCATAGCAAAACCCATAGTCATCAAAATATCAGCAAACAGTTCAATAATTTCAAAAGAAAAATAGAAATTTTGAGAGTGATCCATGCACTCCAAATATAGGCTCTTGAGTTGAGTTTATTGTGACCCCGAAGAGCATCATAGGCCGAGGTAGTTGTATGAATATCCCATTGCAGCACATATTCCAAATTTTAACGTCTCTGTCTTGAGACAAATAAAATAGGAAAGGAGAGAATTTTTTGTATTTCCTCATAAGAAAGCAGTTGTTGCAAAATATCAAAATTCCATCTATGCTCATTAGAATACAGAGATTTAATTTGAATGTTCCGAAGCTCAACATCATACATAAATTTAGCATTAATAACATGTTCAACATGTTCGAAAGCATAAATAACAAAACAAATGCTCAAGTAAAGAAATTTACCACAAATGAGTATAAGAACAAGAGATAATGCCATTGCCATGGCAAGTTGGTTACATCTCAAAACTCTAACTTAAACTTCTCAATATATAATTAAGTAAAAATAACCATAGAAATAAATTAAAAGACATAATATCTAAAAAACAATAGTAAATGAATACTGAAATAAGCTAAAATCCAAAAGAAATTGATACAAGTCTTCAAGGTTTGAAATTCCTCCTCCTTGACTTCTATGGTAAAGATAGATTAAAAATAGTAGTAAGGACCCACCTTTTATAGTTTTAAGAGGTAGAAAGCGATAGGATTGGATTTGGCTTGAAAACCAAACACAAGGGGTATCGAAACCTTAAGAAATCATCAAAGAAGCAAAGCTGACACCGTGCATCAAAATCTCAATCTTCTACTGCTGCTACCGGTCACTTGGCTGGTTATCCTGATGATGTTGATTAGTGACACATAGCATCTTCCCTTAATTGATCTAGAAGTGCCTACGTGGCAGCCTCATTAAGGGCAATTATGTAATTTAACCTCAGTTGAGCTAGCATAGTGATAGCCTCATGCCTCCTCCTGTACATCTATAAATAAGGGGATTGGGTGCTAAGAAAAAGGGATCAAAACTTAGATAATTAGACATACACTTTCTACCCAGTTCTTTCACTTTCTCTCTCATCCTAGAATCTAATTCTAGCTTTGTCATTTGGCGCCATCTGCAGGAATAGACAGATTTCATCTCTTTCAATCAATTCTCAGTATCATCTGAGTTGTTTGTTTTTTGCTTTGAGGAGGATGAAGAACCGTGGAACACGCCAAACTGCTAGCAAGGAAGCGGAGGCGAGCAATCAACACCTCGTGGTGCATACCGACGAGCCAGAAAACGTAGGTACACCAGCCGAGGCTCAACAAAAGCAGGATGATATCCTGAAGTACATTGCTGATCATTTCGAGTCTTTCTAAGCATTTGCATAGCAGCGCGAGAGCCAAACTCCATCCGAGTGCTCGAACCGAGCAGACACTCCACAAGCTGAACAGCAACGCTCTCCCGGCCGACGACCTGGAAAACAGCCAGTTGAAGCTATGAGCCCAACCGACCTGCGCCACAAATTGACAAAGTCAAGCTCAGATGGATAATCTGATGAGTCACACTCATCGACGAGTGGATCAAAGAAGTTACCAATGCCTGAGAGACTAGGTGCACAATCCTAAAAAAAACCTGATTCAAGAGGACCCTTCTCGGCTGTTTTAAAATAGCTCGAGGAGTAGAGCCTCAAAAATACAAGATTCAAGAGATTTTGAGGAAAAACAATTTACTTCTGAATACTCCTGCTACGACAGAGATTAATTCACAATCTCGATCAATATTGAACCTCTTCCAATGCAATTCAAGCTACCAGACCTCGACCGCTACAAGTGAGAATCTGATCTGTCTGATCACTTTCAGCACGTGGTAGCGATCACTAGCCTTTATGACTATAGTGATGCAACCTGCTGCAAGTTGTTTACCACCACTCTTCGAGGTCCGGCACAAAAGTGATTCCAGGATCTTCTGATGAACTCAATCGTCACTTTCAATGACATGGCGAAGTCCTTCCTTGGCCACTTTCGGAGCAAATCAATATTGCAAAAGGACACGTCATACCTCATGAACATTCGGCAGAGGTCCGATGAGTAGGTTAATAAATTTGTGGACCGCTTCAATGATGAGGTGGTCCAAATCAAAAATATTGATGAAAGAATTCTGGTGGCTGCTTTCTGCAGCGGCATCTGACCTGGTACCTTCAACACCGAGCTGGCCAGGTAAAAGGATGTCGAGTTCCTATTTTGAACTTTCGTGGTCAACACGGTCATGATACCGAGGCCTGCAACCATCTGAAGGTTGAAATCGAGTCGCCAAGAGACAGTGAAACACCGGTCCAAAGCATCAGAGGCACAAACGAACAGAGTCGCAGAGTTCCAAATAAATGCTGCCAATCGAGAAAATTCGGCACAACCTCGCCTGCCTCGTCAACAGAACCGAGGCGGCCAAAACAGAAACAATCCTCACTATTCGGGGTGATAAACAGAAACCAAGATGAACAGATCTGTGTATTCGGGGTGATAAACACAATAGCCGGAGGGCTGGTTGTGAAACCCAGTATTTTAATAGCCTTGTTCTTTGATTTTTAACTGGTTTAAAATGTTTTTCATATTATTTTTAGTCATTAAGTACTTCAACTTATTCGTTTTTCAATTCGGCAAATTTTTCGATTTACGCGATTTCGGTACCGGCGGGTAAACGGGTCAAAAGTTGGACTAAGTGTAATTAGTGCATTGTGGTGTCCTGACTAAGGTGAGTGTTGTTTGATGGCTGAATTATTCAAAAATGTTAATTTAGTAGCAAAAAAATTAGTTTTTGGGTCAAATAGTCAACTTGGAGACTATTTGGTCAACTTGGGTACTATTTGAGTCAACTTTGGAATTCTTTTTAAGTCTTCTTCTTGTTATTTCTTCTTCATTTTCTTCTAGCTGCTGGCCGAACTCTCTTCTCCATTTTTCCCCCAAAAAATTTTCTTGGATTTCAAGTAGGAATCACTTGGAAGGTAAGATTTTATGTATTTTAGCATTTATAGCTTATGGGCTTTATGATCCAAGCTTTAATTTCAAGTTTTGTAGGATTCTTAGGGCTGAAAATAAACCCTCTTTGCAGCCTTATATATGTTGATTTATGTATGTTATGGGTTGTTCTTAGTGTTTTGGAGGTTGGGAAGTGATTGGGGTTGATTTTTAACAACTTTCCATGGTTAGATTACAAATTTTAAGATTATGAGTTAGGGTTTTGTCTTCCATATGTGTTATGCCTAGAGTGTTATGCTATGAATGCTTATGTCTATGCACATAATGATGTTTTAAGAGTGTTTTAAGGTTAGTTTGGATAGGAATTGAGACTTGAAACCAAGTGGAATTGACTTCCCTTCATTTTGTAAGTAAGCGGAAGTTTGGCGCAACTAGGATAATTTGGATAATTGGTTATGTTTGAAGGGTCTTTAATGATCTTTTGATGGTTTTAGGTGTTTTCCTTTGTTGTGGGTTGCTATTGATATAGTCCCGGCTATTGCTCCGGTGAATCTTTCCGTTTATGGATTTTGTTGGTTAGTTGATTATGTTGTTTTGAGTTGGGTTGTAACCAAGGTCCCTTGAATACCTTGGAATTGGATTTTGTTGGTTGGTTGATTATGTTGTTTTGAGTTGGGTTGTAACCAAGGTCCCTTGAATACCTTGGAATTGGATTTTGTTGGCAGGGAAGATAGCCTACTTATAGCCTAGGGAGGGGCGAAGTTTTTCTGTTTTTCTGGAAAACTGAGCTTATTATCTCCTAATCTAGCTGTAATACGAATTTGAGGGGTTAACTAAGTGTTTTGACTGGGGTTTTAGCTTGTCGAAGTTGGTCAGAAATTGTGAAAAGGTCATTTTTGACCAAAGAGCTATTGGTGTCGTTTTCTATCGTTTCGCGTCGTTTTCGCTTCCCTAGTCATTCTTTAACTACTACATCTCTTCTAAGAGTCTAAGTTATATCTGTTTTAGGTACCACGCCACCTACCGCCGTCGATCGCTTTCAGTCAAACATTTGTAACACATTTTGCTTAAAATAGGTGGTCCACATAATCAAACATCTAGATGTGTATGTCTTTATACACATCTAAATATGTTTGGATGGATTTTAAAATGGTATGATGTTTGGAACTGCACTTTTACCAAGTTTTGAAATTATTACATATGAAATCGGGACCAAGCTATTTTATGTTAATCAAATGATATGTTTGCAAACTCTTTTGATATGAAAGCATTTTATGACTGTTTTGGCTCATAGGTGAGTTGCTTGGAGTCCTCGACTGATAAGATGTGTATCCTTCTTGCCAAATTTCCAAGATCTTCTAGTCAGATCTAGTAATCTACCACCTGTCTACTATACACTGTAGATGTTATAGAGACAGAGCATAAGCCTTATAAGAGCTATTTTATTATATTCCGGATTAAAACTGTACTTGGATTTGTTCGCTATGCTTTAGCATACTATGTTTTGAAATGATTGGATCTTTTTGGAGACGCTATGCTTTATACATACTATGTTTTGAAATGATTGGATCTTCAAACTATGTTTTGGACATGCTGACGTTTAAATGGCAAGATACATTTTAGAAACTACTTATGATTATGGTTTATTGACTTTTAAATGGCATGAGACATTTTAGAAACTGCTTCATGACTATGGTTTTCACAAATGTGGTATTATCTTTATGTTTCCTTTTTATCGCAAATGCTTGGCCCCATTTGAAGAGCTTTTATGATATCCACTGAGCTAGTTATGCTCACCCCATAGAATTTATAAGATTTAGATTAGGTGCTCGGTTTGACCCTGTCTCTTATACACATCTAGATGTGTATAAGATTTTCACCAGATTCCTCATTACTGGTAGGACTCTGCGGATAATCTTCCAAACTTAACGCAGTTTGGAGAGGGGTAGTGTATTAGATAGGTTTTGTATTGATGAACTTTGTTTTTGTTGTAGCATCTTTTGTACTAAGAAGAAATTTTGTAATTCGTATTTTTGTGTAAAAATGAAATATTCGGTTTTATAGTTAAGAAATGGTTTGATGGTTCTATTACATTGCGTTAAGTTTGTTGCTCTGTTCGTTTGTGCCTTGCGCTTTGGACCGGTGTGCCATTAGCGCGGTGTGTTACGGTCCCGTTTTTGGGGCGTGACACTGGTGACCGGGGACTCTAACAATGCCAAAAAAAACAATACGCCCGGAAGATTCCCTCCTGCGAGGATCTGGAAAAGTGACTGAAGCCATTCATGAGCCTCGGATACATTGTCGAGGACTCCGTTCCTAGCCGAATGCCACACAACGACCCCGTGGTAATCCACGTAAATGTGGCTGGCTATGAAATGTACGTCGACACCGGAAGCTCGGCGGACATAATTTTTTGGAACGCTTGGGTCAAAATGAACATGGATGCTTCCTTAATAAAATCTTTTAAAACCCCATTGGTTGGCTTCACTGGGGACTCAGTCGTGCCTGAGGTACAGATAAAGCTCCCCTTGTGCCTTGGAACTCTCCTGAAGCACAGAATTGGGATGACCAATTTCGTCATCGTCAAAAGGGACAGTTCCTACAATATGATCCTTGGCCGACCCACACAATATACCTACAGAATCCTTCCCTCCATGTTCAATATTGGAATAAAATTCATGTTGAGGGACAGATCTAAGGGAACAGTCATTGGGAGCCAGCAGGAGGCCCAAGCCTACTGTCTTATATGATGTCCTTGCGGTCCCAGTCGTAAACCATGTCTATTGCTGACAAGATTTACTTGTAAACTTTTGATGCCTCATCCACCTTAGATGGCCTCGAAGAGCCTTTGACAAGTCCTGATCACCTACAATCTGGGGGGAAGAAAATGTGGAGCCTCAGAGAAGTGATACTGAGATCCCCGAGCCTCCCAAACCAAAGGGGAAGGGCAAAGAAAAGATTGAGCTCCAAGACGAGGTCCCCATTGAGGAGGTACCACTAGATCCAGGCCTCCCTGATCGAAAAATTAAGATCTGTGCTACCCTCCAGCAGAGTTCAAAGCCCTTCTCTTCAGGTTTTTAGCTGAGTACAAGGATGTGTTCCCCTGGACCGTCGAAGACATGCCGTGCGTCCCTCGGGAAATAATTGAGGACAAACTTGGAGTGGACCCGGCATACAAACCAGTGAAGTAGAAACAGCGCCTCTTCGGTCCAGAGCGCAGTTTAATAATTGAAGCCGAGGTGGATAAACTCTTAGTGGCAAGAGGTTGATTAGAGAAGTATTGTATCCCACTTGGCTTTGTAATCCAGTCCTTGTAACTAAACAAGATTCTTCCTAGCGAATGTGCCAAGATTTTACTGATCTTAATAAAGCCTGTCAAAAGAATAGTTACCTTGTACCCACGGATCGATACGGTAGCAGATTCATTTGTTTGATTTTATATTTTGTACTTTTTAGATGCATTCAAGGGTTACCATCCGATATACATGGCCAGAGAAGATGAAGAGAAAACCTCTTTCATCACTGACCAAGGCACGTATTGCTAGACTAGAATGCTCTGCGGACTCAAAAATGCTAGAGCTACATATCAACGCCTCGTCAATAAAACCTTCAAGTCCCAAATAGGACGAAATATGGAGGTATACATTGATGACATGGTGGTCAAAAGCCGAACCTATGAGGAAACCTGGACGACCTCAGGGAAACATTTGAGACATTAAGATCCATTCGAATGTGGCTGAATCCTAAAACAGAAAACAAGTTCGAGCTGCAGTTCAGATCCAACCCTCAGAGGTTCAGATCCAGATCAACACAAAAGTAAATGATTGAGGGCTGAGGCTTAGTAGTCCCCCCTCTAGGGTAGAGGTTTAGTAGCCCTCCCCAAGTAAAATCAAAGTGCACCAACCCTCAGAGGTTCGGTTCAAGCACAGAAAATAAATTTGAACTGCTCTAACCCTCAGAGGTTCGGATCCAATTCAACAGAAGTGCAAATGTTAAGGGTCGAGGCTAAGCAGTCCCCCCCTCAAGGGCAGAGACTTGGCAGCCCCCTCTAAGCAAAATGAATTTGAGAGGATCCGATCCTCGAAGAGGCTCGATAGCCCTGCTCAAGCAAAATATTATTCCTTTGACCTTGGAAGGTCTGATTCAAATTAAATGGCTAAGGAAAAATAAGGAGCTTCGCTTAGTTCTTTTGCCTCAGCTCGGAAGGATCTAAACCAGGCCTAAGTTCAAAATGAAAGGGAAACTTAGACAATATTCTATGTTGATATTCTTAAGTGTTATAAGCTTATAATTATCTGTTTTTATCATGAAACTTTTGCTTTGAATGTAGAAAATAAAGAAATTGAAAAGCAGGTAAAGGCCAGAAGTAAAGAAAAGTCGAGGCTCTTGTCGAGAAGAAAAAGTTGTCAAAACTTAAGAATTTCATTGAAAAATTCTAACTATTACATAAAAAGGTCCTAACTATTACAACAGAATTACGTCAGCCTAAGCAGCAAAAGTGGAAGGCTCGGCAGAAGAGGTGGAAGCTTAATTCACAGGTTCAGCCTCGGCTTCGGGATTCACATCCTCAATCAGGAGAGTTGCTTCAGAAGCTCCGGGGATCGGTACGGGGGCTTTAAATTGTGCTTGTAGGCCATTGATGACCTCCTCGGTAACAGAAGCATCATATGGCAGCCCCTTGTACAAATCAGGATTCTTCACCAAGTGGTCACAACCCCATGGAGAATACCTTCTTTGTAAACTCCTTCAGCATCTCATCTGCTTCGACCGAGGCCACGAACTGGTTCAGTCCTTCGATCCGCAGTTCCCCACCTCCCGAGAGGCGAACTTCGCCTCTGCCGGCTGAGCTTCTTCTTGAATTTGAAGAACCCTTTGCTCAAGGTCTACGATCCTCTTGTCATGGTCGCTAACATCCACTTCGAGGGTCTTATTTTCTAGCTCGGATTGGCGAAGCTTGTCCCTCACTTCGGTTAATTGGGCCTTCTACTCATTGTAATTTTTTCCCGGCCTCGATATTGTTTTTTAGCTCGTTGGCTTTAACAGCCTCATTCACTGCCTGATCCACACCGAATTTGGTGTGAGCCAACTCCTGCTTCATGGAGTTAACAGCAGAGTTGAAGGAGGACTCATGATCGGCGATGGTGGGCAAGATTGTGATAGCCTGCAAAAGAGCAAAAATGTGAGTTGAAGTATGAGGTACAAAAAATTTAAATTTTAGGAAAGGTTAGTCAGACTTACGTTAATCAGGCTGACATGAAACTTGTCTAGCCTCTGTTGGGGTGTAAGCCTCTTGACATAGGCTACGTCCCGAGGCAAAGCAATCAATCTCTTTGCCTGCTCACGAGCTACTCTAGGGAATTGAGCCCGATCGTTTATGTCGATTGGGGGGTGGGTCAGAGATCAGTACTTCCCGAGGTAAGGGGAACTGGAAGAGGGTCCACGGACAGTCGATCCCAGGGCACATCCTGTGACCCTGCAGATTTTCTCTCCTCCTCGGGAGTGTATTTTTTATCCCCTAAAAAGAGAAGAGTGTCAGCTCTCAACTGTGAAGAAAGAACAAGAAGTGGGAGAGAATGAGGCTTGGCAGTCCTTACCATACGAGGTGACGAGTTGTTTCAACAGAGGAACATTTCCAGAAGCTAACCCTAGGGTTCTCACCCTCGCCATTGGAACAGAGGGCCTCGTGGGCGATAATGCAGAAGAAATGGTCATTGCCGAGATGGGACCCTCCCTAAGGCCAATGGTCTTCCTTGTCCTATTCCTAGTAACCCTAGTCGGCTCTAGTTCGGGGGGCCGAAAAGCCAGAGTTAGCTCCCCGACTGGTCTTTAAGGGGTATTGCCAGTCTCGGTCTGATTCGGGGGTGCAAAAATTAAGGGTGTGGCCTCAGCATTCCGCGAACAAGTGTTGGTGGTGGTGGATGAAGATCCTTTTGTTGATGAAGAGGACTGGTTGGAAGTGCCTACACCAGTAGCAGGTGTGGCAGACACTAGCCCCCTGAGAAATGCTCCGAGCTCTGCAGAAGACAAAAGATCAGTTACAAAAAAAAAAAATGTGATACTTTGTTGAGGGTCGTAGTTTCGGAGGATGTCATGGGTGGGGAACAGTCCCGCCCAGGCAAGGATGTTGTTGGATAGGATGGCTAGTTCGTTGTTAAAGTTTATTCTGAGGTTCGATTCTACGAACCTCCTAGCGTGTATGGAGTCTGGGGGAGAGGCTTTTTTGGTTTTAAGGTTTTCTCTGGCAAGGTTCCATGGGTCCCGAGGCATTGAAGGGTCGACGTATCGGATAAAGAAGAATGACTTTTTCCAGTCGTGAATGGATGAGGGGTTACCCGAAGTGAGCTGTTTGCCCGCGGTTGCCCGGGGAGAAATGTAAAAGAATCCCTTTGTAGGGGATCATTTTAACATCATCCTAAAGGTGTCTAAAGAAAGGGGGATGTTGTGTAATCTACGTAGAAAGGAGAAGTCAACAATAAGCCGAAGTGCGTTTGGGGTTAGCTGGGATATGCTAATATCCCAGTGGTTGGATAGGTGGACAAGGAGCGGTGCTATAAGGAGCCTCAGCCCCGCCTCAAGCTGCTCCTGGTAAACTGTTTGGTAACCAGGAGGAGGCAGGTGGCCTCGGTCCTCGGGGACAGGGAGTTTGATGTGAACGTTCTTAGGAAAACGGCCTCCGTCCCTAAGTATTTTGATATCCTCAGGGTCGAGGGAGTTTGATATATTTTGTGTTTGAAGGTTGGGATGGTCATTTTAAGGAGGTTTCGGAAAAGGTAGGCTCGGGGGGAAAATTTAGTGGCACTGCTGCCAGAAGAGCTTCGTCAGAAGGATTTAGCAGTCTGTCAATGGCGTCTATAGGGGACGGGATGACCGGCCGTGCTAATGAAAGAGGTGGGAGTGAACGTACCGGCCATGGTCTTCTATTTGGAAGGCGAGTGAGATTTTTTGGGGGACTTCTGGTGGTATCCGTCGGTGGCTTTGAGCGACGGTCAGCAGTCAGCAACGGATGAAATCAGAGGAAATGGAGCAGGACGGTGATGGTGAGGGAAGGAGAGTGTGAGATTTGGGTGAGTAAAAGAACGAAAGATAATGAGGACTGAAGGAATAGTTGAAGGAAGAAAGGAAGTAGTAATAAGTTGGAGGAATGAGGTAAAATGAGTAAGGGAAAGGAAAAAGATTTATACAGAGAATGGGGGTATAAATAGGGGGCAATCTTCCAGAATATTCAATGGATCTGGGGGGAAAAATTGACGGTTTTGAAATGAAAAAAGGCGTCTAGGCTGGAAAATCGAGGCTTTATGGCGTGAAAAATGAGTCATTTTACGGCGCAAAAAATGAGGCATTTTGCAGCAAAATCAGAGCTAATAATGCAGTGCAATAAATGAAAATTCACGTGCATGAGAACTCGGCAAAAATGTCACCCACGAGTTAATGTTGCAGTTACGCCTTGCCGAGGATCCCACGGGTTGTTATGGCCTCGAATCGGCGAGGCAAGTACGAGGGTGCTTCGAAGTTCTGCACCTCAGCTCAGTATAAAATGATTGGTTGCCATCGTCTGGGGACTGCGAACAGTCATTTTTTGGGTCGGCCCCTACCGCAAGGCTCGGCACCAAGCCGAGGGGACTATTGATGATGTTGATTAGTGACACATAGCATCTTCCCTATATTGTTCTAGAAGTGCCTACGTGGCAGCCTCATTAAGGGCAATTATGTAATTTAGTCTCAGTTGAGCTAGCATAGTGATAGCCTCATGCCTCCTCCTGTACGTCTATAAATAAGGGATTTGGGTGCTAAGAAAAAAGGATTGAAACTCAGATAATCAGACATACACTTTCTACCTAGTTCTTTCACTTTCTCTCTCCTCCTAGAATCTAATTCTAGCTTTGTCAGATCCATTTACTTGAATTTTAAGCAGTGAACTTCTTGCCCTTTCTGGCCTAGACAAGTCAGTCTTGAACCTCTTCAGACCTACAAAACATTATGAATAACCAATTAATAACTATACAAAAGTTTAAAAAAAATTAACAACAATAAATAATAGTAATAACCAAAAATATAAAAAATGGCACAAAACTTGGTTGAATTTTGATTAAAAGGGAATGAAAAATAACTTTAGTGACTAGAGTTATCAGTAGGCGTAGTGTGATACAAGCTAGGCACATTATGGCTCCAATAGCTCAAGGTTGGCGACTGTAGCACCTTGGGAGCACCTCGTGAATTAATGAGGGACATTTTTTAGCACCGACTTAGGTATTAATCATTTATAAAGAAAAAAAAAACTTAGGTATTAATCAATTTAGATTAGGTAGGTTTTGTTTTTTTAGTTTATATGTAGTTGTTGAAGATTTAAGACAATATTCAGCAGTCAAGGTTTTGGATCAGGGCTTGGATATTCTTTTAAAGGAAAAGCATTCTTCGAAATTTTTGTTTATGTTGTTTAATTGAAGTTTCATGGTTATATCATTTCAAATTACGTGTTAATTATTAAAATTAGTGTTAAGAGATTAGGCATATAATTTGGTAAAAGACGATTAATATTCTGCAAGAGAAAATATTAACTTCTTGAGAAAATTTGACCAACATTTGGCTTGTAATAACTAGAATTTGAATTTACGCTTAGTCAATAAGTGAATCGAATGCCTTAGCATTTTTAATCTATGAAACTTTAGCTGAATTAAATTGCTCTTTGTTTCATATTAATTTAAGTTTATAGTTTTTTTAATCCATTTGTCCAACATTTGAATTTTCAAATAGTATCAAAACTAATAATTTCAATAATTACGAACCATCCTCGGGGTTATTTGAGTGACCTCATATACTTATGAGGGTATGAAATTATCCATCAAGTTTTCGTTCCATTGTTGGGGATTGGCACTTGTTAACAGTGATACTATTTAGTTTTATTATTACTTTGAATTTATTTCATGATTTCTCTTTTTTTTTTTTTTTCTTAATCCTATACTCCTATTTTTCTTGTCGTTTATACTCTCCTCGAATTATGGGTTAGTTCTAATTGATTCCAAAATTGAGATGATTTTGCAAAGAACACAAAATTAAACAAGAGAAGCGGATAGATGATTTTCGTGTAATAGTTGCTAAAGAATGGGATGTGGATTTTATGTAACAATTTTTGGTATGACACATATCATTTAGATGAGTGACACATATCACTCGTCTAAGTAATAGGAAACCATTCAGGTGCAAAACCCAAAACCTAACATTAAGTCATTGACACAGAGTGTGCGATGTCCAATTTGGATGGAAGCAACTATAGAATTACAAGGCTATATTTCCAAGCCAACAACTGTGAAATGAAACCTACTCTGCTTACATGCTACAACAATCCGTACAGTTAAGTAGAAGTCCGAACGAGGACCAAACCAACACACCAAAATTTCCAAGAGATTTGCTACATTTTCAAACATGATAGTTGTTTCCCATAATGCAATAGGACTGACTCTTTAGATTTACCTTAAGGGACAAAGTAAAAATTTGGCTGTAATGATTCCCTCAATGTAGCTTTATAACATGCGATGGTTTGGCACAAAAGACATTATCCAAATATTTCCTACCTTAAAAAACTACAGAGTTAAGGAATTATATAACATATTATACCCAAAGTGAATTTGGAAACATTTCACGAGGCTTGGAGAGATTTAAGGAACTTTTGAGGAAGTGCCGACACCATAGTCTACCTTTGTGGATGCAAATCCAAATATTTTACAATGACCTTCTTCTTATTACCCAAACAATGGTCAATGCTGCTAAAGGAGGGGCTTTCATATAAAACTCTCCTAAAGACGAGCATGAATTTATTGAGATGATCGAAACCACTGGCCTAAGGCAAATGCTTGGAGGGAAGTCTATGAAATTAACTCATCAAATGCCTTTATGGCTCAGATCAAGACTATGTTTAACCAATTGGCAGCACTCTCAAAAGTGGTTTGGTGGTATGATTGTTAATTCTGATGGCCTTATTTGACTCTCGTGAAGGAAATCAAGCTAATGGTGAATGCAAACTGGGTAGTTTTAGGGCTACAACTATGAGCTAGTTCTAAACTACATTGCAAATCCACCAAGATTGCAAGGTTACCCTTAATCCAATACATATAAATCGGGCTGGAGAAACCATCGCATAAAACGATGTAAGAGCTCAAAGGCCACGACTTTGATATCAACAACTTTTCTTGCTACATAATCATGAGAAAAGACCTAGTTTGGAGGATGTACTTTCAACATTCATGAATGAGATAAGGGCATCAATTTGAAATTTATAGTTGCAAATGAGGCATATGTAAAAACAAGTTGTAAAGAGACCTCAATATGCATTGCTTAGTGAATGCCATTACCTCGAGTGAGCAACTGAATGCTAGTACTTTAAGAAGGAAACGATGGAGAGTCAAATGTTAGGAAGTGTCCCAAGAAATTGACAAATGTTTATATCGAGACCAATCCGAAACAAACGATAACAAAATAATAGATAGAGAAAATAAAAGAGACACCAGATTTACGTGGTTCGGTCGAAAGACCTACGTCCACGGGCGAAGGCGAGCAAAAAAAATTTACTATATGAGAAGAATACAAAAGCTTTAGGAGAGTGCTCCTAAGCCCACAAAAGCACTAGTACAAAAACACAAGAAAAGCCAAAATAAAAACAAAAGGCTTAATGACCAATAAGGCCCAATAGCCCACTAAGCTTTCTTATGTTTAGTGCTTGGTGTATAAAGCCCAAAGCCTAAGGTCTCTATTTATAAGACCAAGGCTACATAACTCTCCTTAAAATAATCAATGTGGGACAAAAGCCACATAACAAATCTCCACCTTGGCGTGTGCCCACATCCACAAAATAGTAAAATAGCAAACTTGCTCCACCTCCTCCACAAAAGCCTCAATGGGCTTAATCAACAACAACGAATGCCAACCAAATCCAAGCATTGCTTGAACTTGTAAACTGGAAGAGGTTTCGTAAACATGTCCGCAGGATTATCTTTGGTACTGATCTTTTGAACAAGAACTTTTCCCTCAGCAATAGTATCCCGAACGAAGTGAAATTTCACATCAATGTGCTTAGTCCTCTCATGATACATCTGATCTTTAGTCAAGTGAATTGCACTTTGACTATCGCAATAAACTGTAGTAACACCATGATGCAGACTCAACTCGCCAAACAAACCTCTCAACCACAAGGCTTCTTTGATGGCCTCGGTCACGGCCATATATTCTGCTTCCGTAGTAGACAATGCCACAATAGGTTGTAAAGTAGCTTTCCAACTGACTGCACAACCGGCAACGCAAAATACATAACCAGTAAGTGATCTTCTTTTGTCAAGATCCCCGGCGTAATCGGAATCCACAAAACCAATTTAAGTGTCACTATTTTTCCCAAACTCCAAACAAGTGTTTGAAGTACCTTTCAAGTATCTGAAAATCCATTTCACAGCCTGCCAATTTTCTTTTCCAGACAAGACATATACCGCTAACCACACTAATCGCTTGTGAAATGCCGGACGTGTACAAACCATCGCATACATGATATCGCCATTGTGCAGAAGTTGGAAAGCTACTTTACAACCTATTGTGGCATTGTCTACTACGGAAGCAGAATATATGAAAGTCGAAAATGACTTGCAAGAGGAGTATTCACTGGTTTAGCATTTTTCATGCTAAATTTCTCCAAAACTTTCTCAAGGTAATGTTTTTGGGTCAAGAACAATTTCATAGCTCCTCGATCTCTCTTGATTTCCATGCCAAGAATCTTCTTAGCTGCTCCCAAATTTTTCATCTCAAATTCACTACTCAACTGTGTTTTCAAAGTGTGAATTTCTACAGAACTCTTGGCAGCAATGAGCATGTCATCAACATAAAGTAACAAATAAATGAAAGAATTATCATTTAATTTTCGAAAATAGACACAATTATCATACATGCTCCTTGAATAACCATGACCCAACATATTGGATAAGGAATCAAACCTCTTATACCACTGTCTTGGAGACTGCTTCAATCCGTACAAGGATTTCTTTAGCAAGCAAACATGGTCTTCTTTTCTTTCAATTTCAAATCCCTGAGGTTGTCTCATATAAATTTGTTGTTCAAGTTCACCATGTAGGAAAGCTGTCTTGACGTCAAGTTGCTCCAATTCCAAATCATACATGGCAACTAAGGCAAGCAAAACACGAATAGAACTATGTTTAACAACAGGTGAAAACACATCATTGAAATCAATACCGTGTACCTGACTATAGCCCTTTGCAACCAATCGTGCTTTATACCTTGTATCTTCAACCCCTGGATGACCTTCCTTCTTCTTAAAGACCCATTTGCAATCAACAATTTTCTTACCTAAAGGCGGCTTCACAAGAACCCAAGTTTTATTTTTATAGAGAGACTCAATTTCTTCATTCATTGTGACCAACCACTTAGCTGAATTATCACAAGAAACTGCTTCAAAGTAGGTGGAATAGGCTCACCAACTTCATCGGTTTCTTCAGCGACGGACAAAGCATATGCAACTAAATTTGCATATCGCTGCGGTGATCGAATCTCCCTCCTTGATCTATCCTTGGCAATGGAATGTTCCTCCTCCTCTGGTTCTTCTTCAATAGACTCTGATTCATCGACTGAATTTTTTTGACTGGAAGAGGCTAACTGAGAAGGATCAGAACTACCAAACTCTAGCTCCACATCTAATTTACAAGAAGTATTCTTGATCACATCAACTAGAAGGCCCCTTTTTAAGAAGATATCATAGAAAGTTCATCAAATGTAACATCTCTAATAATTATAAATTTTGGGGATTTGGGATCAAGACACCATAATCTGTAGCCTTTCACCCCAGAAGCATAACCAAGAAAAATGCACTTTTTTAGCTCTAGGCTCTAATTTTCCATCATTTACGTGTATATATGCTGGACACCCAAAAACTTTCAAATCAGAGTAATTAGCAGGAGTACCTGACCAAACTTCTTCAGGAGTCTTGTTTTGAAATCAATAGCTCTAGAAGGAGCTCGGTTCACAATATGACAAGCTGTAGAGATCGCCTCTGCCCAAAAGTCCTTTGTCAACCCTGCATTGGAGATCATACAACGGGCTCTCTCCAAAAGAGTTCTGTTCATACGTTCGGCCACACCATTTTGCTGAGGCGTCATCCTAACTGTATGGTGCCGAACAATTCCTTCATTTTTGCAAAATTCATTGAATTCGCCTTCACAAAATTCCATGCCATTATCTGTTCTAAGCCGCTTGATCTGTTTACCTGTCTGTTTCTCAATCAAAACTTTCCATTGCTTGAAAGTTAGGTAAACATCATTTTTATGTTTCAAAAAGTAAACCCAAACTTTTCTTGAATAATCATCAATGAAAGTTAACATATATCTGGCACCACCCTTAGATGGAACACGAGCTGGCCCCCAAAGATCAGAATGGATATAATCTAAAGTACCTTTTGTCCGGTGGATAGCTGGTGAACTGAAGCTGACTCTCTTCTGCTTCATTCCAAAAATACAATGTTCACAAAATCCATCGCCCCGGTATCCACCGGACAAAAGGTACTTTTGCTCATATCCAGTCAAGCCTTTCTCGCTCATGTGCCCCAAACGCATATGCCATAATTTAGTGATGTCAGAATTAGACAAAGATGATTAGCTGCGGAACCTGTGACAGTAGAACCCTGCAAAATATACAAAGTACCAGACCTGCAAGCTTTCATAATAACAAGAGCACCCTTACAAACTTTCATAACTCCACATTCAGCTGCATATTTGCACCCAAGAGATTCTAAGGTGCCCAAGGAGATGAGATTCTTTTTCAAATCAGGAACATGTCTAACATTAGTGAGTGTCCTCACAATACCATCATGCATTTTAATTCGGACTGTACCCTTACCAACAACATCACAAATGGCATTATTTCCCATCAAAACAATTCCACCATTACAAGATTCATAAGTAAAAAATAAATCCCTATTGGGACACATGTGATAAGAGCACCCCGAATTTCTAAAATCCACTCATTTATAGACCTTGTTCTGTCATCAGTGACAAAGAAAATATTTCCATCACTCTCATCAGCTGTAACACTAGCCTCGGCAGTGTCAATATTTTTCTGGTTAGATTTCTCTGCATGCTTATCTTTATTTTTCAACCTGAAACATTCGGATTTAATGTGCCCCTTTTTACGACAATAATTGCATACCATATTTCTATATCTGGATTTAGATCTAGATTTTGATTTATTACTGTCAAAGTCTCTCCTTTCAGATCTACCCCTGGCAACCAATCTTTCAGCTTGATTTCCACCTATTTCCCCAGTTATATCCCTATCAATTTGCTCTTTAGATTTTAAAGCAGACTTAATTTCACGATACGAGATTGTTTCTTTACCATAAATCATAGTATCACGAAAGTGTTTAAATGATAGGGGAAGGGAACATAACAACAAAAGGGCTTGATCCTCATCATCAATTTTTACATCTATATTCCCTAAATCCATAACAATGGAATCAAATTTCAATCAAGATGTGAGAGTATAGATGTACCTTCAGTCATCCGAAACATGTAAAGGGTTTGCTTTAAATAGAGTCGATTCTCAATTGTCTTCTTCATATACAAAGTTTTCAGTTTATCCCACATACCTTTGGCTGTCGTCTCAGTAGCGACCTCCCTCAAAACCTCATCAGAGAGATTTAGGATAATACCTGATCTGGCCTTTTTATCAAGGTCCTCAAAATCCTCCACCGACATCTTCTCTGGCTTTTTCTCCACTCCATAAAGCACTATGTCCACACCATCTTGGATCAGGATAGCCTCCATCTTGAGCTGCCACATTCTGAAGTTGACACTCTGGTCAAATTTCTCTACATGGGTTTTTGTTATCGTCATAATGTCTTAAAACTTTCCTAGAAGCTCTGATACCAGTTTGTTAGGAAGTGTCCCAAGAAATTGACAAATATTCGAGACCAATCCGAAACAAACGATAACAAAATAATAGATAGAAAAATAAAAGAGACACCAGATTTACGTTTTGATTCGGTCGAAAGACCTACGTCCACGGGCGAAGGCGAGCAAAAAAAATTTACTATATGAGAAGAATACAAAAGCTTTAGGAGAGTGCTCCTAAGCCCACAAAAGCACTAGTACAAAAACACAAGAAAAGCCAAAATAAAGACAAAAGGCTTAATGACCAATAAGGCCCAATAGCCCACTAAGCTTTCTTATGTTTAGTGCTTGGTGTATAAAGCCCAAAGCTTAAGGTCTCTATTTATAAGACCAAGACTATATAACTCTCCTTAAAATAATTAATGTGGGACAAAAGCCACATAACATCAAATATGGAAGAGTAAAAGAACTGTAAGATGAGCTAGCTACACCTATTCCAAAGAAAGGAAATGAAAATTACGATGTAATTCCCAAATACAAGAATTCTTGAGAGAGGAAATAGAATGGCTTAGAAATTGTGTATCAAAATTTCTTTTGCAGATGTGTTGAAGAAAATGTCTAGTTATGTAAAACTTATTAACGAGATCATGAATTGCTCTAATAAGTGAAAGCTAAAGGATGATGCGACTGTAATGCTAACTGAAAAGTTTATTGCACCATGCTGCAAAGAAAATTACCTAAGCTACCTACAATTTCGTATCTTTGTTTGGAGTTTTATTTAGAGTTATGTCATGATTGTTTCATAGGTTCATAGTTAGTGTAGGCTTTTATTATGTAGTTCTTATGTTTTATAATTAACAGTTTTGTGTTTCGTTATCGTGCATTTAGTAGTTTTTTGTTGCATCGTAATTTCATTTTGGCATTTTATTGTATTGCGTTAGAGTATTTGTGGAATTCCCAGTTCTATATATGGATTTCATGATTTAATAACGAGATTGGGTTAAAGAATTGAGTTGATTTCATTATAAATATAAATGTTATCTTAATCTCAAGGATACTTGGACCGTTGAGTATGGTAGTTACTACTTTTCAATTAAATTGGTTGTACTTGTCTATGTGAACTAGTTGGAAAATGTTTATTTGAATGAATTATTTACACCCATGGACATAACCTTTGGATGCTCTCAATATCTTTTCGAAGCTAATGTGAAAAACATAAGTTAGAGGATGATTAAGCCCATCGTTTATTATATGTGACCCTTACCCTTATTGATCTTCATTTTTTGTACTTATAGCCCATAGGCAAGGAATGTGTTTCAAAACCTTCTTGAATCCTTTATCTTTTTTTATATACTTATCAATCTTACGTAATTAAGCTGTTTTAGAACCGTTTTGAATACTTTCCTAAAAGAGGGAGGTAGGATGGAGGTTGGGAAATATAATTTGTTTTTATTCCAACAATTCCTAAGAGATGACGGATATGCTAAAGTGGGGATTGATTTCGGCAAAGAATGAGCATGTGACAGGTTCATACCCTATCTTTTATCAATTTCTAAATTGATAGAATGATTATTGAGGTTATAATGTGAGTTATACGCGTGGTCATGACTTCAACTCCTAGCCTTGTCAAGTGATTAGTGTGGTGGTGATTGAGAGTCTCTAGACGTGTGAGTTGTGTGCATGATCGTGATTTCAAATGTTAGTCATAATAATCCACCAATAAAATGAAAAGGTGAAGAAAGAAAAATAATGAAAAACAAATGTAATAGAAAGAGTGGAAAGAGTTCTAGAATAACTTAAGTGTCAAAAATGAGTAAATTGCAACTCAGATAGTAAAATTACGCTACTTCCATGATTTGGATCATAGGTTTGAGTTACCGAAGAGGTAGCTGAAATTCCCTTAAATGCTCTTTAAAAAATAAAGGAAAAAAAAGTTTTTTTTCCTTTTGTTATAAACCCAGAGAAGTACTAATATCGTATTTGGTATAGAATGGTATAGACTATGCTACATTTACAAAAGGAAGCATCAATTTCTTAGGTTCCGTGTATTTTTTTGTTAAACTTTTCATTTGTATATGTTTTTTGGATTTGCTTGCATGACTTGATATTGTTTGTTTTTGCTTCTAACTGTAATTTCCATGATTATGAATAGGATTGGTGTTCTCATACTTCCTTAGCCTATGAAAATTCAATGCACATGTACATTGGTAAGAGACATTTCTCATGTAATATTCTCATTGATTATATATGTTTATGATCTTGTGTATTATGATAGGGACGGACAAAAACTTATGGTATAGTGTGATAACTCTTCCAATAAGAGTTAGTTACACGCATCTAATTAGGATTTATTTTACCATAGTTGACATTCTACGTGCTTTTGTATATTTTCTGTGTAGCTTGTTTGATAATAATTTTAGTAGTGTTAACTTGTTTTTGTATTTATTTAGTGTGTTTTAGAATTTTTTGTAGATTCGAAAAGACACAAGACACGTTCAAGTCAATTAAAAAACTCGAGAAAAATGCCAAACAAAGCAAGTTGGCAGCACCAGCCAAGTGCTTACGTGCCACGTGGTGCCGACAAGTTCTGTGAGGATTGGCCCGACATTTTTTTTAGGCAATTTAGGATTTTTCTAGTTCAATTCAAAGTGTATTTCATGGTTTCCAAGGTGTAATTAGGGCCGATTTTGACATCTTAGCCCTCTTTCAACATATAAATAGGATCTTTAGAAGTGATTTCAATCATCTTGTAGCTTAGATTTTATCTTTATTTGTCAAGAAAAATAAGGTAATTTACTTTAATGAAATCTATATTTCTAAAGTAAAACTTTGATTTTGATTTTATGTAAATATCGTCAATAATTAAAAAAGACATATCATTTTAGGACATAATATAATTATTAAATTTAATGGAGAGGGTTGTTTTGAAATAAAATTTACATCATTTAATCAAGCTATATATATATATATATGTATATAACTATATAACAAGATGAATCACAATTCATTTTTTATCAAATTGAACTAGTTTAGATTGACTTAAAGTGTAAGAATTACTAGACACTAGAGCCAGAAAACCGATGCTCCATACCTTGGCCCCCTGATGTCCCTGGTTCTCATCAGGTAACCCTCATGCACGTTTGGACCCAGCAACGTGCACGTTCGATAGATGTAACATGTCGGCAAGTGGACAATGTGCATTGGACGACTACATTTGTGCATGGACGTGAGCCAATGTTATAGCAATAGATTGATGAGTGGTTGGAGTTGTTCTACATGATACACTATGGTATTGAGGTGCCTTGGTTAGTCGATGGTTTGCCTCGGGGCAATTTATGTGGGTTTCATTGTTGTTGAGCAAAATGGCGTCTATTCTTATCATTTGGATGCTTTTCTCCAAGCCATGTATAAGAAGAGTCTGTGAGCTCTGCAGTCCTGTTTGGAAGCTTGTGGGGCTAGACTGTGTGGGTTTTGGGTAACGGTTAGGCATTGCTAGGAGCTCAAGCACATGCCTTAGAGGTGCAATGCAAGGTTCCGGGTAATAAGATGATGTTGAATACTGTGTTGAGAAGTTGGTTAATTTTTTTTTAGGTAATTTCTTTTGTGTGGAGAGTAAGTAATTTCTTAATAGTTTACTTATTTGGAGTAGTGGCCAAGTTATTTCCTACTTGTATAGAGTTTAAATTGTATCTGAGACAAGTTATTTCCTATTATTACTTAGAGTGGTAACCAAATAATGTTTCGTATAAATAGGTGGGTTGGCTAACTACAAAGACATAACACGAGGTAAAAATACAAGTTAGGAATCATGTAGTCTTATATTTGCGGTGAGAGTGTTCTTGGGGTGATAGAGGTATACAATGATTGGATTTGGGATTCAAGTTGTATTCTTGTATGTGTGTTTTCTCTCATAATAAAGAACAAGTTTTCTCTCCGTAGATGTAGGCTTGGTAATTAAGCCGAACCACGTTAAATCTTGTGTCACTCATATTTCATGTTGTGGCTTATTTTTCATTAAATTGTTATATTCTTGATTTCTCATTAGTTGTGTTTATTCCTCGTTTGATCTCAACAAATTGATATCAGAGTTTGGTTGGCATCTGGTGAAATATTGGCATCAAGTGAGTTGGTGGCAATTTTCAGTTCAACAATTTAATAGGTGTACAAGATTTATTCTTTCGGGTAGAAGAGTAACAATATAAGACATCATTGTTCAACAAGGTTTGGCAAAAAGGTGTTGAAAGGAAAGGATGGGAAGCCAACAAGCTTGAAGGATGATGAGTGGGAAGAGTTGGAATCGATGTGTATAAATTCGATTTGACTCTTTGTTATGAACACAACATGATTTCGGATTATCTCCAAAAGTTTGTATTGAAATCGGGGAGAAAGATTAAACCCTTTTACTTCTTACCTAAGATCCCTGATTTCTATAAAAGTGCGGCGACGTCTCTCGTATACTGGAAAGACACTTAGGTGCTCGAGAATTTGCGACCATCTAATATCTCAAAAGAAGGCAAACCACGGTAAGATATAAGAAGTTGCATTAATTGCTCGAGGAGAAAATTGGAAAGAGATGATACTTGACGGTGAATCTAAGGCAGGTGATTCAAGAGTTAAGGAAAAGGGTAAAGTCCAATGTTGATTTTGGACGTAATAAATCAAGGGGAGATATTCTCATGATCTTCATTTGGATACTTCTTCTACGCCCTGATGGATTTTAAATTCTGGTTGTGTTTTACATGTTTTCTCCTTATTAGAATATTTTGATGCACTTCAAGTAAAGAAGATAAGTTTTTGTCTTTGGGTGACGGCTACACATTTGAAGTCACAGGTATTGGAGTAGTGAAAATCAAAATATTAAATGGAGTGGTTTGTTTTTGGATGGAGTGACATATTCCAAAAATATGAAAAAATCTAATTTTCTTGAGCCAGTTAGACTCTGAGATTTATGAGATTTTCGTTAAAGGTGGAGTCTTGGACCAGTCCTGTTGAAGAGAAGAAGTATTGTAATGTATACCACATATGGCAGGACAGTCCTGTTGAAGAGAAGAAGTATTGTGATGTATACCATTTGGTTACCTCAATGGGTTGGGAGCGGAGGGATCCAAGAATGCTTCCAAATTGCAAACGGTAGCGAGAAGAAAAATCCTGCTAAAGGGGAGGGTGAATTGAGGCCCATCTTGCGAGTCGACTGGAGGTTGAGCTCGGTAGTTACACGTGATCATTTGCCAGTTGAATCAATTGGAGACAGGGCTATATTGATTCAGTGTGCGTAGCTAGTCACCATGTGAATTGGTGGTGAAAGGAAAATGGTTATATTTTTGGTTGGTTTGCATTTGCTAAAAGAAATATTTTCCAAGGTAGAGATTTATTAGGAAATTGGCTAATTTTCTTTTAGGTAATTTCTTTTATGTGGAGAGTAAGTAGTTTCCTAATTGTTTACTTACTTGGAGTAGTGGCCAAGTTATTTCCTATTTGTATGGGGTTTAGGTTGTAAGACAAGTTATTTCTTATTATTACTTGGAGTGGTGGCCAAGTAATGTTTCCTATAAATAGGTGGATTGGCTAACTACAAAGATATAACACAAGAGGGAAAAATACAAGTTAGGAATCATATAGTCCTATACTTGTGGTGAGAACATTCTTGGGGTGAGAGAGGTTATACAAGGATTGGACTTGGGATTCAAGTTGTATTCTTGTATGTGTGTTTTCACTCTCATAAGTATAATGAAGAACAAGTTTTCTCTCCATGGATGTAGGCTTGGTAATTTAGGCGAACCACATTAAATGTTGTGTGTCACTCATATTTCATGTTGTGACTTGTTTTTTATTAAATTGTTGCATTCTTGATTTCTCATTAGTTGTGTTTATTTCGCATTTTATCCCAACATACTGGGTTGCCTGGAAGTTCAAGGAGTTTGAGAGAAATGCTGGTAGACTTGGATGATAGGTATGTGCATGTGACAGAGTTGGTTGACAATGCGTTTCTTGGGTAAACGGCATTGGTTGGCTTCATTCAAGTTTTGGTTGGCTTGTATGCATAAATTGGCTAAGTGTTGGTGCTTGGATTCCATATGGCAGTTACCTGGTTGTGCCCACAAGTGGTTACTAGGCAATTACTAGATTGGCTTGCTTGTCATTGTTGCTGTGTTGCTAGGTGTTCTTGGTTCTCTATGTCTCATTTGACCACATGGCTGGGCTTGTCAACTGACCTCATTGCCCTTTAACTAGAAGTTTCTCAGCCTGAATATTATCAACAATATGGCTGGTAGTTAGAAGCAAGGGACGAGAGAATCCCTGGGCTTGTCCTGCACACTAGTGTTTAAGATAATTCCTATTATAATTCAACAAATTGATAATATTCAGGCTGAGAAACTTCTAGTTTCTATACCAGCTAAAAAGCATACTATAGTGCAAAATTTTCTTTATCTTGCTTCTTTTGAGTGTAAATTTCCTAAAGGAATTGAAACTTTAACCTATTGAGGCAGTAATATTAAGGCCTAGATTGGGAATCTTTAGGAAAGGAAAGAAGATAAGCAAAAGCTAAAGCTAAGCTATTATAGAAAACAATATAATATAACTTTAATGGTATATGGTTTGACTTTAGGAATCACAATTTGAATAAGATATAAAGGGTGTGCCAATTTGGTATGATTGTCTCTATAATTGAGTTCCTCCTAATTTTAAGGAAATTCAAAATTACAAAAAATTAAAAAATAAATAAATAACTATAACTTCCACATTTTTTGATACATTTGTTCTTTTATTTTGCACACACATTCAGTGTTCCATCCCCACTAGTTAATATAAGGAAAACGCTTATCTTATTTGGTTTTCCTTTTTGGCTTCTTTCTTCTTTCTCCATTTCACTTCCCTTGTTTAAATTCCCAGTTAACCCAAGTTTTGTGGCCATCCTATGCGTTATATAGTATTTTTTAATCATACCATACTTGTCTTGACTTTTTTCTTTCGGAGCACTGGAAATCCATTTTGGGGCTCAAAATCATAAAAGTGCAAAAAGTTAAATTATACAAATTGTCATTAATAGAAATAAGAAAAAAAAAAAAAAAAAGAGTGCACAAAAGAGAAATTCTTATGTGAAGTCGGACCAAGATCCTACTTATTTATTTGTGGTCAAAACAAGAGTCATATGGATTAAGTGATACATGTTAATTTAAAAAAGTGATGTAAAAACACTTAAGTGGCTCTCGTTAAGACCACAAGGTAGGGATGGCAGTGGACCGTACCGGGGTGTGCCGGGCCAAAAGCCCAGCGGTCTAGATTGTTAGGTTTTCTGACGGGGCGTGTCGTGCCAGGTGACTTTCTCAAACGGAGCGTGCCATGCCAGGTCAAGAATTTGAAATACTTGGGCCAGACTCGGCCCCCATGCTAGTGCCACGACGGGGCTGGGCATGCTAGGTTCGTACTGGCCCTTGGGTTGGCCCCACTAGTTGTCCCTCGGTCTAACCCACAGGCTTGGCCCCCGGATTGGTCCAAACCTGGCCCACAGGGTCTGACGCATATGTTAGCCCACTTTCAAATATAGTATGAAATTAGAACTTCTTAAAACTTATTTTATTACAAATAAGTATTTCGTTCAAACTTAGTATACAAATCAAGACTTCTACAAGTTATATTTATTATTTCAAGTTGATTTTAATTTTTCATTTTGAATAAATTTAGCAAAAGAAATTATTACTTATTTATTTTAAAGTAAGTTATTTATTTCAAATTTATTATTTATATAATTCAAATTTAGTACTAATTTTTTATTTGTTTACTTATTATTTGTAAATACTTATTGATGATGCTAAAAAATACCATCCAATGGTTTGGGGACACGTGGCCGGCTAGTCAAAATTGTTAAACATACGAGATGATATTTTGGTGATTTTTATTTAAAATTAAGCCATGAAGATATTCAGTACATTCAAGGGCTTTATGGACCCAATAATTATTCCTAAGCCCATGAACTATTCAAACCCATCCTAGAAGAGTATAAATAGTAAGTTGGAAGGTAAAATAAAGGATTCTAATTTCATTCCCTCAGATCCACAGTTTGTCAATTTAAGCTCTCATTTTACTCTCAATTTTCTTCCTATCACCAATTTTGGCTTGAGCGTCAGAGCTTCTTCCAGGAGACATAGCCCCCCCGCTCTTGTTCTGGTTGCAGGTTTTCTAAAACATGGGTACACATGCATGATTTACCATAGCTTTAGAGTATCGAGGCGACTAAGGACTTAGACTAGAATACTTTATTGTGGTGCTACAATTTTTCACACATCAACATTTGGTGCCGTCGGTGTATGAATCAAACAAGAAGTCATCTTGAGTCTTTACCTATAGCTCCCAGCAAGCGCAACACCCACCGCAACAATTCAGATAAAGGGAAAGAGATTATAACACAACACCAGTCAAATCGATCAATTAGAGTATTTGATCGATTGGAGGGGCAAGCTAGGGATTCCGGTCCCCAAGCTAATAAGAGAGATGTGGAGATACAATTTCTAAGGCAACAGAATGCCATGTCAAAGGAATTATTCATGAAATATTGGCATGAGCAACAAGCTGGTAAAGGTGGAAGAGAATATTCGCATAACTTTGGTGTCAATCCTCGGGTTGTCCACTCTACACATCATAGCCCTTCGGATAAGAAACACTCAAATGCAATCTATAGGAATAATCAAGGACAGAAAGAAATAACTCCAATCGGGTTTGCCCGACAAGAACGTGAAGGCCGGTTCACCCGACATGAGTCTAGAAAATCAGCCTCCTCCAGGCCAAGTGAAGCTAGACCAAGATGATTTTCCAAGCGAAGCGGCTTCAGTAGCAAGGAAGAAGGGAAGACCTCGTGAAAGGGAGCAAATTTTGGAGTGCATACCCGAGCGAAAAAAAGAGCCAAGAAGAAAGTTGGAGGAGTTCCAAGCTCAGGTAGACAAGAGGTATAACAAGGAGGGGATGGTTGCAAGTTGCAAGTTACAAGTGCCCCTTGTCATTCACCAACGAGATAATGCAAGAACCTCTTCTAAGGTGTGACAAACACATCATTTTGACTCGTATGATGGATGTTTGGATCCATGGGAGCACCTTGATGCGTACTGAGCCAAGATGTGTTTACAAGGAGCCTCAGATGCTTATCCTGTGTAGAGGGTTTCCCGTAACACTCTAGGATGCAGCTTCAGATTGGTTCAGAGGATATAAGAAAGGGGACATAAAAAGTTTTGATCAACTTGTAGACCTCTTCTTGAACAAATTTGGGAACCAAAAGAGGATTCCAAAGATAATGGCTCATTTGCTTACTCTTAAGCAAAGGCTAGAGAAGAATCATTTGTCGACTACATGGATCGGTTCAAGAGAGAAACCATTGGGATTCAAGGAGTTCGGAAGATATGCAAATCATGGCATTCCAAAGTTGGGTTAATCCCAAAAAATTTTCATTTGATCTTAATTTGAGGTCACCCTTCATCCTCAATGAACTTTTCGCAGGGCCAAGTAATTCGCTCTAGCAGATGAAGGGGAAAGGAGAAAAAGAGAGTCTGATGATGAAAGTGGGAATAAGAGAAAAGTAAATGGAAGATCTAGTGGAGCAGAACCTTCAAAGAAGGTTAGCGTGAAGGATAGATTATCCGTAACCGTTCCTCATAGGAGGAGTCCCGACCATCTTAGAGTTTTTACCTTACTCAACATACAACCTTCACGTATTTTGGCTATTATAGAGAGAGAACCTTATGTCAAGTGGCCTGGACCAATGAGGGTGACCCAGAGCAGTGCCATAAGAACAAATGGTGCTACTTTCACAAAGATCATGGACATGAGACCAATGATGTTGTATTTCCCTAAACAAAATTGATTGAAAACTTGATTAGAATGGGTTACCTTAAGCCATTCATCCAAGGGATGGATAGAGGAAGATCACCCCAATACTAAGCACAAAACCCGGACAATGGAGATCGAGGTCCGTCTCGAGGAGAAAGAGTAGCGGGGTCGGAAAACCAAGGGAGAATCATCATTTATACTATCTCTGAAGGGGCAACAAATAGTGGCTCCGCATCATACCACAAGGCATATGCTCGACAAATAAACTTGGTCCAATCTAGCATGAAGAAACCTAAGTTGTGTCAACATATAATATTCACCGCAGAGGAAGCGGCACAAGTGATTCACCCTCATAGCAATCCCTTGGTAGTGACCTTATCCATTGTAAACTGTGATGTGAAGAGAACCTTGATTGACAATGGAAGTTCCACGGACATTCTATTTTATGAAGCCTTTAAACAAATGAAATTGTAAGAGAAATATTTGAAAACAATGGCTTCACCATTGGTTGCATTGGTTTGCTGGAGAAGTGGTTGAACCTCTTGCATATGTTACTCTCCCTGTCATGTTTGGTATACCCCCTCAAGATGTTCAACTAATGATTGATTTTATAGTCACCAAGGCCTCTTCACCTTACAACATCATTATTGGCCGACCTACTATTGGAGCACTTGGTGCTATCCCTTCCTCCCATCACATGAAAATGAAATTCCCAACGGAGAATGGAGTGGTCGAAACAAAGGGAGATCAAATCGCAGCGAGACAGTGCTATATAGCTTTATTGAAGTTGAAACATACTCTAATGGTGCATGCAAGTTGAAGACCAAGGATGGAAAGGTCGTGCCTCGTACTTGGAATGCCCAAAACTTGAAAAAGTTTTATTTTTAAATTTTCTTTATTTTGTTTCTATTTTTTAAAATTCCCTAAATTAAGCAATAACTTCCGAGGTGAAACAAGGTTGTGCGACTTGTAAATATTCGCTTTTGATATCAACGAAATTTCTAAATCTTTCACCTTATGTAATGGCTCAATATTTTATTTAGAATAGTGATCCTATCCTCGCCCCAACCTCCAAGTAAAGACCATGACTCTCCGGGGTCATTTATTCCCTTCGGGAAGTATCCTCTGGGATACCATGACTCTCCGATGTCACTTATTCCTTCCGAGGAACATCCTTCATGATACCACTATTTTTCGGGGTCACTTATTCACTCCGGGGAACAAAATTAAGGACCACTCTCTGGAGTTGGCATAACCCTTCCAGGGAAAAATAAGTTTATCCTTGGAGAAGTAATTCCTTGGTTAAGTAGGCTCAAAAGAGCGACCATAGCCCTTCCGAGGACGAGAGGAAAATTTTCCTAAGAGATTGTGCCTAGGATAACCCCTCCTGGGGCGAAAATAAAATTTTCCTTAGAGAAGTAGGTCCTTGTTTAAGTAGGCTCAAAAGAGCAACCTTAGTATTTTTGGGGGCAAGAAGAAAAATTTTCCTAGGAGATTTATGCCTAAGAAAACCTTACTGACAAACACTAAGACTTTATTGAGGAGATTTGTGCCTAGGATGACCCCTCCAGGGGTGAAAATAAACTTTTCCTTGGAGAAATAGTTTCTTGGTTAAGTAAATTCAAAAGAGCAACCACAGTCCTTCCAAGGGCTAGAGCAAAAGTTTCCCTAGGAGATTTGTGCCTAAGAAAACCTTAGTAACAACACTAAGGCTTTACTTGGGAGATTTGAGCCTAGGACGACCTTTCCGGGTGGCAAAAATAAACTTTTCTTCGAAAACATATTTCCTTGGTTAAATATGACACCATAGTCCTTTCGTGGGAATGATAAATTTTTCATATAAGAGGTACGCTTATAGTCATTTTGGTTCGGTGCAAGAGCCATGGTTTACCCTCCGGGGGTGAGAAACTTAATTGCTTAAGCATAGCAATGAAAGCTCAACCTCACAAATTTAGTCCCTTAAAAAAATATTCAAGTGTCTAAGGGGACAAAGGCGTATGTGGAAATGCTTGAATAAAAATAAAGCACATAACTATCGAGGGAAAGCCACGATATCATAAAAACAAAGGAAAACCATAACATAGGTGGAGTTGGTACAAGGGAAGGCCCTAACTCAAAGCCAAGCAACAAATGCAACTGAGTAATTAATAAGAAAAACAGGTAACAAGATACTAGCCGAAGATGAAGGCCGTACATATAAGAGACTGGAGCTCTAAGTCTCTAAAAAGGTAAAATAGCTAAACTAAATGCTAAATTAAGCTGTTCCATCCTCAGGGGAACCCCCAAAGAGCTAGGGTAGAGAGTGGTGGAAGGAACTAGGCCTTAAAGAAAGTTTTCAATATCCACGTTTGGATGCTTTTCCTTCACATAGGACAAGGCCCGATCATAACCTTTATCGAAATATCCCATGCTATGGTCTTCTACCAAATCCTCAAACCTGGGCTAGCGAGATAGTCTACCAAATGCTTTTTCATGCGATCCTGGTAGTCTTGAGAATCAAGGAACTCCAAGATGGCGGAATCTCTACTCTTCTTGTTCTGTGAATTTAAGCTTTTCCTTGTGCAACATGGAAAGCTTCTTCACTTCACTTTATGAGATGCTTGAATCACATTAATCTCATTTTTATGAGAGGTTTGAAGTTCTTGGTTCTCTTTCCTCAATTTGGTGATCTTTTGGAGGTTCTCTTGATTGTGTTTAGATGCGGCGCACATGGCTTGAAAGTGTGTTTATTTTTCTTCTTTTGACTTTTTAAGCTTAGCCTCCAAAGTCAAAATTTGAGAAAGATGATAGTTTTGGACTTTGTTCAAGTGGTAGTAAAGATCGCCAATCTAAAGACCATGAGAAGAAAACAATGTTATCCATAACTATAATAAAAAAATACTTAGTCATTTTAGGAAAAGAAGGAGGACCAATTTACTTGAGCAATATGATGAAACACGGCATCAGCATCGGCGACACAAGTAGAGCTCAAAGATTTGCCGGCTCTGTTCCTCCTCGACTTGGACAATGCTAGTGCCTCCACCAAAGGGTGACTCACCTTTCGGACTTTGTAGGTGAATCTTTGAAAAAGGAATCCTCATAGACTTCCCAAGAAGGAGTATAGATCATGCGGGAAGAAGTAAAGACCTCAATCCTAGAGGTAACTTGTTCTTGAGGCAGATTTGAATCAAGAACTAGTGGGTTTGAAAGTTCTTGAGTAGTAGCCTCAACTTGAACTAATGGTGTCAAAGTAGTCTCCTTGGAAGGCATCGCCTTCTTTTTAGGTGGAGACAGTGCAAGTGCTTTTTATGCCGACCTCTTTGGCCCCAAGATCCCAAAGGTAGATTTCTTAGGGGTTTGAGATGAGCTTTCATGCTTTGCTTGTCTTCTCTTCCAAGCGCGCTCACAAATGGCATCTTTCAAAGCATCCACTACAAAATCAAGAAGAACAAGTTAAACTCAAGTTGAGTATTAATACAAGATGAAGATGGGTAAAATTTTGTGCAAAAAAAGCTAAGTAAAATGCATATGCATGGTAACCTAGAGAGATAAGAGGATCAAGGTTGGTCGGACTTAACCCCGCAAGAAAACCCAACACTAACACTTGTTCATTAGCCATTTTTTGCCAAGCAAGTGGTTCGACCTCCAGTAGATAGTAAAACTCCAACTCTCGCGCCCACTAAGGGGAGAAAGTTTGTTAATTTTTGAAACATTTAAATTATAACTCCAAATGGAAAAATTCCACTCGGACAACCTTTGGATCAAGAAGTAATGACTTCTCCAATCAACTAGCTTGGGGTGAGCTTCTTTGGCCTACTTTTTATTAGATCGCCAAGTAAAGGTATACCCCACTCTGCTCGGCACAAGTTGAAAAAACTCCTTGAAGGTACCTATTGAAGTTTTTACCCCAAGCGCGGCACAAGTGATCAAATATGCATTAATGTTGCGGATGGATTTAGCGTGTAATTGTCCAAGCCCACTTGGTAATGCTCCAACAGTTTGTGGAAAAATAACGGCAATGGGAATCTCAATCCCACTTCTAGTTGCGCCAAATATACGGATACATATCCGGTAGAGTTAATACAAGGTCTATGGTTATCGAGAGGAGGAACCTTCACCCTATAAAAATTAGGAATGTGATATTTCTCCATCCATTTCCTAATCAACTCCAAATCAACAATCGAAGGAGACAATTGGGAGTATACATCTACAGGGTTATTAATATCACCCTTAACTTTCTTTGCTCCTTCATGCTAGGGAGAAATTGTGATCTTTTTCCTCTTAGTTAGTGAAGGAGAGGCCATAACTTCTTCACTAGAGGATTCATGCTCATGATGAGATAATTCCTCTTCAATAGATTTTTGCCACTCAAAGTGATGCTCTCTAGTCTGATGCACTTGAGGATGTCCCGATGGCACAATTGTAGATGGACTGGTAGTTCTACACATGTTCACTCTCACCTTAGAAGATGAAGTGCCACCAATTAAGGGTCTACCTGCAAACACGCTTTGCCAAAATTTTCTTGGTTTTGGTCTCATGTCAATGTCATCTTGAAGAAAATTCAAATCCAAAGGTTCACGCAATAGGCTAACTACTTTACATCTTGGGATTTCACGCAACTCACCAAAAGCATGCTCAAGGATATCCTCCACCACATCTGAAGAAAGTTCCCCTCAAGCGTTAACCATATCAATAGTGTTGCATGACCTATCAACATCTCTTCCTTGTGCACGATCAATTTTAACATCAGTAGAAACCCAAATGAGAATTTAAGTCATCAACAATAGCATTATACAAATTTTGGATACTTTTCCCCCTCTTCTTTGCTAACTTTGGCACATCAATGGACAAATCTTTCACAAGTGTAGCTTGAGATTTTTCGGGTGGTGCAGCAGTGAATTTATGGAACTTAGGAGCAGCAGCCATGGCGAGGACTATCTCGCGATCACAAGTGACAAAGGAGGGAGTCATAGCTCGTTTTTGCTGCAGTTGTTTTGGGTCTTTGTTGCTGCCAATAAGTATAGAAACAACTTCACGCGGGTTGTCCATTGCAGCAGTCACATCACTTTTAGTTTGGGGTGTCAAAGTTTCCTTCCTACAAGTAAGATTATAGGCAGCCACGACAACATCAATAGAAGAGGTTGGGTTCATTTTTTCTTCTTGAAACACAGCTGCAAATTCCTCCTCTTGAGCAGTCCCGATTGCGCATACATGGAGAGCAGCAGCATCAACATCGAGCTCATGAGTGGTGGCGACGTCAATAATATCTTCCTAAGCTTATAGGCATCAAGGGCGTGACTTCTAGCAACAAAATTCTGGTTTTCAGCCTCAATATCAGCCATGTATTTCTTAGTTTCAATAGCCGAGGCAGTGGCATGATGGAGAAAAGAGACAGCAACAACGTTTGTAAATGTACGAAGCTGCTGCGTCTTTTTTTCTTTGGCGAGCAGCAGAAATATCTTCTAAGTCCACATAAGTAGCTGCCGCATTTTTTCTTTTTGGCCGAGTAGCTGCAAGACAGGAGGTATCCAACTCGCTAGTAGCAGCAGCAATTGCAGAAATTTCCCAAGCAACTGAGTCGTCCATGGCAATCTCTTGGGTAGCAATGGAGTCGGACAGTCTGATGGGATGAGTAGGTGGTAGACATGAAAGTATCTTGATGGATTTGTACAACAACAGTATTAACCATGATCTTATTATTATCCATGCTGATAATGGGTCCTTGAGCATCCTCAATGCCTGCAGCAACAGCTCGAGCAGCATTAGCACCAACCATGCATCCTGGAGCTACAGTAGCATGTACAAAAACCTCCCAAGCAGCATCATCGTCAACGGTGGTCTCCTGGACAGAAATAAAGCCGTCGGCAAACTCATTAGGAGCCACGACGCCATCATTTTTGTCTAGTACATTAGTATGAAAGGTGTTCGGGTTGACCATAGGGCCAAAAAAGATGTCCCCTTCAACATGCTGGTGTGTTTCTCCAACAAAGATTGGCTCACCAGGTAAGGGTTGATTTTCCCTCTTCGAATGTTCAGTAGTCGATGGAGGCTGAAAGCAAGATCTCTAGTGTCTGTCCTTTCCCAAATCTTTAATGCTCAAATTGGCCGAAACATCCTCAAACCCAACCCAATGCCCAGCTCCATACTATTATTTTCTCTTTTTTTCTTTCTTTTTTTCTTTTCCTCATTGTCTCTCTTTCTTCCTTATTTCTCATCTCACCCACTCCCATGTTCATGTAAAAGATAAAATCAAGCTAGAGAATCATTACTCGCCACTTTGGAACCCAGGAAAATGGTGGAAAGAAGTATTCAATCAAATGCACATAAGGTGTTTGATGAAATGTTAAAGAGAAAAATGAAGAGAGAGAAATAAAAAGAAAATGTAAAGTGTACTTATTTGATCTAAGTCTTGGGAAAAAGGAAAGATAGTCTTGATATCTTATATATGGATTTGGATCTTGGGTTTAATGGGTAAGAGTAGAGTGTTGGGTTTTGGTGTAAGGGTAGAGTATTAAGGGTTAAGTATTGGGATGAGGTGGAGTGTTGGGTCTTGGTGTAAGGGTGGAATGTTCAGGGTTGGGTGTAGGGGTGAGGCTAGAGTGTTGGGTTTTGGCGTAAGGGTGGATCCATGTTAAGGGTTGAGTGTTGGGTTGAAGGTAGAATGTTGGGTTTTGGCGTAAGGATAGAGTGTTAAGGGTTGAGTGTTGGGTTGAGGATGGAGTGTTGGATTTTGGCTTAAGAGTGGAGTGTTAAGGTCGATTGTTGGGCTGAGGGTAGAGTGTTGGGTTTTGGCATAACGGTGGAGTGTTAAGAGTTGAGTGTTGGGTTGAGGATGGAGCGTTGGGTTTTTGCATAAGGGTGAAGTGTTAATGGTTGAGTGCTGGGTTTTGGTGTAAGGGTACAGAGGTTGAGTGTTGGGTTAAAGGTGGAGTATTGGGTGTTGGTGTAAAGGTGGTGCTTTAAGTAAAAATAATTATTTTGAAATACTAAATACAAGTATCACTAAAGCTCAAAAATGAGCAAATGAGTACCACTACTCAATTTATGGAGTGGGTATGCAAGTACTAAAGGGGTTGGGGTCAATCTTTCTCCCCAAGAATGAAATTCAAAGTTTCAAATTTTTGGCTTCGGTGCCAAAATCTTATTGACTCCGGTCAAACCTTTATTGGCCTGGCCAAAAATTTTTTTGACTCCATTCAAGACGTAAGTCAAAGATTATTGTACTACTCTCAACCCGTGCAAACGTGACTCGAGAGTAGGGGGGGCAAGTGATGATTCTAACATCCAATGGTTTGAGGGCACGTGGCCGGCCAGTCAAAACTGTCAAGCATACGGGAGCATATTTTGGTGATTTTTATTTAAAATTAAGCCATCAAGATATTCAGTACATTCAAGGGCCTCATGGGACCAATAATTATTCCTAAACCCATGAATTATTCAAACTCATCCTGAAAGAATATAAATAGTAAGTTGGAAGGTAATACAAAGGATTCTAATTTCATTCTCTCAAATTCAGACTTTGCCAATTTAAGCTCTTATTTTAATCTCAATTTTCTTCGTATCACCTATTCTGATTTGAGCGTCGGAGCTTTCCCCAGGACACATAGCACCACCGCTCTTGTTCAGGTTGCAGGTTTCCTAGAGTCATGTAGATACACGCGCTTGATTTACCATAGTTTTGGAGTATTGAGACGACTAAGGACTTAGACTAGAATCTTTATTGTGGTGCTATAATTTTTCACGCATCAACACTTATAATTATAACTTATTATTTATTAACAATATGGTAAAAATATATAATTAGAATAAAACCACCTTGAGAGGGTGGGGGGTTTGGCATAGACCTCTACCATGTATATTAATATTTGCAAAAATAGTACAAGGAGCGGGACATGGAACTTTACCTCTAAAGATTACAAGTTATATGACAAATATACGGAATTAAAAACATAAATGAACTAATAACTAGATACACAAAGAGGGGGACATAGAACCTTACCTCCAAACAATTACTAAACATAAAAATCCTTTCTATTCATCATTTGGTGAACTACTACCTTCATCGTCATCAAAGTCTTGCATCAATCCTTGTTTTCTTTCTTTGGTATCAAGCCAATCCTTTAAGCACACCACCATCTCCAAATTCGCTAGTGTGGTGTCGTTCGAGCTATTTTTTCATGTAAAACTCTTCCACCGGCACTAAATCCACTTTCCAAAGCAACCATTGATGCCGGAGTTGTTAACACATTTCGAGCAATTTGAGATAAAATAGGAAAATCACGTCTTCTATCTTGCCACCAAACAAGAATATCAAAACTTGGTAGGCCTTCATCTAGTGGAGGCCTCAAATACCAAGCAATTTCATCACCTTGGTCTTGACTATCATGCGTTCTTGGTCTTTTTGCAGCTAAAAGTTTATGAGCATCTGTCTTGTGTGCGAGCATTTATGATAGGAAATGTAGATTGGGATTGTATTGTTGAAGAAGAAGTAGATAATGCACTTTGTTTTGTAGGTGAATTTTGCTTGTAAATTGAATATAAGTCATACAAGGCTGTGGTTGTTGATGTCATGAGTCTTTCTTTGTCTATTAAACATCCGCTAGTACTATAATTATTAAAAATGTCTATGAAATCTTCAAATTGAATCATCTAATTATCCTGTGGATCTAAAACACATGCCAAACAAAATAATAATGAAATATTTTCAAAATACTTGTCGAATTTTTGTTCCATGGAAATAATCTTTCTAGAAAATAAATATCACATTTGTTATTGTAAAAAATAACTTTAATCATACTTATTTGAGGTAAAACTTGATGAGAGGTAGCAGACTCAAGTGCTTTTAAAATTTCAACCATTGTTTTTTCTCTTGTGAAATCATTCTCGACTAAAAAAGTATCAGTACTTGCACCAATATGATTGGTATAAAATGCACAAATTAATATTTCATAACCAAATATGCTTGATAACATTTGACATGTAGAATTCCATCTAGCGGATATGTCTAATTGGAATTTTTTGAATTTCAAACGATTTTCCAAACAAAGACGTTTAAAATCTTGTTGACATGAAGAAGAAGAATGTATAAAGGAAATGGCACTTTTACTTGGAGAAATAATATCTTCAACCATTTTAAACCATTTTGAATACAAACATTAAATATTATAATAAAGCATACACATCTATTATGAAATAATTCACCTAAAACCGGTTTAAAGGCATCTTTCAATAAAGGCACACTTACAGTATTATTTGAAGCATTATCAAGAGAAATAGTAATAATTTTGTCGTACAAGCCATATTCTCATGCAACAGCTAAAACGATCCTGGCAATTTGATTAGCATTGTAAGGGTGTTCAACGCTTTGAAAACTAATAATTGTTTTTTGTAGATGTCAATCTACATCTATCCAATGTGCAATGATACAATAAAATGTTGATTTGTAATTGCCTTCCATGCATCAGAAGTAAGAGCAATTTTAAAATTAGTCGAAGCAAAAATAGCTTTCAATTCATCTTTCTTTTCTCTATACATTCTTTTCATATCATGCATCTAAGTACTTCTAGGAGTCCTTTTATGTTGTGGGGTTCACTACATTGTGCATATATTTTTCTAAATTAGAACTTTCACTCATAACAAAAGGTAATTAATCTCTAATTATCCATTTAGCCATGGTTCATTTCTATTTTTGTCATGTGTATATTTAAAACTACCAATCATTTGGCCTTCTGTGGTGTGAATTTGTGTTTGCATCATTTTTTATTTGCATTCAACATCACTATATTTATTACTTATGTGCCTATATAGAGTTCTGGTTCCTCCTCCTTTTTTGTGTTTAAAACATATGGAGGATCATATAATTTACAAGTTGCTAGTTCATTAACCTCATCTTTTTCAAAAAACTCCCAAACCACACTTTTTATTTTAGAGGTACATTGTTTACTATCTACGGTAGGTATCTAATTTTGCTTATCAATATCCTCTAAATTCACAATTAGGCGGGGACCTTGTGGTGTGTGAGGTGTGTGTGAACTTCCTCCACCGTCCATTTTATGGTAAATTGAAAAGTTTATAAACAAACAAACTAATTAAGTGCTTTAAACAAACTAAGAATTCAATTTATCAAAGAATACTAAAAATGCAATAATAGGAAAAAAATTAAAGTAACTAGGCAATTAATGAACTACACTAAATATCAAATAAAGAAGATATATAACTAATATAAATATAGTAATAAGTAGAAATAACCAACTTGGAAATTGAAATGTTAAATTTCAATTAATACACTTGAGAATTTGAACTTTTGAAGGCAACTCCACTTCAAGTCTTCAAATCTCAATTTGATAATTCAAGTAATAAAATTTTATAAATAGTAATAAATAAATATTGCATATAAATTTAAAAAGCACTTGAGAAACAAATTATGTAGGAAGAATGAGTTGAGAGAAAGTAGAGTTTTTTTTGTGTGAATTGAGTGTGAAATGTATGTAGTATTTACAGTAGAATTTTTCCCAAATTGCCCCCATAAACTAGCCATTTTATAGCTATTGGGGAGGTAAAAAAGTCAATTTAATGGATGAAAAAAAAACTGCTGCTAATGGTCGGCCTGCCATGCTAGCCCGCAAGCTCAACCCACAGACCAATTCGCGGTCTAGTTGGAGGTCTGGTCCAATGAGTTAATCACTGATTTGTACTAGACCGTCAATCTACTAGATTGTTGACCAGCAAGCCAATTCCGAGTTGATAATGACCCGGGCCGGGTTGGTCTGGGTTGCTAAAATATAGGGCCCGAAACCAGCCCATGGGTACCGTAGCGGGCTTGGACCTGCCTGCTATGGTACCTTGGCGGGCCGAGCTAGGCTGGTTTATTCCACATTCGGGTCAGGCGGTCCAACGGGCCAACCCGAGCCATTGCCATGCTTACCACAAGGTCTATCAACAACCCAATAGACATGGTTTATACAAGGACTTTCCAGGCACAACTGGTGGCACTGCACTTGGAACACTATTATCCATCTTCAAGCTCCTATAAATAAAATAATACTTACAGCCCTCGACATCCTAAACATCGTTTGAAAAATTGATTTGTGGTACACAACACCAATATCCTTCGGCGAATGATATTGCCACAACAAATTTTCCATAGAATGACATAATTATCCTCCTAACACCCTCATACTACCACTGCTAAATCCTCTGTAAGTCCACTATATCAATCTCTAAAGCTCTGCCCGACTAACAGGAAAACCAAAAACTCCGACCAATCATTGGAGTCTACGCCCCGAACTCACCATTCCCGTTCTCATTTCTTTCCTCTCATGTCGAAGCATATTGTATATTTTACTTTTTTTATCTTTCAATAAAAATATCTCAAATTTTACTGGTAATTTTTTCTTGACAACTATTTTTTTGTACTAATAATACTACAAATAGATCTAACATTTTACCACAATCAGTAAAAATCAACTCATTACTTCTTCCCTTCACTGACATCAATTTTGTTGCTATTTATTCAATCGAATCGAATCCAATCACTGTGTTATAAACTTTCCTCTGATCCTCCGGGGTTCAACTTGAGTTTTCAATTCAATCTTTCACGTAAAAACTCTTCGCAGGAACTCTAATTTATAGATTGAATTCACATGTCATTGAATTTTAAAAATTTTGATCGATTATTTGAATTTTGTACTGAAAAGATATATTTGTTTATAAACTATTGTGGTGAGGAGGAGAAACAATGTGGAGGAGGTGAGCACAACAGTTGAATATCATAAGCAGACATGCATGATTTTAAAGGTGAATGAGCTTGAATTGTGGATACTGGAGAGGATAGCGAGAGATTTGTCGAGTCGGTAAAAATAGTTAACTAGAAGTAGAGCAAAAAATTGGATGGGTCCCACACATTAGCGGGAATACTGAGAACTTGAGATTGACTTGGATGAGGGTAGTTGTGTCATTTAACACTAAATTTGCTGTGGCAATAAGATAAGTGATGCGGTAGCCCATATCCTTCACTCATTTTTATTTTTGTAAGTTAAGAGATTGAGAGGATGATAGAAAGACACAAGAAAATGGAAGTAAAAAGCAAGAGAAATCAATTTCACCATGAGGTCATGGCTATGGTCACGCCTTTGGATTTTAGGTGATAAGAGGACTTGGTCAATATAGGTTTTGTTGAAATTCGTAGAAAATCTAGGGAACTGGTAGATGACCATAAAAATGCAAAAGCTAGATTTATAGAAATCTAGTTAGTCCAGGAAAATCTAAAAATTGGCAGTTGATTTTCATTCAAGTTCTATCAAGGTTGATAGTTGGCAGCTTCGATAGAGACACCAGAGTCTTCTTGGGTAGTGGCAAAGATTTTATGTAAAGGATAGGAAAAAAAATGGAAAAAGAAATAAAATATTAGTAGTAATATGATTGGTCCATATGACATTATGTACTTGTAATTCGCCATGTAAGATGGTGACACGTGGAAATTCTAGAAAATTGGAAAAAAATTGTTTAGAAAATTGTAGAAAGCCCCCTAAATTTTTTATAAATTGTACTATGGCATAGATAAATTTTATAAATTGTAATTTAGTCCCTATAAGTTATGAAGGTTCATTTTCCTTTAAGTTAAATTAAATTTATTGTTATGTTTTCTCTCTAACAAGTTAGCACTTTTAGAATTTATATCTTATACTTACAAGGTTGTACTATTAGTTTATAAGGTTTAATACTCTAATGAACAGATTAAGTGGTTTGAGACTTTGAGTTGGGATCTAGAATTTGTAAGCAACCTAGGACTTTGAGTTAGGATCTAGAATTTGTAAGAAACCAAGGTAAGTGGTTCTTGTACTATTTATGTTTTCTAAATGAATTTTATAAACTCAAATGACTTTGAAAATGATTATTTTACTTGATAATTTCATAATGAGTATGAATCTGTTTTGTAATTTGTCAAATATGAAAATGTTTTGAGATATGAATATCTGTAGTTTCTCTTGGTTCAGACTTCACGTGAGTGAGCCCTAATTTTAAGTAAAATTAATAATCAGAAGGAAAAGGAGAATAATAGAATGAATAATAGTGTATTTGTTTCATTGAATTGTTATATGTATTAATGTAAACTTCTAAAAGAAAAAAACAATGCATATAAAGCTATTACAATGTTTACAAAATTTGGCAAGCAACAGTACATGCAAAGGCTTTTACTTTTGAAGTTATGGATGTTCCATGATTTTTGTAATCTGAACTCAAGCACGTCTTCATAGAAATGGTATCTATAAAAAAAAAAAAAAAGAAAGAAAGAAAGAAAGAAAAGGCCAAATCCGAAAAATTATATGGAATTTGGCCATAGGACGCTTGGTCATACCCTACAAACATGCACAAGAAAAAGTTCCAATCACAAATAAAATATGCCAAAGTTTGACTTCTTTGGCACAAAATATATGTTGTAAAGAAATTTTGTGAGGGGTTTCATACCAGAATAATAATAAAATCAACTATTGACTAAATTACTTCAGATCACATAATAATTCTAAAACTTACTTATGATAAGCCTATGCAAAAATTCAACTCCACTACTTTCCACCATAACATCTATAAAGTTTTAAATATGAACAGTCAAAATGTTAAGGCATATAAGTTTCCCTTTAAAGCAGTGATCCTTCATTCACAATTCAAAGTTAATTTTTTGCCCTTAGCATTTGCTACCTTGATTCCAAGAGGAACAACTGGAGACAACACATTTGAAGGACTCAATAGACTACATAATGTTGCAAATATAATGTTTTTTGTTAAATGAGAGAATTGTACACTAACTTCAGTCTTGCTCACTAACATTTAGATAACTTCCACCACCCAATCACTAAGCAATAGACACATCCAAAAATTTAATAACCTTTCCCAATCCCTTCCAAAAGAAAAGAATAAATATACATGTTCTTGTTAGGGAAAATGTTATTTCGACAACAATTATTGTTATTGCCACACCACTTTTTCTTAAATGGCATATTTACCCTTTCCAAAATTAGCCCAACCCAATGATAATTCTATTACATAGAATTATTTTCCCTTTAATACCTATGCAATTTTAAACATGCTAGTCCCATTCGGATTAGTTTTATGTGTTTTTGTATAAAAATTAAGCTTAGGTGTGATTTCTAGTAGCTTAAGGTAATTTTAAGACTTTTGGTATTAAATATGCACATCATTGGACTAAACTGACATTTAAGTAGTTCTTGTGCATTTTTAACTTAGTAATCTTTGGTGTATTCTCATAGGGAACACCTGAAGGTTTGAAAGAAAGTTGAAGGAGTGGAAAAAACCAAGGGCAAGGAAGTAACTGTATGCGAATGAAAATCAATCTCAAGCGTTTATACCTCATTGACCATGGTCAAAATTTAAAAAAAAAAAAAAAAAATTTTAGTAACCATAGTCAATGCTCCTTCAGCCTCAAAGTGCCAGTAACCACAGTCAATGATTGCAAGGCACAAGTTTATTAACCGCGGTCATCAAGCAACAAAGAATCAACCTAGTAACTACGGTCAATAAATTTGTACCGAAGAAATGTTGACCGCTGTCAATCACATCAAACTAGCACTTTGACCATCAAATTTTTGTATTACCCTAGTAGACTGAACCAAAAACACATAGAAATAGGTGCAGTTTAGGTTGGTTTTCAGCCATCTTAGTCTAGTGTAGTCTTGTCATAGTACTATTTTCTTCTTCTACTTATACTCTAATTTTTAGCTTTAATCTCTAAGTTGTAAAATTCTATATTTCACTCTTAAATTATTGGGCTTAATTTCAACCACTTTCATTTTCTCTCTCTTGGAATTTAGCTTAGTTTAAATTTCTACTAGTTTCTAGCTTAATTATAAATCTTAATTCTTGTAGTAAATCTTGCTTTAAATCTTCTATTTCTTAGTTTCTTAGCTTTAATGAGTAGTGGTTTTTCATTAAGTCTAGTTTTCTTAACTTAATCATTAGCCTAAACCTAGAAATTTTTCGTAAAACCTAGAATTTTGAATTTCAATTTCTTTCCTAAAGAATTAAAAATGAAGAACATAATGGTATATAGTGTAGGATTTTATATTTATGGTAAATTCCTCCCTACTGCTCAAGCATTGTTCAATTAATTGCTAGTTAGGATTTGTATGCTTTCCTAAATTAGTATTTAATATTTTTCCTTATTTCATTTAATCCATTACTTCCTTAGTTAGGTCTTTAATTGCTTTCCTAATTGGTAGAGTAGTCTCGTGAACCACTAGTATTCAGTTTAATTATTCACTTGCACAGACTTAAATTACTCTTTGGTTTAGAACTTTATTTGCCAACCTTATTTCTTACTCTTTGTAGCTCTTTAGGGTGATAGTTTAATAAAGTACTTGAGCTTAAAATTCATGGTTTAGTAGAAGTAGTTCTAATCCCGAGTTTATCTCCAATTCTTAATTGCTCTTGCACTTTATGTTGCCTTGTAGTCCACCTTACTTCCATATGTTTTTATGCCTTTTTATGATTTCATTCTAGTTTAGTGATAGTCCTAATTGATTTTTAAGTTAATTTAGTGCTTTCTTACTTGTGAACATTTTTTTGCTTGAGTAGTGTTGAAAAACTCCCTTTCTATTTGTCTTAATAGTAAATGGCCCAACAAGTCTATTAATCACCGACCCAATCCTCATGGAAACAATACCCACTCACCACTAACTTACAAACCTACCTCGTATACTTGCGGGAGTGAAGGTGTTGGTTAGGTGAAGGGTTAATTTAGAATGTACTTGTTTTATGTTTTTCAAATCACTACCATCCTAAGAAAACAAGTTTTGGTGTCGTTGCCAGGAAATGGTATTAACAATGGTGATATTAGTTACTATCGGGTTACACTAGGCTAGACATTTTCTTTTCTTTAGTAATTACTCTTAGTTTATACTAGTAGTTGTTTCCTTGATTTTTGTTTTTTCTTACTTTTGGTGCATTTTCATTTAGACTTGACTCCTTGTTTATTTGTGTGATTGACACATAAAATATATAGTTATAAAATTTATAAGTTCCCAATTCAACTATTAACTAGATAATGTTCCGCAAGTACACGGGATCAATAGTATATAGCGGAAGTATGGGTCGAACCCATAAGGATTGGTTTAACAATTACCGATTATTTGACTCAAATGCTGTTTGAAGAAATAATTGTGGAAGAGATTTGACTAAACTAATCTAAAAGCTAAATCTATAATAATCTAGGAAAACAATAAACTACCCTATCTATCTACGAAAGAGTAATTAAAGAAAACTTTAAATTGAAGACAAGAAAAAATACTTCTAAACCCTAGAAAGCAATTAAAAGGACAATAAAACTAGAATTAAATGGCATGAAAAATATTTAAAAAGATTTAAGAATACTTATCTAATGAAGCATAGCAAACTTTTAGTCCAAGATTGTCAATCTTGCACCTTCTCTTCAACTCTTCCAAGAAAAATGAAAATGCTGATCTAATCTTCCAGCCCCAAAAGGGAAGCTGAAAGAAAAGCAATCATTTTTTGGTCCAAAACCATCTTATTTATAGTTTTTAAATGTTGTATAGCGTACGGCTCTGAATAAGATTCGAAATGCATATTTACGAGCCTAAACAGACACACGAAACCCTAGAAAACACCAAAATCACATAACAGCTGAATATAGGTGAGCACAATGAGTGTGCATGTGCGCAAGAGGATCATCCTTGAACTTTGATTCTAGAATTTGCACACATGCACCAGGATTCTCGCGTAAGTGCACGTTTTCCCGCTTAAGTGCACATGTATCAACTCAATTTTGATCTCGATGCCAGTAGAATTTGAAAACATTCAAAACATGAAAGTTGTAGATCTTCCTCTTAGATTTCCAAAACATCTTGAATCACCTTATTCAAAGTTCGGACAAGAAAGTTATGCTCCAAATACCAAATAGTGTCCAAACATGTGCGTGATTTCCAATCCTTGCACTACTTCACTATTTTGCTTCTAAAATCTCCGTCTGACGTCCAATTGATGCGCCCTTTTTTTAACTACATGACCCTAGAACAAAAATACACATTATTATCTATAATATAACTTCAAAATAACACTTAAACACTTACTAAAACTAAACACAAATGGTAAACAAAAACTCACAAAGAACTCTAATTCCGGAAAGAATTAGGTAAACAATCTAAACACAACCCTAAAACATAGACACACAAATATAACTTAAATAAAATTAATAAACACTACAAGACTATAATTAACATATATTAACACATAAAAACAGAAATGTACACAAAAACAAACACATAAAACCTAAAAGCTCCGAAACTAGTGCAAAAATCATACAAAAAAGAATAAAAATAACCCTGATTTCCTAAGAATATCAGTGGTGTAGTTTATAGTCATGGATAGAATGTCATTGAGACCATTTGATTCGGAAATAGAAGGGACCTTGACCAGAATCTGAAGGATAAAGATACAACAAGAACAAGAGGAAAGTCAAATGGCGACCCCACAACTCAATGCTAGGGCATTCGAAGAAAATGTGAGGAATAAAGGTCTAGAGGAATGAGTGGAGAATAATGACACTAATGAAGTGGGAAATCGAGCAATGGATATCATGCCAACATGAGACCACTTTGCGACTACGCAATGCTGAATTTTGATAGAGCAAATTCTAGCATGGCAAGGATATCGGTGCTGGCAAACAATTTTAAAATCAAACCTGCTCTTATTCAAATGTTGCAAACTCTTGAAATGTTTGGAGGTAGCCCTAATGAGGATCCTTATAAAGTTATACTTGTTGAATTTTGAAGAAGTATTGGATAGTTTCAGTTCAACTGGGTCCATCCCAATTTCATTCGCATGAGGGTCTTCTCGTTCTCTTTGAGGGATCGAGCTAAAGCTTAGTTGCAATCACATGCACAAGGGACATTCACTACTTGGAATTAATTGGCCCAAGAATTCTTGGCAATGCATTTTCTTATTTCAAGAACTGCCAAACTCAAAAATGAAATCACTTCCTTCAAGCAAGACATAGGTAAAGGTCTTAGTAAGGTGTGGGAAAGATCAAGTAATTATTGAGAAAATGCCCACATCACACAATCCCCCTTTGGCTTCAAATTGAAACATTCTATAATTGCATGACTCAAGAAACCAAATCAATTGTTGACACATCTGTGGATGGTCCATGATCTTTTAAAATGCAGGAGGAAGCTCAAGCATTGCTTAATAGGATGGTGTCAAATTATTATTTCATGGTCCTATTGCTCAATCGGGTGCTCAACAACAAGTTTAATTGAGCATGCGAATTCTCAACATGGAAGTGTCTTGAATTTTGACTCAAGTGATGCATTGCTTGCTCAACAAGGGATGTTGAATTTGTGAAGAGGGAATAGGGAATATCGTAAATGTCGTTGCTTCTTTATCTCAAGTGCCTCTTGTTTGTGATTTTATGCTGGTGGACATCTAAACGGCCAATGTGAAGCTTCTATGGGGCTAAATGAGCAAATGAACTATGTTTCAAATCAACCATCCTTTTCAAGAAATCTTTCTGGTGTTTATGGAAATACCTACAACCCCTTATGGAGGAACCACCTAAGCTTCTTTTGGAGCAACCAATCTAACCAACAAATTCCACCTTATCAACCCAACCTTTTGCAACAAAATTTTCAAAGTTAAGCATCATTCTCATCTTCTAGACCGTATCAAACCCCTCACCAAAGGAATTTCCATGTCAATTCCCATCAATTTCCACCAAATCCTTCCTACCAAAACCAACCACAAAGACCTCCGTACCACCCCTCCTAACTATTCTCAACCATCAAATAATGACCAATACTCTCCAAAGACAATGCTCACGAGAAATCCCTACAGAGGGAGGTGGAAACTTTAAGGAGAGAAAATGAAAATTTGTGGAGATATTATGAGACTTTCGAAAGGGATCTAGAGGCCATCACTAGGAACATGGGTTCTTCGAGTAGAAATTTGGAAATACAAACTGGTTAAGTGGCTCGACAAACCAAATGAAAGTCAAATGGCACCCTTCCTAGTTACACGATTCTCATTCCAAGGAACCAACATGTAAGAGAACTAAATGGAAAGGAACATGTGCGAGATTTACTCTAAGAAGTAACAAGGAGTCAATCAATGGAAAAGAGGATGAGGGAGTCAAGCAAGCAAAAGAACATGATGAAATTGACAAAAAGGAAGACTTGGAATCCAAGAAAGAAAAGGGCAACGAACTTGATGAGCCCAAGGACAAAAGAAAAGATGAATTGGAAGAGCACCCATTAAAGATCAGCAAGACTATATTATTCAAATTCTATTTCCCAGACGATTGAAGAATGAAGAGAAAGAAAACAAATTCAAAAGATTCTTGGATATCTTCAAGAAGGTGAAAAGAAACATTCCTTTCATTGAAGCTTTGGAAAACATGCCAAATTATGCTAAGTTTATGAAACAATTGTTGACTAATAAGAGAAAACTTATAGGAGATGAAAAATTGTGCTTGCCCACAAGATGTAACATAATCATTCAAAAGAGCCTTCACCTAAGTTGAAGGATCTTTGGTCCTTTACCATTTCTTGTGAGATTGGTCTCGTGCGCTTGGAGAATGCTTTGTACAATCTTGGAGCTTCAATTAATCTGATACCGTTATCTTTGCTTAAAAAGATGATTGGTAGTGGATTGAAAACCAACCAATATGACACTTCACATAGCAGATCAGAGCATTAAGCATTCAAGTGGAATAGTTGAAGATATGATAGTTAAAGTGGGTAACATTTTTCTACCGGCCGATTTTGTCATCCTTGAAATAGTATGAATGAAGACTCCAATATGCCAATAATTCTAGAAAAACCTTTCTTAGCCACCGGGAGAGACTGATAGATGTTCAAGAAAGGAAGCTTCAATTACAAGTCAATGATGAGATTATTTCTTTTAATGTTTTTGATTCAATTAAATTCTCTTCTTTATGTGATGATATTATAAGGATACATGTGATTGATGAACTTGTTGAACATTTTTGTAGGGACAACTTGATGGAGCCCAATGTGGAAAAAATGATGCAATTAGAAGAAGGAGAATGTGGAAAACACGGTGATGACCAACCTACAATTGAGGTTAGAGAAGAAGTCTTTCCTCTTGCAAGGGAGGATAACATTGAGGAAAGTATAGATAAAATAGGAGGTCTCCCATCAATAAATCCCTCAAGATTGAGTTGAAGCCTCTTCCCTCTCTTCTTTGATATGCATCCTTGGGTATAAATAAAACTTATTCGGTTATTGTGAGATCTTGTCCTTCTAGTAATATATTTTGTAAAGTTACTTGCTTGAAAATTTAAAAGAAACACAAAATGACACTTGCTTGGAGCATTAGTGACATAAAAGGGATAACCCAACTATTTGCATACATAAAATCATTTTGAATGATAGTTTTAAATTTTGTAGGCAAACCCAAATACCTTTGAATTTGATTTTGAAAGAGGTTGTAAGGAAAGAGGTTTTAAAACTCTTAGATGCCAGAATTATATATCCTATAAGTGATATTGATTGGGTTAGTCCAACCCAATTGATTCCTGAAAAGGGAGGATTTACGGTTATAGCTAGTGATAATAATGCGTTGATATCCTCTAGAGCTGTATCCAGATGGCGAGTTTGTATTGATTTTTGAAAATTTATCAAAGCCACAAGAAAAGATCATTTTCTTCTCTCTTTTATTGATCAAATATTGGAACGTCTTGCTGGGTATGCCTACTATTGCTTCTTGGATGCTTATTCGATATATTTTCGAACTGTTGTAGCTCCTGAAGACCAAGAAAAAACCACTTCATTACTTGTCCTTTTGGAACATTTTCTTATTGGCATATGCCTTTCGGGTTATGTAATGCTCCAAGCACATTTCAAAGGTGTATATTTGCTATATTCCATGACATGATTGAGAAATGCATTGAAATTTTCATGAATGATTTAAGTGTGTTTGAAAATTCATTTGATGTATGCTTGCATAATTTATCTCTTGTTCTTTAGAAGTGTGAGGAAACTAATTTGGTTTTGAATTGCAAAAATTGTCACTTCATAATAAATGAAGGAATACTTCTAGGACATAAAGTTTCCTCAAAAGACAGTGGTGTTGTTGAAGAAAAGTGAAGGCCATTCAGAAATTACCTCCTTCATGCAATGTGAAAGGAATTAGGAGCTTTTTAGGTCACGTTGGTTTTTACCGGCAATTCACTAGAAATTTTTCTCAAATTGTGCATTATTGCAAAAGGATTCCCCATTTGTGTTTGATGATGCTTGTCTACATTCCTTTAATGTTTTGAAAAATGCCTTGATGTCATTGCTCTGGTCATAATTGCACCAAATTGGGAATTATCTTTTGAATTGATATGTGATGCGAGTGATTATGTTTCGGGTATAGTGTTGTGCCAAAGAATAAATAAGCTTTTACATGTGATTTATTAAGAAAGTCATACTTTAAATGAGGCACAAGTGAACTATTCTACCACCGAGAAGGAACTCCTTGCTATTGTTTTTGCTTTTGACAAGTTTATGTTATATCTTGTTGGTAGCAAAGTTATTGTACATACCGATCATTCACTTATCAAATACTTGTTCTCTAAAAGTGATACTAAGCCTATACTTATTAGATGGATTCTTTTATTGCAGGAATTTAATTGGGTTGTGGTCGATAAAAAGGGGAGTGAAAACACTATCACTGACCACCTCCCAAGAATAAAAGGAGTAATGGGAAAGAGTTATGATGATGTGCCTATCCAAGAAACATTCCTGAAACAGCAACTAATGAAAGTTGAAGAATCCACACCTTGGTATGCCAATTATTGTCGACTATTTAGTGGCCAAGGTGGTTCCATTAGCTTTGATTGGAGATCAAAAGAAGAAGTTTCTTTCAGTGGTTAAGTACAATTTTTGGGAGCATCATTTCTTGTTATGAAGATGTAGTGATTAAATCATAAGGAAGTGTATTCTGAATGAAGAAGTAATTGATGTTCTTTAACATTGCCGCTTGTCGCTTGTAGGAGGACATCTTGGTTCACAAAGAACGGCGGCCAAAGTCTTGTATTATAGATTCTATTGTCCAAGTTTATTCAAGGATGCTAGGGATTGCGTTTTGCAATGTGATGAGTGACAAAGAGCGAGAAATGTGTCAAAGAGAAATGATATGCCACTCAACAACATCTTGATATGTGAACTGTTCGATGTGTGGGGAATTGACTTCATGGGCCCTTTTCCAAGCTCTTACAACAAGAAGTACAACTTGGTAGCGGTAGATAATGTGTTCAAATGGGTTGAAGCTGTAGCACTACTCACTAATAATACTGCTGATGAGAGTTGTTGTAAACTATGTGAAGAAGGACATTCTTGCAAGGTTGGGGTACTGAAAGCCATAATAAGCGATGGAGGTGCTCATTTCAAGAATGCCTTATTTGAATCATTTCAACAGGGATGCCCTACAGATGGTTTATGGGATGTCATGTCATTTGCTAGTAGATTTGGAACACAAAGCTTATTGGGTGGTCAAAGATCTCAATTTTGATTAGAAGAAGGCAAGTGAGAAAAGACTTTTATATCTCAATGAACTTGATGAATTCCAAAGAGAGGCTTATGACAATGCCAAGCTCTACAAGGAAAAAACAAAAGCATGGAAGGAGTTCAAGACCGGTGATTTAGTGTTGTTGTACAATTCAAGGCTTAAGTTTTTCCCAGTAAAGATCAAATCAAGATGGAGTGATCCCTTCAAAGTGGTGAAAGATATTTCCCATGGAGTAGTCGAATTAGAAGGGAAGGACACAACATTCAAGGTGAACTGGCGCTGGTTGATGCTATATCAAATGGAGTAGTAATTGAAAATTTTTCTACTACTTGATCAATTCATGCCATAGTCAAGCTAATGACTATAGACAAACGCTTCTTGGGAGGCAACCCAACTTTCCTCTCTCTAAATTGTTTATATTTTGGTTAAGGGAAAAATACAATTTTAGCCCCCAATATTTGTGTCGTGGTCTATTTTGGTCCCTAAAATTTCAGCCAAAATACATTCAGCCCTCAAAATTTTAGATTTCAACCAATGTAGGACAATTTTGTTATTTTCGCCAAATGTGGACGGAACACGTGAATGTTAAATGTAACTCCCGTTACATACCCTTAACCTACCCAGTTACCCTAGTTAGTGACCCTTAACCTACCTGGATATTAACAGCCAAAAAAAACTTTCACTCCTAACCCTAATCACTTTAACATCGTAAAAACTTCCAAATGAATTCATCTTTTTCAGCAAAAACATAGAAAGAGATCTGATGTACTGCTAACGTAAATTGATCTGATCTGTTCTGATCTCTAGCTATATTTCAGTTTCCCGTCTTTCTTATTTTATAACCCTTTTAACAAATCCCAAAAATGCAAGGTGGTTGCCAATATAAATCCAACGAGAAATTTGGTTAGACAGATTGCAAAGAGAAGAAAACCACGAAATTTAGAGGATCTCAAGTTGAGTTGAGGATCTGAGTCCCCAAAAAATGGCAACAATACCAAATTGCAAATGTGGATTTACGGCAAAATTGGCAACTTGCTGGCATGATGATAATCCTGCTAGGCAATTCTATGGATGTGTACAGTGGCCACAAAGTTTGTCTGAAATTTATTCTTTTTTCATTAAACTTTTGTTGTAATTTAGAGAGACTGATTTTCTACAATTAGGTGTTGTAACGTCCCGAGAAATGTCATTTTTTTGCTTGGTATGTGGATCAAATATGTGTAAGATCAAGGAGTGCTATTCCCGGATTGTTGAGAAGGATTAATGCCACGGAAGAAGAAGTGATGAAAATTCATTGGAGACAAAATTGGAGGATGCCAAGTGTGATAATCTTCTTTATAATGATGCTGGTTGCACATTGGGTTTAGGGTAACAACCAATAGGAGAAACAAAGGGTTTGTAGTTGTCTCTAGTTAAGGCTAGTGTAGTTGTTGTGTTGTTATCAATTGAAAGTATTGGGGTTGTAGAATTTTGTTGACCATATTGGCCAATTTAGGTAGTATAGTTGATTGGCCAAAATGGTATTGTGTAACACTTATCCCTTATCTTGTATGTTGTAATGGAATATTAAATGAATTTTTATTGGGATTTTGTCAGTTTGACTTTGTTTGAATTGAATGGTTGTTATTCTATTTGTAAATCCGAGATACATATAGCAGTTATAATATATACCATAGATTCAAAATAAGCAGCACAAATAATAACTAAGATTATGATATAAACATCATCCATATTTGGCATAGAGCCAAGTCACCCTAAAGCCATAAAGGCATACAAAAATACCAGCCATAAAGTCACCCTAAGCGAAATTTTGCTTTTTAAGTCTATGCCAAATAAGCCAAAAATTCCAACCATCATTCAAAGCCTATTACAATTAATAGCACAACCATCATTCATAGCACAACCATCATTTTCAATTTCTATTTTTCTCTGTCTTGCTCAATCTCATCAGCACACCCTTCTCCTCAATTTCTTTGACCTTCCAGGCGCTCTTCCATAAGAAGATGGAAATGGTGGTATAACCTTTGTCTACGTCCAATCAATCTCACCATTGATTGGAAGTTCTGCTCCCACATAGCACTCAAGGTATGCCTCCACCTTGTAGCAGCTATCCATATAGTCCAATGGTTAACCCATATCCATCCAAATTGCTAAAATAGAATATGGACATGGTCTTCCTAATAAAGAAAGGTAATTTACATTTCTACTATTTCAATTAGTGAACTATAATAATATAGAATTATTGTTAATAATCAAATTAGATTGCATACCTGTGAGGTCCAATTTTTTGCAAGCACCAGTTATGTCATTTAAGTTGATTGGATGAAAGCTGATCTCCATCTGGACATCCAACTTCAAAATGCCGTCATGAGATTTCATAGGCATGCAGGAAAGTGCCTTTTCCATGTTTTTGTTCACCCTAGCCAAGATTCTAGGACACAAGAACTTTCTCTACCATTTTACCCTTGCCTTATATCTATTTTTCTGCATTCTTTGCAGTATATACTTCCTTAGTGATTCTAACAAACCAATTATTGACATCTCTCTGGCATACGAAATCTTACTATTGAATGACTCATAGATATTGTTCAGTAGTACATCACATCTCGGGAAAATGCTGAAATGGCTTCTACTCCACTGTGCAGCAGGTTTATCATCAAACCACTTTGCAGCATCCAAGTCTATTTTTGCCATTTCCACCATTTTAGAAGCAAATTGTGCAGGTGTTGTGGCTTTGACAGTAGCCCACAATGCATACCTTAAAGCCATCCCCTAAAACCTAGCTGTTGACCAATTGCTGTGTAGGTGTTTCACGCAAACTCTGTCGAGCACAGTTTGAAAATACAACTTCACATTCTTGGATCAATCTTTTTGGCTTGTCACTAATGATTGTCCATACATAATATCTCTCTATTTGAAGGTCTTCCTTAAGTTGTTTGAAGAACCATTCCCATGTATCTTTATTTTCACCCTCAGTTATAGCATAAGCAATTGGGTAAATGCTGTTATTGGGATCCATGCCTACAGTTGTCAACAATACCCCCCAACAAGGACCTTTCAAGAAAGTGCCATCTACACCAAATAAAGGCCTGCAAACTGAGAGGAAATCCTTTTTAACACCATCAAAGCACACGTATAATCTTTGAAACTTTGCTTCGCAGTTTTCTTATCCACATACCTATCAACCATTTGCATCAACATGGTGTTTCCTAGATTAGCTCTCACCACTTCATGCACGTAATCCCACAGCTTTTCATACTGATCCCTCTCAGTACCTTGAATAAGATCTAGAGCCTTTCTCTCTGTCCTAGTTGTGTGTGTCCTTCCGTCACCCCTTTACAGGATTAATTTCTTCCAAGATCCATCTGAGGATTTGATCTAAACTCATCTACATACCATCTAGTAGCCCAACCAGATTTGACGAAGGGGTTGTGGTATGTAAACCCACAAGTGTGCTTGTCTTGAAAAGTTTTGATCGAGACACAACCTTCACTAAATAGCTTCCTAGAAAATGCAACTCACTCACAACCTTTTTTTCTACAAGTAGCTCTAACTCTTTTGGTGTTACTTTTAACAAATTTCGTTGGTCTTTCCCTTTTTAAACAATAGTTCTTCACAGCAAGCTTAAACTCTTTAAAGTTGCTAAAAATTAAGCTTAGCTCTAACTTATGGTCGTTCATTGTTTTTGGATAAAAAAATAGTTCGTTTTTCATGTGTGTCTTCATTAGAAGCACGGCAACTGTCAAAATCAATATTAGAATCATGTGCAAGATCTGAACCTAAACTGTTCCCTTCACTATCACTATTATGTTGCACATGGGTTGTCGTACACTAATTTATGTCCCTCTGACTAACCAACACCCATCCTTCAACATTATTGCCTACATTTTCCTAAAATTCATCAACTCAAAATCTGAATCAGCTAGAGAAGATCATTAGACGGACCCATCTAATTGATTATTACAACTACCATCATTATCCCCACCACCACCTTCCTTAACAAAGCCACCACTATAATTTATGAGCCATCATCCCTACTCTGATCACCATTACCCCCTTTTGCAGAACCATTAGTTCCATCATCAGACCCACCATTCCCACTTTGATCACCATTAGTCCTATTTTTTTGATTTTGAAATGGATTATATCCTAACTCTAGCACCCTAATTTTGTCAAACGACTCCCCTAAGAACAGATCAATTTCCTGAAGTTCAGCAGTGTTATCCTTAATATATTGGTGCAACTTTCTATCACTAATTATTCTTTCAAGGCTTTTTTTACCCAACCCATAACATTTTATACAACCATACATGTTACACCTCTCACACATTCTATCCAAGTGATAAACACTTAGCCCCACATCTAGAGTCTCTACAAAATCAAAAATAGTCAAATCCCCATCCTCGTATTCTGCAGTATCATCGTTTTTTATTTGACTCCCGTGATGGAATTAAATGGTTATCACAGTGTTGTCATTGTTTGGATTTAAAGGCATTAAAAAATATATCAAGAGACAGCACTTGTAATAAATGAAAGACAAGATCCAAATTTTCTAGGACTACAATAGCAAAGACAACAAATGAAGGCACAAAGTCTCTCAAAAGCCTTGTTCTTAGTATAAAAATACATATTAAATAAATCTAATTTGCACATATAAACAGAACTTCAGAACTAGAATAAAACAACATATGCAGGTATACAACTAAACAAAATATCACTATTTTAAAACAAATTGCAATAAACAAGTCACTCTTAACATGTTGGACCGCTTCATCAATTTTAAGGTTCAGTCATAACAAACCCTAAATTGGTGGACCACAAATATGAGGCAAACTGCAATCTTTGTCAAATTGGTTGACCACGCACCCTTTTTCTTCAACCATTAAATAATCAAACAAGATCAAAATAAAGCCTAGCCTAAACACACCTAAAAATTACAAACCACGACAATAAACACATACCGTATTGTGGAGGGGCTCGGTGATTTAGTTCCTTGTCCCTAATAGACATTCTTCTATCCACCAACTTGGGATTTGTTGACTCTGTTCTTTTTTCTTAAACCCTAATCACTACTTCACTCACAACTAATTTTGAAGTTTTTTTTTTGAAGAAGATGAAAAGTCAAATACTTGATTTGGGAGTTTTCATTGATGAAAAAATGTTTAGTGCAGTAAAAGAGTAGATTAGGGTCCTTAACTAGGGTAAAAGGGTGGGTTACAAGGTTCCTTAACGGGTAAACGGGTGGGTTAAATGTACGTAACTAGAGTTATATTTGACAGTCACGTGCAAGCCATGTGACTATTTCCATCCACATTTGACGAAAAATTCAAAATTTTCCAACATTAGTTGAAATCAGAAAGTTTGAGAGTAAATGTGTTTTCTAGGCTGAAAATTTGGGCACCAAAATAGGCCACGACACAAATATTTGGGGCTAAAATTGCATTTTTTTCCCTTTTGGTTAATTAGGTTTATATAGGTTAAATAAGCTTAATTCTAGTGTTCATATGGTTTTCTTTTAGTTTGAAGTTTTTTTGTGGAATTGTAAGCGAAATGTCTCTCTAAATTCACGTTTTTGTGTTTGTATGTGGTGGGGAAGCTAAAGAAATGAGTGAGGAAAAGCTAGATTGAAAATTTTTTCTAAGGCATAGCTACCGCAGTAATAGTGATTTTAAAACCACGGTCATTGAGAGGTCCTAGCTCTCTATAAAGTTGATTGCACTTGGATAACTGCAGTCAATTAGAGATCTTTTTGTGAAAAAAATTTCTAAGTATTTGTGACTACGGTTAACGTTATTAAAGCTTATTTTTGATAACTGCAGTCACCAGAACCAAAGTTTTAAAAAAAATTCTAAATGTTTTTTACCGTAGTCAATGAAGATTCTTAACCGCAGTCATCAAGTTATCGAACTCTCTGGAAGTTTACCTGCAATCTAATCACTGCGGTCATTCATCTAATGGTTTGAATACATTTTTCTACATATTGTCAACCGTAGTCATTATTTTCAATAACAAAAATTTTTAACCGTGGTCAATGGGAGTGTTTTGAATTGAAAATTTTTCTACGTGTTTTCGACTGTGGTTTTCCAAATTCTTAACTGTGATCATCTAGTGTCCAAACCCTCAGGAAGTTTAACCACAATCTAATGACTGCGGTTACCAATTCGTTTTGAAAATAATTTTTCTAAGTAAAGTAACCGCGGCCAAAATTTTAAAGCATCATTTTTAATGACTGCGATCAATAAGGCAAACTTTCGAGAAACCCTAATTGCACCTGGATACCTCAGTAAAAAATTTTATGCCTAAAAATCATTTATCATGGTATCCAACCCTTCCAGTACATATGATTTATGGAAATTTTTTTCAGAAAACCTGCACAAACTTTTCTTCCTTAGCTAACTTTATGAAACTTTCCTTCCTTACCTTCTCTTCTACCACAAATCACCCCTTTTCATCCCAAATCACTCTCAAATAACTACTCACATCTCCCTAGTGTATTCTGGCCCAAAAATTGGCAATTTTTGTACTGGAGGATCTTTAAGGACATTAAATTCGGCCTAATTCACCATTAAATTTGTTCCAACTCTCTCTCATGGTTGTAAGTGCTTTTATTCATCAAATTACTCGTGTAGAAGTTGGTTAAATTAATTTTGAGGATATATTGTGGTGATTTTTGGTGAATTATTAGACTATTTTGGGATTTTTGATCATTGGATTGTAGTTGCACCCTTATTCAGTTTTAGTAAAATTTTCTATTAAATTTTGTTTAAATGTGCACATATGGCTAAAGACAAGGGTAAGGGTAAAGCTATTTCTATGGCTCGGCCAGTAAAAAACAAAAAGTGGGTATGGTTAGCGGTAGTGCCAATGTTAGTTACGATGATCACATATTAGTTAATGCTCAAGCTACAAAAGTTGTTCAAAACACATAGTAAACACAGCATAATTCAAGGGAGGACTTTTTACGTATCCAAAAATTGGGAGGAATTTGAGAACTTCCGTTTGGAAATTGAGGGCCAATTTAAGAAAAGAACTAGGCTAACTTTTAATGAAACAACTTTTGTGAGTAATGTCAATTTAGTCAAGGAATTTCACTACAAATTTTGTGGTATAGATAATGAGAAGGTGTATGTGATGAGGGTATGTGTAGATGTCAACCCTAAGAAAATCATCGCTTTCTTTAGGACTCCAAATTTGACAGGTAGCAGGATGGAGACCTAATCAACCCAGAGTATGGGGGACTTGACTATGCCAAAATGTGGGCATGGTTGTACCAAAAGGAATCCGAAGTGGGAGTCCAACTATTCTAACACAAAACTTTTGGGATTTAAGAAAAAGCACATGCAACTACTACCCAAGATTTGGTTGGATTTTATTAGTTGTCAAATTTTGGGGACATACACTTTAGTTTTGTGTAGTGGATTATAAGGCAAAGATTTTGGAGAACCTGAGAATAAACTTGGACAAGATGATTATGATTTCCAACGAAAGTGAGGAAAATCTTCATTTTTTGCCTGGTTTTGTTACACAATTGTGTATTGATGCAAGTTGTCGCAGATTGAATGGAGGTGAGGAGAATGGTACGTATGTGTGCTACATGTTGAATGAGTACTGAAGGCACAACTAGGTGGAAGTGGCACCTAGCGAACCACCTCAAGAACCCACTCAAGGAATTACCTCAAGTAGCCCCTTAAGCACATAGTGTAATTGATCAACAGGGTATGTGTACAACCCCCACAGACAAACTATCGAATTTTAATTTTAATATCAGAATAGTGGATTTAATATCAGAATAGCGGATATGGTCATGATTCAATGGGTTAGGTGAGTAGAATGAGCTGCATGCCTACTAGAACTATAGTCAAATGGCCTTCCACCACAACATGACACTCGTCGATCCAGCCCTCCATATCATCACTCTTGAGATATGTAAACCTAGGTCCACCCTCGCCCTCTTCAACTGTGGCACTTTGGGCTACCCCTAGATGGGCCTTTCTTCAACCCACATGATGAACCACAAGCACCACTGCAAGTAGATAGGGGCAAACATGAAAAAGAGGGTAGAATGGAGACCAACCCAGAGGACTCAAGTGACGGCATGTCTAAAATTTATAAGGAATAAGAGCACGATAAGGAGGAAAATCATTGATTACCGACTCAACCTACCATTGAGTAGACCCTTTCCCTTCACTTATTTACTGCTTTATCCCCCCATCACTCCCTTTAATTATGCTTTTATTGGTTGAGAGAGAAATACATTTCCAATACTTTTCCTTTATGTTTGAAGTTTGGTCTTTGATGGATATTTTAGTAGGTTTATTGCTTTTGAATAATGTTTTTGGCTAAGGGGTCCAGTTGTGGATGATTGTTTGGTTTTGAACCCCTTAACATAGTAGTATTTTGTTTAAAGGATGACTATTGTGTCATTTTGGTACAGTCAACATATCCCTTTAGGTTTATTGCTTATGTTCTGATGGATATTTGCTTCTTGGAAGCCTTATCGACATAATCCAAGTTTAGTTATTATTTATATGCTTTTGCTTTGTTTACTTATTTTACTTTCTGTGCTCAATGGTGAGTGGTTGGATAAGGGTACTCATCATTTCAATAATATCAAAAGTGTGGTAGTGTTCTTATATGTATGTTTTATGGTATGTGTATTTGGAATGGATGAATTGAGATGGTGAACTTGGTTGTTGTAAATGTGTGAAATGGCCTTTAACTCTTTAAACTTTACAAAGTGTTAGATCTCTTATATTTAAAATGTTTTACTTGGCTATTTTAGATGCTAAGCTTTATTTTGATTGAAAGTATTGGTCGAATGCCATGTTCACTTCGTAGTTGATTGGGTTTAAATGTGTTGGAAGTCCTTGAAAATTAGTTGATAGTGTAGAAAGAAATCATTTAAGCATCCTTGGTCATTTTACAGGACTTGAATTATAAGATACAACATTATGGACTAGTAAGGTTTGGTTTAGGACACAAGTTAAGGTAATGTGAATCTTCCACTTACCAAATAGTCTGATTTTGAAAATGAACTAGGAATTTCTTTAGACAGTTTGATTCAAAAAGCTTACCCAGAGATCTATTGTATCCCTAGTTTCCCCTTTTGAGCATGTAAGCCTTAATTCTTTGATAACCACACAATTCAACCATTCCCTCTTTCTTGATTTAACATCTCTTTGTCCCATCACCTTAGTCAAATTAGTACCTAATTGTGAAGTTCAAGAGATAGGATGGAATGAAGTCAACTTTTGCACAATTGTTAGGAAATTAAAGTCTAATTGATTGTTCTTGCCTCCATTTCCTTTTTGCAATTAGATGCAACAAAGTTAAATCATCTTGTATTGCGTTTATGTTACAGCAAAAAACCCAAAAAAATCAAATCCTTCTTGATTATTTTAATTTATGCAATGTTGTATATAATTTTGTAATAAAGAAGACTGAAAAATATCTAACCTCAATGCCTTAGACATAGATTTAATTGATCCAATACTTTAAGTAGGAATTGATCTATTTGTGAGTTTGTGGGGATTTTTGTTCATGGGATTAAGTTCAAAGTTTTGTTGCGATTGATTAAGGTGAATTGAGTCACTCGATTTTTGAGAAATTCAATATGTTTACTCTTGATCACCTTGGAGTTGAATTATCATTCTCTTAATACTTCACTTGTCAAGATGAGACATGTATCTAGAACTAGTCTTTCTTTTCAAATTGTGCAAGTGGTTGAACATGTTTAGTTTGTTGAAGTTAAAACTCCATTTGCATATGCTTCAATGCTTCCAAGTTCTACTTGTCAATTTACTTTCATTTTCATTGGTAGTGTGCTATGTTTGAAGGTGTGATAACTCTATAACAGAGTAATTTTGCCTTTAATTCCTATGTAATTTGGTCATGTTAGTCCCATTCGAAATAGTTTTATATGATTTTTTATATAAATTATGCTTGGTGGTGATTTCTAGCACCTAACCTAGAGTAATTTTAGTACATATGTAGTAAATATACACGTTATCAGACTAAATTGACGCTTAAACATTTCTTGCGCATTTTAACTTAGTAATTTTTGGTGTATTCTTGTAGGAACATTTGAAGGTTTGATAGAAAGTTGAACGAATGGAAGAAGTCAAGAGCATGTAATTAATTGCACGCGAATGAAGATCAAGCTCAAGAGTTTCAACCTCATTGACCACAGTTAAATCACCAGGAAGGAATTTCAAGAACTGCGGTCAATGCTCCTTAAGCCTCAAAGTGCCAGGATCGCAGTCAAGGATAGCAAGGCATAAGTTTGTTAACCGCGGTCATCAAGCAATGAAGAATCGACCAAGTAACTGCAATCATTAATTTGTATGGGAAAAATATTGACCACAATCAATCAAGTCAAGCTAGCACTTTGAGCATTAGATTTTCATATTACCCAAGAAGACTACACCAAAAACACATAGTAGTAGGTGTAGTTTAGTTTAGTTTAGTTCCTTTCAGCCACCTTAATCTAGTGTAGCCTTGTCATAGTACAATTTTCTTCTTCTACTTGGACTCTAATTTTTACCATTAATCTAGTTGTAAAAATTCTATCTTTCACTCTTAAATTATTGGGCTTTTAATTAGCTTTTAGTTTATATCAATTACAACCACTTTCATTTTCTCTCTTGTAATTTAGCTTAGTTTAAGTTTCTATTAGTTTCTAGCTTAATCATAAATCTTAATTTCTAGTAGTAAATCTTGCTTTAATTCTTGTTTTTCTTAGTTTCTTAGTTTTAATGAGTAATGGGTTTTCATTAGATCTAGTTTTCCTTAACTTAATCATTAGCCAAAACCTAGAAATTTTTCATTTTAATTTCATTCCTAAAATAGCATAAAATGAAGAATGTCATGGTATCTAGTGTAGGATTTTCTATTTATGGTAAATTCCTCCCTACTCCTCAATCATTGTTCAATCAATTCTTGGTTAAAATGTGTGTACTTTCCTAGGGTAGTGGCTATTTAATATTGTTTCCTTATTTCATTTAATCTCTTGCTTTCTTAGTAAGGTCTTTCATTGCTTTCCTAGTTCGTAGAATAGTCTAGTGCTTTAATTGTTCGCTTGCATAGACTTAATTACTCCCTAGTTTCGAACTTTATCTACCTATCTTGTTGCTTACTTTTTGTAGCTCTTTAGGGTAATAGTTTAATTATGTACTTTATCGTAAAATTCATGCTTTAGTAGAAGTAGTTCTAATCCCGAGTTTATCTCCAATTCTTAATTGCTCTTGCACTTTATGCTCCCTTGGAGTCTAGTTCACTTCCATATGAGTTTATGTCTTTCTATGATTTCCATTCAAGTTTAGTGATAGTCCTAATTGCTTTTTAGGTTAATTTAGTGCTTTCTTACTTGTGAATCTTTTGCTGGTTGAGTAGTGTAGAAAAACTCCCTTTTTATATGTCTAAATAGTAAACGGCCCGACAAGACCTTTAATCACCGGCCCAATCCTCGTAAGAACGATATCCACTCACTACTAACCTACAAACTTGCCTCGCATACTTGCGAGAGTGAAGGTGTTAGTTAGATGAAAGTTAATTTATACACGTTCTATGTTTTCTGAAATCACCTACTATCCTAAGAGGACACCCAACATCTCCTAGTGAATGTGTGACCCACCAAAATTTTGTCTCCTATCCGATGTTCTTCCAATATATGATTTTTAATGTCATCCGATGACGACACTAATTCTTGCCAACCAAAAGATAATACCTATTCTCAAATTCTAAATATCTAATTCTGCTTTGAAGTCATTGAATAAAAATAAGATTGCAAAACATGAAGCTTCAATCTTTCCAAAGAAATAAAAATAAGAAATTCAATTAAGTTGTAACCAATCTACAGTTCTAAAATACATATCTCCAAACACTCTAAAACAGAAATTAGCTAAGAAGCCAAAAAGGAAAGGAATTAAACTATAAAGTAGATATATTATCAAGAACTATACATATTAAAGGAAAAAATAAAGTCAAAGACGATCTTTCTTCATTCACGATATGCAAGGTTAAAACACATGACATATCCAAATTTTCAAGATTCAGAATTCAAACATAAGGATTGTCAACCACAACCATATCCTCATCAGCACTCTTGAAAAATGAATACTAAAAAAGCAATACCTAAAACTACAACAATAAACACCACTACATGAAGGAATACAATTGCCAGCACTACAAATATTTGATGGAAGAGTTTTCGTCAAACATTATAATAGCCCTAGCAAATTTTGCAACTCCTTTGTCCTAAAGGTTAGAGTAGAGAGATGGGGTAGTTTGAGTTGCACAATTAATTTCTTGGCTTCAGGGGTCTAAAAGTTAGAATAGAGAAGTAGCGGTGGTTGGCTAGCTAAATTGCAACACCATTCTGAGGGTAGTTTTTTTCAAATAGAGAAGTTAAAAATTTAGAGGACAGTCCTCCATGTGAGAAAGGGAAGGAGAAATAAATGGGTTCGGAGCAGTTATGAGGCATTGGAACTTGGATTTCTAACACCCATTTTCTAAGGAATTTTGGATTGACTAAGAAGAGGGCAATTGTGTGATTAAAAAATGGGTGTTGTAGCTTAACAAAATTTGTTGTGGCAGTATCATTGGCCTCTTGTTATTATTGTGAAGTAGGTCAGTAATGACTTCCCAATGATTTCTACTTTAATAATATTACATTATGTTTGACTCTCTAATTCCATTGAATCCATATAGGAATCATTTGGTAAATGGAATAACAGTTCTAAGAATTTTCTTTACATCTAATCAATTTTTTTTTTTTAAAAAGAAGTATTTTTCTCTTGTACAGATGTTTCAAAATATAATATTAAGTAACCCTCACTTTCCAAAAGATAAGCATTGGTTAGATGACACGAGATATTAGCCAAAAATTTCGCTTCACGACTATTTAATCAAAGCATTGCTATTAAAATCATCGATGCACATATGTTATCCACAAGTGTTAAAGATTCTAATAATTAAAGCATCAAGCATATAACTAAGTGCCAAATGGCTATATGTTTATGCACTAGCATATTTGAATGAACATTTTGTACCTTAAGCTTTTAGTCGTTTGTGATAATCTTTAGTAAAGTTATCAGCTATTCCCTTTCTACCATCATGACAACTGCAAAAACCCAAATAAAGTTAAACCAAGCTAAGGTGTTAATCAATGAGATACACTGATAATTTTTGAAAAATGGAAATACATGGGCTTTCTTTGATTAATTAATCTAATATATTTCAATTCAATTTCAAGCTCTATGTATATAGTTGGTACTTTCTGTTTATTGTATGCATCATTCAAGCAATTCATCATGTTGATGCATTGGTTTTATTTAGACATAAAAAATAATCCAAACTCCGAAACAAAGCACCATTGAAAATATTTAAAGTAGAAATTCCACTTAAATTGGATAATTGCTCTTATGTAGAAAATACCACAACAAGGAGTAAAAATTTTGAAATACTTACCAACCTATCATAACCAAAACCTTTTCATTAATATGAACCTACCAAAAGATTAAATCGATTAAGAGATTTCACTCAATTTCAACAAAAATAAAAGTTTTCACAAAGTAATCATCAATTAATAATTGAATCACAATTTTGTGACCAGTTAAATGATCTCATGAGCCAAGTTTGAGCAAATTGAGCTCCACAATGGCATGGAGGGCGTGCTGTAGTGAGTATTGTAGTTTGGGAAGAGAAGAGGATCAGACAGAAGCCAAAGAGACAAGGGAAACTTTGGAGATAGTAGGATACAGTTTCTAGAATGAATCTGTCGATGGAATTACATAGCTCCCAAAGTGTCCATAATGCCACCAACCATAAAACCAAACAATAAGTCCTATACAAAAGCATTATCATCCACAAAAGACATTTAAGTCAACCACACAATAAATCCCTATCATCTTCCTAAACCCCAACAAATACAGCAGCCCACTAAGTCATTCAAATACCAAAATTAACGCCAACTAGTTCAGTCAAACCCCAAAAACTATACGGGACATTTACCTCAAGTGTGTGAAACTCCACTTTTACATCTATATACTAATGAAATGCACGTGATTTACACGTGTATTGCTTGTGACTAATTAAAATTTTATTCTTTCAATTTCTCATAAAAAATTATATTTGTTTGAATCAATTAAAAAGTATTTTCATTTTTTACTTACTTTATTTTAACTAGAACTAAATTGTTATAGTTATTACTATAGCAAAATTAAACAAATCTTTAATGAATTTATGTGGAGTTAATTATATGAAAGGGAAAATCACATCATTAGTCCTCAAGCAATTTCATTAAAACCAAAATAGTCCCCCAACTTTAATTTTAGCTAGATTAGTCCCAAAACACAATTTTTTTTTTAAATTTTGACATTGTTGACTAGGGACATTACTATCAAATCATCTGGTCCTTCGATTTTTTATTTTCAAAAATCACCTCATTAGTCCACCAACTATTTCATTAAAACCAAAATGGTCCTCCAACTTTTATTTTAATCGAATTAATCCTTGAACTAAATATTTGTGTCCAGTTTGATCCCTAAATGAAGGCTCTACCCAAAATATAAAGGTTTTTAAATTTAATCGATGTTCACTAGGGACATAATCATTAAATCATCTAATCTTATGACCATTAGAAACAGATGTGCCAAGGAGTTTAATGATACTAACATGATAGCTTTACAAATCACAGACAATTTTGATTTCATCTCCAATTCTAAAATTGATCTATGAAGTTTCCCCTGGAAGATAATTATGTCCTTGACGTTGAGCTCACGTTGCCAGAAATTGGAGTGGAAGAAGGAGGAGGAGGATGAAATTTAGTAGCATTTTGCAAGAATGTTAACGATAATAGATCAGATTTCAAAGAAATCGTTGATATAGACATATTTCAAAAGGAATAAATGGAGGTTGTAGAAAGAAGTCTGTCTACAGAAGGTGGAGAAGATGGGAAACGAGAAAGACATAAAGCAGTAATAATTGCGATGGAATGTTGGAAGCAGCGAGAAGGGAGAAAGGGTAATGGAGAAGGAGGAGATGATGACGGTAATAGCAGAGGGGAAGGGATTCAGAGGGGTAGGAATTGGTGACGGTTCAAGTACAGGAGTGGGGACAGGAAGAAATGAGAGATAGGGAATGGGGAAGGAGGAGATGATTGATAACTAGAAAACAAAAGTTATATGTACCCAAAATTTGAAGGTTTGGCTACTAGTTTCGAGCATTTTTAGTGTTTTCATGTGTATTTTTGTCTATTTTGCATTCATCTGTTAGAATGTGGTAATACGCATTTATTAAGTTTTTTTGTACTTATTTAGGTCTTAATTAGTATATTTTATTTGGTTCTTGTGTATAGAGTTGTGTCGTATCTTTTACATAATTTCGTTGGGAGTTTATTGTTTGTCATTCATTTTTTGGGCTATTTTGTGAGAATTTTATTTATATTTTTAGGTATTATTTTAAGGTTTATTAGAAATAATAATATTCTCCTATATGTTAGGGTCGCATGAAAAAAAATGGCGCATCAATCGGACGTCGGATGAAGATTCTCGAACAATTGCAAAACTGCAGCATTTCAGAAGTTTCAGTCCAGATCGCGATCTGGAGATAGTTGGAGCAAAAATGACTTTGTTGGGGGCTGATTTTTGCTGCACTATTACCCCACGACCCTAGAACTTTTTATACCCCTTTTAAGCATCATTTGAGACAAAGAAGACCCATTAAAAACCTAGTAGAAGTAGGCTAGATTAGACAGTAATTTTCTTCCTTTTTCCTCCCCATTTGGGGAGGTTTTTCTTAGATTAGATTCGAGTAGGATTTCCCTTTCTTGTAATCACAATTTCCTAGCTAAAGATTAAAGCTTTTTAGTGGTAAGTTCCTTGTTTATGTTAAAACTCTTTTAGTTAAACTTTAATTTCATATTTCCTTTGTTTAATTAGTCTAATTGCATTCATATATTTGCTCTCTTTGCATGATTTGTTAGTGTAATTGTTAGATTAGTTAATGGGTTTCCTTCAATTATGCTTCCTTAGTAGTAATTCATATTTTAGATTGGTTAATTAGGGGATAAATTAGTGTATGGGCTTTTCATTTAATTACTTTCTTTACTTGCTTTCTTAGTTTAATTGGTATTAGTTAATTAGTTTTCCTTAATTATGCTTTCTTAGTGTTAATTTGTAGTTTAAGTTAGTTAATTGCTTTTTAAAAATACTTTCTTTTTACACTCTTTCTTAGAATAGATTAGGGGCTTTCTCTAATTGTGCTTGCTTAGGGTTAATGAATAGTTTAGACTAACTAATTGGTCGCTGATAACTCTAGTAAACTAGAGTTATTTTCCTCTCAAATATAATATTTTGATAGTTTAAATTCCGAAATTAGATAAGTAATTGAAGACTTTAGTTAATTTCTTTCATATGTATTTATATTTTCATTTTTTGAATTAATTATGATAATTTTGTGTTAAATTTTTAGTTTAATTAAGTGCTTAATGGTGTTAATATTATGCAGGTTAAAAATTAAAGGTTAGAAGCTGGAAGGAACAAAGGTCAAGGGACTAAATTGAAAAGTGGAGCCACGTGAAATGAAGATTGCTGGAATCAGAGTCGAGATCGCGGTCTCGACTATTCCAGACTGCGATCTCGACTCAGGAATTAGTGTTACTATTTTAGAGTCGAGATCGCAATCTCAAAACTTCCAGACCGCGATCTCGACTCGCTAAATGCTAAGTTGTAAGGGCAATTTTGTAAACTTCCAGCACAAAAACCCTGATTTTGCCTTGTATAATGCTGCACTATTTAAGCTAAGTAGAGTTAGTTTTTTTTTTTTTTTAATAAAAAGGAGAGTAAGAGTAGACAGTTTTAGATAATTCTAGATAGATTAGGATAGCTTAAACTACAAGTTACCTTTTCTAAATAGAAATTTCTCTTTATCTTCATCTTAGATCTTCTCTAAATTTCTTGTCAAGTTTTACATTTTTATTAGATAATCGTAGTGGGTTTTTCGTAAGTTTCAAGTAGATATAATTTTTAATGGCTTTCTTATCTAATTTAGTAAAAAAAAATTTGCTTTCAAATTAGGGTTCTAAAAAATATCAATTTCTTGCTTTCTATTTAAGAATTTTTAATTTCTAGCTTTAATTTCTAGTCAATCATTAGTGGGTTTCTTTAATTCCAATCAAAAAATCCAACAATATTTAATTTCCTAGTTTATCTTTATCAAATTTTCACTTTAGAAATGAATGCTTTTAGTATTCAATTTGTCTTTCTTCTTTAGTCTTTTTAATTGAATGACTCACTTGTTCTAAAGTTTTAGTCTTAATTAGATTAAATTAGGTTAGGATTAAAATTATAGTTTTCATTAGAATAGTTCTATCATCTACCAATTGATTTAGCTTAACTACACACATACCTTTAAACCTTGGTAATTGCATCCGACAATCCTTGTGGGAACAATCCCTACTTCCCTAGCTACTAGTTGACAACTGTATACTTGCGGGATGGCATCTAGTTAGTTGTACGATTTAGGTTTTTATTTGAATTATAATTAGATGTGTTAAAAAGAGGCATCAAGTTTTTGGCGCCGTTGACGGACAAAAGGATTGTCTTCGGTTTTTGGCAATATCAAGCACTTTATGGGTCGTGTAGATTAAGCACTTTAGATTAGTTTAATTTAGTTTTTAATTTTGTTGATTTTTGTGTTTGATTTGGTTGTCTTGTGGAATTGACTTGGAATTCCAATTGACTATTTGCCTTGGTTGTGTAGTGCATGGTAAGAGGTGCTCAAGAACCACTCATTTGCTTAGACAAGGAAAGGGAGAAAGAGCTAAGAAGGTTGAGAAGGGTGCAACAAGAGCAATAAAGGATAGAAATGGCACATGCTAATGCTCATCAAGGGAATGTGAACATGGAGAACGAAGAATAAGAGGTAGGTGGAAATAATGGAATGGGTGGCTATAGGAATGGGAATGACATGAATGGGAATGGAAGGCCATTGAGGAAGTATGCTTTACCTAATTTTGATGGGGCGAACTCAAGCATTGCACAGATCCCCGTGCAAGCCAACAATTTCAAAATCAAGCCTGGCCTAATCCAAATGCTCGTACTCAAGCCCATGCCATGTTCGTAGGTGGACCAAATGCGGACCCTTACACCGATCTCATGAATTTTGAAGAAGTATTGGACACATTCAAATTTAATGGAATACACCCGGATTGTGTTCGCATGAGGGTGTTTCCTTTTTCTCTTCGTGATAGGGCAAAGTCGTGGTTGCAATCCCATGCCCAAGGAACATTCACCAATTGGAACCAACTTGCTCAAGAGTTCTTGGCAAAGTACTTTCCTCCCACAAGAACCACTAAATTAAGGAATGAGATTACACTGTTCAAACAAGATGTTGGTGAAAGACTAGGGGAAGCTTGGGAACGATTTAAAGAGTTGCTAAGAAAATGCCTGCATCACGCCATACCTTTGTGGCTTCAAGTTCAAACTTTTTATAATGGTTTACTTCAAGAGACAAAATCCATCGTAGATGCCTCCGCCGACGGTTCTATCTCATATAAGACTCCGGAAGAAGTTCAAGAGTTGTTAAATAGGATGGCATACAACCACATCTCGGTACCATCATGGACCGATAACTCCACCGGTGGTTCAACATCAAGCTAATCAAGCCAATGCAAGTAGTGGAGCGTTGAATCTAAACATGCAAGATGCCATTTTAGCTCAACAACGCATGTTCATGAATATGATGAATAACATGGCAAAGGCGTTGGAGAATCTAGGAAAACCTAGTAGTGTGAATGCGATGACTTCTTCTCCAACTCAACCAAGCATGACATGTGATTTTTGTGGAGGCGGCCATGCCAATGGGAATTGTGAGATGCCATATGAAGCTAATGAGCAAATCAATTATGTGGCTAATCAATCTTCATTTCCAAGGAACCAATCCGGAGTTTATGGGAACACTTACAATCCGTCTTGGAGGAATCACCCAAATTTCTCATGGAGTAATACCACCAACCAATCCAACCCTCCTTACCAACCAAATTCTCCACCTCAAAATTCTTAACACACTCAAGCTCCGAATTCCTCATCTAGACCTTATCAACTGCCACATCAGTCCTCAAGAAATGTCCAACCCAACTCATATCAAAATTCCCCAATCCTTCTTTTCAAAACCAACAACAAAGACCTCCTTTCCATTATGCAAATTCTTCCCAACCCATGTACCATGATCAATATGCTCCTAGAGATAATTTGGATGAAGAAGGTTGGGAAAAGAAAGCCGAATATTTGAGAAGGGAACTGGATAGGAAAGTGGAAGAGCATAAAAGAGATTATGAGAATTTGAAGGCTTCAACAAGAAATTTGGAGATTCAATTGGGGCAATTGGAAATGTTGAATAGTGAGAGGCCGCTAGGAGTGCTTCCGAGTGACACCATTCCAAACCCTAAGGAGTAATGCAAGGCTATTACCCTTAGGAGTGGTAAAGAGTTGGAAGAAAGAGTTGGGAGAAATTCATTAAAGAATGGAGAACAAGAAAGGGTTGAGGATGAAGTCAAAGAAAAATGGGAGTCTTCAATTGGGCAAGACAAAATGATGAATGAGTCTATCATGCCCAACTCACTCAAAGCAATGAAGGAAATGATCCTAAGCATCATGAGCCAAAGCATGTTAATGTGCCATTCCCCTAAAGGCTAAGGGATGAAGAGAAGTCAAAAAACTTCAAGAAATTTCTAGAGATTTTCAAAAAGCTAGAGATCAACATCCCTTTCATGGAGGCACTTGAGAACATGCCTATCTATGCCAAATTCATGAAACAAGTCCTTACTTCAAAGAGAAAATTGCATGGCGACGAAATTTTGTGCTTAACGGAGCATTGTAGTGCATTACTTACAAAGAAGTTGCCACCAAAGCTCAAAGATCCCGGTTCATTTTCTATACTTTGTGAGATTGAAGGTATGCAATTCAGAAGAGCATTATGTGACTTGGGAGCTTCAATAAATCTCATGCCTTTTGGAGTATTTAAGAAGCTAAATGGAGGTCAATTGAAGCCAACAAGTGTGTCATTGCAACTTGCGGATCGAAGCATAAAGTTTCCAAAGGGCATCATTGAAGTTGTAATTGTGAAAATTGACAAACTTTATCTCCAGCCGATTTCATTGTGCTTGAAATGGAAGAGGATGAAGAAATGCCAATCATTCTTGGGAAACCTTTCCTTGCTACCGGCCGTACACTTATTGATGTTCAAGAAGGGAAGTTGGAATTCTGAATAAATGATGAAATTGTTACATTCAATGTTTTTAATTCATTAAAAGCTCCTTTAATTTTTGAAGATGTCATGAGTATTAATGTGGTAGATAACTTAATTGATGATTATTGTAGGAATGCAATGGAGAATTTCTTAATGGATGAAGAGGTCTTGGAGTCAAATGTGCCCAATCAAGATGATGATGAAGGAATAAAAGATGTGAGTCACTTGGAGGATGAGAACTTATTGCAAAAGGAAGATGAAGAGAATCAAGAAAAAGGTAAAGGGGTTCTCCGACCAACGAACCCCCCAATTTGGAGCTAAAACCCCTTCCTACTCACTTAATATATGCATATCTTGGTGAAAATGAGACATACCTGTGCTGATTGTGAATGCATCTTTGACAAATGAGCAACTTGAAAGATTGATTGTGATACTTAAAAGGAATAAAAGTGCTCTTGCTTGGTCTATTGATGATATAAAGGGAATAAGCCCTTCTATATGCATGCATAAAATTTTGATGAATGAAGGGAATAAACCGGTAAGGCAACCTCAAAGGAGATTGAATCCTACTTTAAAAGAGGTTGTGAGAAAGGAGGTTCTTAAGCTTTTGAAAAGCGGTATTATTTACCCTATTAGCGATAGTGAGTGGGTTAGTCCCACTCAAGTCATTCCTAAAAAGGGTTGTATTACCGTAATCATAAGTGAAACCAATGAGCTTCTACCCTCTAGATTGGTTACGTGTTGGCGAATGTGCATTGATTTTTGAAAGTTGAATGAAGCCACCCGAAAGGATCATTTTCCCTTGCCTTTTATTGATCAAATGCTTGAGAGGTTGGCCGGTTTTGCATATTATTGTTTTCTTGATGGTTATTCCGGATATCTTCAAAATTGATATTTCTTCGGAAGACCAAGATAAAACAACTTTCACAAGCCCATTTGGTACCTTTGCATATAGAATAATGCCCTTTGGACTTTGTAATGCTCCAAGTACATTTCAACATTTTATGTTTGCTATTTTTCATGACATGGTTGAAAAAAGCACAGAGATTTTCATGAATGACTTTAGTGTTTTTGGTAGCTCATTTGATGATTGTCTTGAAAATTTGTCCAAAGTATTAATGAGGTGTGTGGAACCTAATTTAGTGCTCAATTGGGAAAAATGTCATTTCATGGTGAGAGAAGGAATTGTTTTGGGTCACAAGGTCTCATCAAAGGGAATAGAGGTTGATAGGGCAAAGGTGGAGGTAATTGAAAAGTTACCTCCTCCTATCAATGTCAAAGGGATAAGAAGTTATTTAGGTCATGCGGGTTTTTATAGAAGATTCATTAGGAACTTCTCTCATATTGCTAGACCATTGTGCTTTTTACTTCAAAAAGATTGTCCATTCTCATTTTGACGAGTCTTGTTTGAAAGCATTCAATGAATTAAAACACGCTCTAGTGATTGCACCAGTTATTGTAGCACCAAATTGGTCTCTTCCCTTTGAGCTCATGTGTGATGCTAGTGATTATGCTAGTAGGACCTTAAATGATGCACAAATTAATTATTCAACAACAGAAAAGGAACTACTTGCTGTAGTTTTGCATTTGATAAGTTTAGACCATATTTGATTGGATCAAAGGTAATTGTTCATACGGATCACTCCACATTAAAGTATTTGTTCTCTAAGAAAGATGCTAAACCACGTTTATTGAGATGGATACTTTTGTTGCAGGAATTTGATTGGGAGGTGGTCGACAAAAAAGGTGTGGAAAACATGGTAGCCGACTATTTGTCACGAATTGAGGCATCTAGACTTGTCAATCGTAAAGAAGGGATAATCAATGAAGAGTCTCCAATTGAGAAGTTGTTTGCGGTGAAAGAGGTGAGTCCATAGTATGTGGATATTGTGTATATAATTATCTTGTGGCAAGGATAGTACCTAAGATGCTCAACATCAATGAGAGGAGGAAATTCTTTGCGGAACTTAAGCATTATTTTTGGGAAGAACCATATTTGTTCCGAAAGTGCAATGATCAAGTCCTAAGGAAATGTGTTCCATAATGTGAAATATTTGATATATTAAGACATTGTCATTCATCTCCGGTTGGGGGGGGCACCATGGAACTCAAATGACGGCTTTCAAGGTCTTACAAAGTGGTTTATATTGGCCAACTATTTTCAAGGATTCCCGGGATTTTGTGCTCAAATGTGATGAATGTCAAAGGGTAGGTAATATTTCAAGGAAACATGAAATGCCCCTTCATGGCATTGTTGAGTTGGAGGTATTTGATGCATGGGAGATTGACTTCATGGGACCTTTTCCGGTCTCATATTCCAATAAGCACATTTTGGTTGCGGTGGACTATGTGTCAAAGTCGGTTGAAGCAATGGCTACTCCAACAAATGAAGCCAAGGTGGTTTCTTAAAATATAAGAGACTAAATTCCTTCGCAAGAGTATATTTTCCCAGTTTGGAGTTCCCGAGCTATCATTAGTGATGGGGGATCACATTTCAAGAATTCTCAATTTGAGGCGTTAATGACAAAATATGGGGTGAAACACAAAGTTGCTTTAGCTTATCACCCACAAACATCGGGTCAAGTGGAGGTTTCCAATCGAGAATTGAAGAGAATCCTAGAGAAAACGTTGAATAATGCTAGGAAAGATTGGGCATTGAGGTTAGATGACACTTTGTGGGCTTATCGTAGGCATTTAAAACTCCAATAGGCATGTCTCCGTACCGTATTGTGTATGGAAAAGCGTGTCACTAGCTGGTGGAACTTGAGCATAAGGCATATTGGGCTATAAAGAACTTGAATTTCGAGTTGAAGGAGGCATATGAAAAAAGGATGCTTGATTTGAATGAGTTGGATCAATTCCGAAGGGAAGCATTTGAAAATTCTTTAATCTATAAGGAAAAGACAAAGGCTTGGCATGATAACTGCACATCCAAAAAAAGGAATTTAAAGTCGGTGATTTGGTGCTCCTTTATAATTCAACACTCAAATTATTTCTGGGAAAGCTCAAGTCAAGATGGAGTGGTCCCTTTGAAGTGATCCAAACTTTTTCTTATGGAACGGTGGAGATAAAGGGGAAAGAGGGAACTTTCAAGGTCAATGGACATCAGCTTAAACCATATTTTGGAGGAATTATTGAAGGTGGACGAGATATCGTCCACTTAAAACAAGAATGAGGGTCATGCCATAGTCAAGCTAGTGACTTTAAAAAAATGCTTCTAGGAAGGCAACCCAAGTCTTTAAATTAGTTCTTATTACATTCTTTAGAGTGATTTTTAATTGTCTTGATTTTGAATGAATTGGTCTGAAAAAAAAAATTATTATTTTGAGTTTTTGAATTGAATAAATGGTGCTAAAGAATGATTGAAAATTATCATCCTAATTTGTGAATTTTTTGTTTGTAGGATATCCTTGAAAATGGAGAAAAGTGGTCATAAAAGTGGAGCAATTTCGGCTAAGTTTAAAAAATTCACTTTGCAGAAACTGAACTTGAGACCGCGATCTTAAAAATTTGAGATCGCGGTCTCAACCTCAAACTTCTGGAAGGCAGAAGTGTCATTTGGTCGAGACCGCGATCTCAAATTAGAGATCGCGGTCTCAACTCTTAACTTCTGCAAAGGCTTATTTTGCACCGAGTTGAGACCGCAATCTCAACATCAGTCCAGACCATTGAGACCACAATCTCAACATCAGTCCAGACCATTCAGACCGCGGTCTCGATTGTCAGAAAATTTTAAAAAGATCGAATCCTCTCTTTTTTTTCTCACAAACTCTCAATTTCTCTTCCCTCTTTCGAAAACCCTAACCCCAGATGTGTCCTAAGATTCTTCTTTCATATTCACCAAAAATCACCAAAAACTCCACACCCACCACTAATTTCACTTTGTTTTTCCATAGGAACATCAAAGCAAAAACCTTTTTGAAGATTTGTCGAAGAAATTTGGCTTCAAGGGAGATTGACAAAAATACACATTTTGGAGAATTTCAAATCTAAAAAAAGAACGGGTGATATCTTTCCTTGAATTATTAGCAATTTTTGAAGACAATTGTGGAATTTGGTTGATTAATTTGTGAAAAATTTGTGGTGTTAGTGAATTGTGGACAAGTAATTTGTGCTAATTTGTGCTAGAAGAATATTGAATTGTCCAATTCTTGAAATTCTTGGTTTGAATTGTGACTGAGTTGAATTGAATTATTTGAACAATTGTTGGGAATTTGGATTGTGATTTGTTGGTGTTGAATTTTGCTTGAAAGTTGGCTTTTTGAATTGGTGATTCAATTCTTTTGAGAATATGACAAGAGGGGTTTATGGTAGTGCTGAGAGAAGGGTGAGAATGAGAGGGAGAGGTACTGGTTCAAGAAAAAGAAAATCCGGAGAGGGGACAAGCGGAGAAGGGGGATCGGAACAACCATTTGAGGGCGGTGATCAAATTGAACCTCAATTCTCAAGTGATAGAGCTAAAACAACAGTTATTCAAAAGTAACGAGAAGCATGAGGTAGTTAGAGAGAGGAACTTTGACCTAACCATGCATTGGGGAGTATATGAAGATTCTAGGAAAGTGATAGAAGAACAAATTAGGTTAACGCATTGGGAAGGTTTTAATGCTCAAGTTGACCCCGGGGCTACCCAGTTAGTCAAAAATTTCATTGCAATTTATGTGAGTTAGAAGATGGCAAGGTGCGTATACGGGAGGTTTTGATAGATTTTGGTGCTGATGTGATTAACGCGTATTTTAACATACCCCCCATACCTTCTAGTCAATACTTGGCATTTTTGAACAATAAAAATAAGGACATGGAAGCAATCAAAGATGCCATTTGTGATAGGAAGGTAGAGTGGATTAAGAGTACTTCTTCTGCCGTGGAATTAAAATTTCCTCGTTAAGGACTCTCATTAGTGGCTAAGTTCTGGTTTTATTTCATTAGTAGCCGCATTTGGGGGTCCAATGCAGTGAGCTTTATACAGAGATCTTAGACAAGGTACTCTTAGTCTACGCCATCATGACTGGGATCCCGGTGCATGCTGGTCACCTAATTAGACAGGGGTTTTTAGAGAGTGGGAGGTCAGGACGACCTATATTTTACGACCCTAGTCTCATTCACCATCTTTGTACAATAGCTGGTTGCCCAATTGGTCCTTAGGAGTCATTGACACATCCTAGAGGGAGGATCAATCGGGAATATGTCTATAGGATGGTGAGAGAATATGAGAAGCACCACCAAGAGGAGCACCCTGCCCAGCCACAGCCACAGCCTCAGCCTCCACCACCTCAGAGAACTTCAATGATTCCGATACGCCCGAATGTAGTATTCAATGCTCCGGTAAGTGAAGAAGAAAGGAACGATCTACAAGAGTACTGATCATACAGTCAATTGGTGATGCACAACAACTTAACTATTATTGGGGAAGCTTTAAGGGCAATTTCATTAGGTACTTGGGTCCAGCCACCATCTCCTCCGGCATGGCACTTTGGTCCATTCTCGTGGACAGTACTACACACCACCGGTGGCTACCACACATCATGAGGGATATAGCCACGCGGGTGCGACTGGAGGAGACGTAGATGATGATCACGAGAAGGCCCAACCTAGTGACACAGAAGAAGGTCAAGATGAGATGGAATGAAGAGAAGAAGCCACCATTTGTTTGTGCATGAAAGAAGACCAGCCTTGAACATTGAACTACTTTGATGGATGATGATGATTTTTCCTTGCTTTCATTGGACACCATAGTTTTTAATTACTTTAGATTCTGTTTGTTTTAATTTCAGTTTTTGGAATTGAACAATTTCAGTTGTTCTTTCTTTTGAGTAGTTTGGCTAATGGCCTTAAGCTGTGCCAAGTGATACATTTTGATGCTTTATGGATGAAATTTGTTTTGGATTATTAAACTGACACTTGGTGAAGTTTGGTTATTGCCGATTAAGAGTAATATGGCTAAGGGCCCTAAGCTGATGCCATCTTTGCATTCATTGATGAGTTGAATTATTTGGAATATTGATCTTGTTTGAAACTTACTTGGTGAGATGCATGGCATGGTTGCCCTTAACATTTTTACTCAATTTTAATTCTAGGGTTAAAAGTAAGACATAGTTTAAGTAGTTTTCGTTATTTTTGGGTTTTGTCGTGATGTTTAATTTTGGGTGAGTGGAAGGATGATTTATTCATCAACTTGAATAAAAGAGACAAGTTCGGGGGTGTTTATCTTTTTGTGTTGGAAATGGTCTTTTTATATATTTTGTTGCCACTTGATGATTAATTCCGCTGAAGGCAATTGTTGGTGCTAAGGACAATTAGTTACATATAATTTCTTAGAAGGCAATTGTGGGCATTGAGGCCAGTAAATTTAATTTTGTGCCTCTGAAGGTTATTACGGGTACTAAGGTAAATTAATGTAACTTTAAGCCTCGCTTGGAAACTTTAGGGAGTACTGACAACAATTTCAAATAAGTGATTTGAAATGTGGCAATAAGGACAATTAACTTAATATCGTCGTCAAGATTGCCTTGGAAGGCAATAGTGGGCACCAAGGCCAATCAACTTATTTTAATGCCTTAGAGTGTGGTCGAGAGCGATACGTCCAATTAATTTTATTTAGTGCCTTGGAAAGAAATTGTGTCTGTGAAGGACAATAAGTTGATCAATTAGGTACTCCATGATGATAATTTTGATGTTCAATGCCTTGTGAGTGAAGTATATGATTGATTCTTTTCAAGAATTTTTTTGTGAGTGAGTAGTTCATTTGCAATATGAAGAATTCATAAACTTGGCATTGCTATTTTTCAAAAAGAAGTGCTGAAATTTTAGGAAAAATTATTTGAAATGTTGTTTCTTATCAAATCACTTATATTATGTGGTTGATGAACTATCTTTTGGAAAGAAATGAGTTAAATGAAGTAGAAGGAATTTTGGGACATTTCGTGTGTTATGCATAGGGAATGTTTTTCTAACTTGTGAATAATTGATATTTGAGATTAATTTTTGGTACATTTCACTCCTTTTTCGTCTGTTGTTTAGGGCCGAAAAAGAAATTATGAATAAGGCGAGTACGGGATTCCGACATGTACCCATGTTGTTTCTCCAAATTAAGCCATTAGGAATTGCGTTTTTAGTATGCCAATAAGTTAAGGAGTAAATGTTTGTAATACTTATCAGTATTATCATATTACCTATTCCTTGTTAGAGGTTTATTCCCAAAATGTGTGACATTTGCATTTAAGTTGATTCCTAATTGAACTTCTATTTTCTTGATGCTTAGTCGAGAGAGTTGATGAACTTTATAATATTTGTGATTTGAGAAGTAATGATGTTTCAAATGAAAAGAACTAAAACTTTGGTAACTCTTTTCGAGAATGGTAATGCTTGGTGATGTGAAATCTTGTGTAGTGAATAAATGTGTGCTTCTTTGTAAAACGGAACTTCAATTTTGGATTGATTTGCTCATATTCTTCGCATGTCACGTAGTGTTGAGCATTTCTTGAGAAGATCGCTTAATTGTTCTAAGTACATCCACTGATTCATCAAGTGTCACGTCAACTTTGGGGGTGTTTAAATGTTTGAAAGTTAGTAGGTTTCATTTATTGTTTGTTTTCCTCGGGACTAGCAAAATGCTAAGTTTGGGGGTTTGATAACTCTAGTAAACTAGAGTTATTTTCCTCTCAATTATAGTATTTTGATAGTTTAAATTCCGAAATTAGATAAGTAATTGAAGACTTTAGTTAATTTCTTTCATATGTATTTATATTTTCATTTTTTGAATTAATTATGATAATTTTGTGTTAAATTTTTTGTTTAATTAAGTGCTTAATGGTGTTAATATTGTTGGTCCCAAAGCAACCTAAGAGGGGGGTGAATTAGGTTTCTTAAAATTACTTTGAGAAATATTGAGATTTTCAAATTAAATGCAGATATAACAAAATCAATAGAACAGTAAAGTAAAGAGAGAATAAATTAAACAATCAATACTTCCAAGCTAGCAAGCTTGAAGTATCAAATCTATTGAATGCTTCACACACTTGGTGATGAGCCAATAATCTTTACAAAATTGGGAAGTTCTTGCTCACACTAAAACTTTTTTAGTTGAGCCAAGAATCTTACTTACAACCACACTTTCATACAAGATTATCACTCCACTCAAAGTTGAATTACACTCACAATTGCACACTAATACAACAAAGCACTATAGTCAATTTGCACTCAAATTACTCTTTTCTAAGGCTTGTATTCAATGTATTAGATGCTTTTTTCAGATTATTAAAGCATCTATTTATAAGAGCACTAAATAGTGGTTTCAACTACTTCCTAACGGCTAAGTAATAAATGCACAAAAAATAGCCTAAGTAATAAATGCACAAAAAATAGCCGTTGGGGTTTCGGACGTCCGAGAAGGATTGAGTGCGTCCGAGGCAGCGTCCTATCTTCTTTCAGTTTTGTTGAGAGGCTTCGTTCGGACGTCCGTGCATGCGTCCGGTCCTTCGTCCGACAGAGCTTTCGGACGGTCCTGAGCGTCCGAAAGAAAGGCAGTAGGATCCCGATTCATTCTGCCAATTCGTTCGGATGATGCAATGCGTTCGAGGAGTTTTGACCTAGTTCGGACGGTTCTGTGCGTCCGAAAGATCTGTTCCTGCAAAAGCTTGTTTTACATGCCCTGTTTATGTCATCATCAAAATAAGGTTTGGAAAACATCTATCTCCCCCTTTTTGATGATGACAAACCTCAATTGGATATGACTAATCAATTTGCAATATATCATAATTGGATATCAATCATCAACATATCAATCATATCAAAGCACAATAATATAACTACTCCCCCTTTTGACATCAATCAAAAAGACTCCCCCTTAGAACATGCAAGTAGTTTGATAGAAATGAAACAAGTTTAATACATCCAACTGAAAAGTTTAATGGTGCTAGAGACAAGGAAATACACAACCAAAGCACAGAAAAGCTGAAAACCAAAAGAAATTCTGAAAGGTTCTAACAAGCAGAGAACTGCTGAAAACAAAGTACAAAATGGGAAAAGGAACTAATGTGAGTCATCGTGCGCTTCTTGGAGCGCTTTTCAGTCTTTTGTCGTTTGGATGGAACATCTTCAGCAGTGGCTTCACTGTCATCCTCCTCTACACATACGACGTTGCATGATAAAGTCAAACGTGTCGTCAACATCTTCATCATCGTCGTCATCGTCATCGGCAGCTCCTTGAGCAGCTTCTGCATTGTCTTCACGTGTATGTTCATCTTCAGGTTCATCACTGTCGGAAGATGACTCAAGTGGATATTGGGACTGAAGATTAGCAAATTGAACTTGAGCTGAAGCAGACATGCCAAGACTGAATGCCTCTTGGAGAATCATTTGACGAGTTTCAAGTCGTTTTAGCTTTCGATTTGTGCGACGTTGAAATGAACTGACTTGAATGCTCAGAGAGGTAAGAAGGCTACAGATATGTGAAAGAGATGGTTCAGAAGTAGATGGTTCAGATGTAAGTGGAGGTGGTTGAGGAGTAGGAGAATGAGGGATAGCAAAATCAGAGGTGGAGGCATGGGATTGTCCCAGACTGTGCAATATCGAAGGCTGCCTTAGTTAGCCATTGATCGTTGAAAAAATAGAGGCCTTTGCGTTCAATGTAGGATTTGTTAAAATAGGGAGGATACTGTTTGTTCCCGTTGAAAGGAATGTTGAGGAAATCAAAAATTTTGGTGAGAAATTTTCCAAAAGGAATGTTTCTTCGGGTATCAGTGAGAAAAAGTTCCCATAGGGAACAAAAAAGATACCCAAAATCAAGAGGAATACCCTTGAAACCACAAAAAAAATAAGTATAGTTGCATTTTTCCGGGCTCAGTACGATGCCCATCAGTTGGCAATAACAGATTTGTGACAAGGGTGTACAGAATATTGAGTTCAAGAGCGAGCAATATAGTTTTGGTTTCCGAGGCCTGTTTAAAATGGATGTTAAAAATAGCTCTAACTTCATCAATATCAAACTGAGTATCATCAGCGGGCCATTTGTTTAACGAAAAGAAATAGGAAAAATCAGTGGGGTTTGAGACTTCACATTCAAATGCAGAAATGGTGTTAACGATGTTTGATGAAATCTCAAGATCAGTGTTGTTAACACGAGAAATGAGAGTGCGAACAGTAGGACCTTTCCGAAGATTGGCCCTGAGACATTAGCACCATGTCATGATAAACAGGTAAATCAAGATGCACAAGATGACCCCAATTTTTTTTTCAAAACAAGATTTGATAATGGGAAGATTATATTCATCAAATAGACTATGAGATGCAGGCGTTGAACGATTATAGATTTACTTAAAAGGGAAGTATACCGTTCGGATGCCTTGGCATCGATAAATTTTGATAAAATTGGAGTGGTGGAGACTTGAGGATTGGCTGATGATTCTCCTCGTACTGGAGCCTTCCCTTTAGTTTTTCGACCCCCATTTGCTGTAGAGGAACCTCCGCAAGATTTCACCATTGTAATAAAAGAAGAGAAAATTGAAAAATTTTGAGGATTGGTGAGATTTTGAGGAAATGAGATGGTGGATGGGGGAAATTAGATGTGATTTAGGTGATACAGGGCTATGGGTAGGATGATTTTCCAATCAATTGTTGAAGAGAGAGTGGGAATTTGGAAGGGGTAGTGGGGAGACAAAATTTCGCTAGAGGGTTTTCGGGAGAGGTGGTAAGTCCGAAATGGGGAAGTTCGACGGTTTTAATCGAACAGGGGCACCTTTCGGACAGCCGAACGTTTGGTATGCGTCCGACGAAGTGTTCGAAAGCCGAAGAACGGACGGCCGAAGGAGGAGCCAATGCGTCCGAAGTTCTTTCGGACGATGGTGCGCGTCCAGAAGATTTCCAGAGAGTTTGGTAAAAAAGAAAATAATGTTCTGGACTATTATGAGCGTCCGAGAAGAAACATAGGCTTTCGGATGATCCAGAGCGTCCGAAATAAAAGTTGTTCGGACGAATAAGTGCGTCCGAACTATGAACCTATGCCAGATTTATTTATAAAATCCTCAAACATTTTCTTAGCAATTCAAAGCGATCTAGAGCTAAGGGTTTTGTAAAAATATCAGCTAATTGATCTGAAGTAGGCACAAAATCAACACAAATTTCCTTTTTACAAACGAGGTCTCTAATGAAATGATGCTTAACATCAATGTGTTTGGTTCTAGAGTGCATAACAGGATTTTTTGTGAGATTAATTGCACTAGTGTTGTCACACAATATAGGAACACAATCAAAAAATACACCAAAATCTTTTAGAGTATGTTTCATCCAAAGAAGTTGAGCACAACAATTTCCCGCAGCAATGTATTCGGCTTCAGACGTAGAAAGGGAAATAGAATTTTGTTTTTTTCTAAACCAAGACACAAGATAATTTCCCAGAAAATAACACATACCACTGGTACTTTTTCTATCAATTTGACATCCAGCAAAGTCGGCATCAGAATAACTAATCAAGTCAAATGTAGAGGACTTTGGATACCACAGACCAAAATCCATTGAACCCTTTAGGTATCTAAAAATCCTTTTAACAACTATCAAATGCGATTCTTTAGGGCAAGATTGAAATCTAGCACATAAGCAAACAGCAAACATGATATCTGGTCTACTGGCAGTTAAGTAAAGTAGACTTCCGATCATACCTCTATAGTGTTTTTCATCAACACTATTACCTTCGAAGAAGGTTGTAAGTTTGGTTGAAGTGCACATTGGCGTGCCAACTTGTTTGCAATCTTCCATTCCAAATCGTTTGAAGATGAAGCTCCTTTGTGATCTAGATGTGTGTAATAAACGTTCCTTCCTTAGTTTGATGAACTTGTAATCTGAGGAAAAATTGCAACTTGCCCATCATACTCATCTCAAACTCTTCTTGCATTAAATGTGAAAAATCCTTACACAAACATTCATTAGTTGCTCCAAAAATAATATCATCAACACAAATTTGAACTATTAACAAACCATTTGAATTGGTTTTTGTAAAAAGAGTGGTGTCAACTACACCTCTTTTGAATCCATTTTCTATCAAGAACCCACTTAATCTTTCATACCAAGCTCTTGGAGCTTGTTTCAAACCATATAAAGCTTTGGATGAACCAAGTTTGAAAACATAATTTGGAAGATTTTTATTTTCAAAGCCTGGAGTTTGTTCGACAAAAACTTCTTGGTCGATAAAGCCATTTAAAAAGGCACTTTTGACATCCATTTGAAATAATTTGAAAGTATTGAAACATGCGAATGGATTCTAACCTAGCCACGGGTGCAAAGGTTTCATCAAAGTCAATACCTTCTTCTTGAGCGTAACCTTTTGCAACAAGTCTAGCTTTGTTTCTTATGATTTCACCTTTGTCATTTAATTTGTTTCTAAAAATCCATTTAGTACCAATAACGGGATGAGAAGAAGGTCTTTCAACTAAGGTCCATACATTATTTTTCTCAAATTGACTAAGTTCATCTTGCATAGCTTTAACCCAAGATTCATCACTCAAAGCAACATCTATATGTTTAGGTTCAATGTGAGAGAGTAATGCACAATTAATATTCAAAGGTTTATGAGAACGAGTAGTTACCCCATCGGATAGATCACCTATGATTAAATCCATCTTGAGGATGACTAGAGACGAATCTCCAAGCTTTCGGAAGATCATTTTGGGCATCCTCATTCTTTTCATCATCAATTTGATGGTTGTTGACATCAACGCTTGATGTAATCTCTTGATGATCTCCATGAATAACGAGCTTTTCGAGCTCCTTTAAAATACCTACATCTTCATCTTCACATAAATTCTTTGAGATAACATCATTAGTTTCATCAAATGTAACATGCACAACTTCTTCAATCAAAAGCGTTCTTCTATTGTAAACTCGATATGCTTTCTTGTCACTAGAATATCCTAGAAAAATTCCTTCATCTGATTTTTTGTCAAATTTTCCAAGATTTTCTTTGATTTTTAAAATAAAGCATTTGCAACCAAAAACTTTGAAATAGCTCACAACGGGTTTTCTACAAAATATGAGTTCATAAGGAGTTTTATTTAAAGAGGATCTTAATAAAACTCGATTCATAACATAACAAGCCGTGTTAACCGCAAGAAAGCAAAAGTATTGTGGTAATCCTGTCACTTATCATAGTTCTTGCCGTTTCTTGAAGAGTCCTATTTTTCCTTTCAACAACACCATTTTGTTGAGGGACTTTAACAACCGAAAACTCATGAAAGATAACGTTGTGATCACAAAAGTCGGGAAAACCCCCAAATTTAAATTCGGAACCATTGTCACTTCTTAGACGAATAATTTTTGTATCCAATAAGTTTTGAATTTTGGAAAACAATTTTACAAATTTTTCAAATGTTTCATTTTTGTGAACAAGAAATAATACCCAAGTGAATCTAGAATAGTCATCTACGATTACAAATGCATATTTGCAACCACCTAAACTAGCATATTGAGTAGGTCCAAATAAGTCTAAATGCAACAATTCTAAAGGTTTATGAGTAGACACAAAATTCTTTGGTTTAAAAGAAACTTTGACTTGTTTACCAAATTGGCATGCCTCACAAATAGACTGTCTCTCATACACATTCAGTTTTGGCAAACCTCTTACAAATTGGGAAGAACCTGTCTCTAAGTTTCTTGGCAAGTTTTTCAATCAAATCCATATTAAAATGACAAAGTCTTCTATGCCAAAGCCATGGATCATCTATGGAAGCGGTAAGACATTTTACATTGCTATTGCTAATTTTATCAAGATGAATCACATACACATCATTGTGCCTAGTGCCCTTGAATAAGACAACATGATTTTTATCAAGGATAAGACATTCATGCTTGGTAAAAAATACATATAAATTTTTGTCACAAAGTTGACTAACACTTAATAAATTATAGTTCAAATTATCAACAAGAAGCACATTCTTAATCAAGGTTTCACCATTTTTACCTACTCACCGATGCCGATTGATTTTGCTTTATTGTTATCTCCAAAAGTGACTTTTCCACTGTTTTTGGATGTGAGATTTGTGAAGAGAGAAGCATCACCCGTCATGTTCCTTGAACATCCACTATCTATGAACCACTTAGCATTGTTGGTGATGTTAAGTACCTCATCATCTCCAATGGCCATAAAGGCCCATTTCTTCTTCAATGTCTCCTTCGGAGTTGCAATCATCCCATGTGATTTGAAAGTTATTGAATCTCGATTTTCTTCCTTCTTTCTTTTTCTTGGAAGGACACTCATTTGCAAAATGACCGAGTTGACCGCATTCAAAGCATTTTTCGTTTTGCTTCTTCATTTCAAGCCTTGACTTTCCTTTGAAATTATTTGAGTTTGTAGCTCCGCCTCTTCTCATTCTTCGTTTGTTGATGTAATGTTTGAGAAATCCTTTGGTGATGAGTGCAAGATCTCCTTCATCAAGATCTTCATCTTCTAGATTGATGGAGCTATTTTCATCTTCCTCTTGAGAGGTCTTTAGAGCAATGCTCCTTCTTGGCCTTGCTTCTTCATCATCCACACCCTTGGCCTTTAACTTGAGTTCATAAGATGTAAGAGAATTGATTAGTGATTCAATAGGCATTAAATTTAAATTCTTGGCTTCCTCTATAGCAATGGTTTTGGCATCCCATTCTTTGGAGAGTAGAGCATTTAGGATTTTTTTTGTTTTTTTCACCCAAAGAGTACTCCTTACTCAAGGCTTCAAGATCCTTTATAATGTCATTGAACCTGCAATACATTTTGTCTATGTTCTCATGTGCTTCCAACTTGAAGGACTCATACTTGGCAACAAGTAGGGATTTCTTTTACTCACGAACATCATCGCTCCCTTCATGAATTTCTTTCAACTTATCCCATATATCTTTTAGCAGAAATGCAACCTTTCACACGAGTTGATTCATTTGCATCCAAGGCATTATATAACACATTCATGGCTTTTGCATTCAATGTCAAGTTTGCCTTGTCTTGTGGAGTGAGCTCATTCCTTGTCTTTTCTCTTCTTCTATTTGTGTGATCATCAATGATAGAAGCTTCAAATGGAACTTCATTGACAACATACCACAAATCAATGTCAATAGATTGCAGAAATATTTTCATTCTATCTCTCCAACTAATAAAATTTGCCCCATTAAACATAGGGGGCCTATGTAACGGATTGACCCTCAAAAAATAGAGCATTGTTGGTTGCCATATTTCTTTACTCAAGAGCAGTTTAAGCAATATAATGAGACCAAGCTCTGATACCAATTGTTGGTCCCAAAGCAACCTAAGAGGGGGGTGAATTAGGTTTCTTAAAAATTACTTTGAGAAATATTGAGATTTTCAAATTAAATGCAGATATAACAAAATCAAACAGTAAAGTAAAGAGAGAATAAATTAAACAATCAATACTTCCAAGCTAGCAAGCTTGAAGTATCAAATCTCTTGAATGCTTCACACACTTGGTGAGCCAATAATCTTTACAAAGTTGGGAAGTTCTTGCTCACACTAAAACTTTTTTAGTTGAGCCAAGAATCTTACTTACAACCACACTTTCATACAAGATTATCACTCCACTCAAAGTTGAATTACACTCACAATTGCACACTAATACAACAAAGCACTATAGTCAATTTGCACTCAAATTACTCTTTTCTAAGGCTTGTAAATTAGGACGTCCGAGAAGGATCTAGTGCGTCCGAGGCAGCATCCGATCTTCTTTCAGATTTGTTGAGAGGCTTCGTAAACACGTAGATGTGTATGCGAGACAGCTTTTGGAACCAACTCTCATTGACATCTAAACATCATTTCAACTAGGTCAAGGATCCTCGGACGCATTGCATCGTTCGGATGATGCAATGCGTCCGAGGAGTTTTGACCTAGTTCAGACGGTTCTGTGCGTCCGAAAGATCTATTCCTGCAAAAGCTTGTTTTACAGAGTTAAGTGTTTATCTCATCATCAAAATAAGGTTTGGAAAACATCAAATATTATGCAGGTTAAAAATTAAAGGTTAGAAGCTGGAAGGAACAAAGCGCAAGGGACTAAATTGCCAAATGGATGTTAATGAAGATTGATGGAAAGAGAGTCGAGTTCGTGGTCTCGACTGTTCCAGACCGCGATCTCGACTCGGGAATTAGTGTTACTATTTTAGAGTCGAGATCGCGGTCTCAAAACTTTCAGACCGCGATCTCGACTCTCTAAATGCTAAATTGTAAGGGCAATTTTGTAAACTTCCAGCCCAAAAACCCTGATTTTGCCTTGTTTAATGCTGCACTATTTAAGCTAAGTAGAGTTAGTTTTTTTAAAATAAAAAAAAAAAAGGAGAGTAAGAGTAGATAGCTTCGAGTAGAGAGTTTTAGATAATTCTAGATAGATTAGGATAGCTTAAACTACAAGTTACCTTTTCTAAATAGAAATTTCTCTTTTTCTTCATCTTAGATCTTCTTTAAATTTCTTGTCAAGTTTACATTTTTATTAGATAATCGTAGTGGGTTTTCGTAAGCTTCAAGTAGATATAATTTTTAATTGCTTTCTTACTAATTTAGTAAAAATTTCTTTGCTTTCAAATTACGGGTTTTTAGTAAAATTAGGGTTCTTATCAATTTCTTGCTTTCTATTTAAGAATTTTTAATTTCTAGCTTTAATTTCTAGTCAATCATTAGTGGGTTTCTTTAATTCCAATCGAAAAATCCAAAAATATTTAATTTCCTAGTTTATGTTTATCAAATTTTCACTTTAGAAATGAATGATTTTAGTATTCAATTTTTCTTTCTTCTTTAGTCTTTTTAGTTGAATGACTCACTTGCTCTAAAGTTTTAGTCTTAATTAGATTAAATTAGGTTAGGATTCAACTTATATTTTTTATTAAAATAGTTCTATCATCTACCAATTGATTTAGCTTAACTACACACACACCTTTAAACCTTGGTAATTGCATCCGACAATCCTTGTGGGAATGATCCCTACTTCCCTAGCTACTAGTTGACAACCGTATACTTGCGGGATGCCATCTAGTTAGTTGTAGGATTTAGGCTTTTAATTGAATTATAACTAGATGTGTTAAAAAGAGGCATTTTGCTGTCAGTTGCTTAATATGCTTTTCTTTTTAATTGTTCCCTTTATTTTCTTTCCAAAGATACTTCTTTTTTAATTGCTTTCTTAGTGATTTATCTTTACTTAAAATTGCTTTTTCAGTTCCATTAGTTTTAGTTTTAGTTAAGTCTCTTCACTTAATCATTCGCTTCAACTTGTAATCTTACCAAATAACCGGTAATTATTGATCAATCCTTGTGGGTACGATCCCTACTTTCCTTTGCTACTAGTTGACAACCGTACACTTGCGGGATGCCACCTCGTTAGTAGTTGGATTTAGGTGTTTTATAAATTTATAACTAGGTGTGTAAAACATCAAGTTTTTGGCATCGTTGCCGGGATTGGTTTTCAGTAATATCGATGTAATTTGGTTGGAAGACTAGATTGAAGTCTTTTGTTTTCTTGTACAGTTGTTTCATCCATTTGAAAAACCAAAAAGATTTTCATTTTGTAGTTGTGTTCTTATTTTCAAAAATCCAAAAAGATTTTCTCTTTGTGATGGATGGTTTAGATTATCTAGAAGTCTAAACTTTCCTAATTTTCTTATTTGTGTCATTTTAGATCATTTTCTTGTTTTTATTTGTGTTGTTGATTGCTCAAGAACATCCAAGGACATAATTGGAATGATTCATACCAAGGATATTACCATTTTTATAGTAATGGAGATCTGCCCAATGAGCATGATTCTTGTTATGGTTACTCTCCTTTCCCCTTATATTATCAAGTGGGATGGTCTAGCCATCAATACGCTTATGAGAGCCACCAAAATTATCAAATGCGATAGTCTAGCCATCCATATCCTTATGAGAGCTATCAAGAAAATTCTTACTCTTTCCCTCCATCACAAGAGCCTTCATATTATCAAATGGAGACATATTTCCTTCACCAAACAACTCAAGAAAATGAAGATGTAAGAAGGATGGACAAGTGGATGAAAATTCAAGAATTTTGAGAAGAAATAGCCCAACTTTTAGACGAAAGGGCTCAATTATGAGAAATTATGGCCAAAGAACGAGAAAAACTTGCTCAACTTCAAAAAGAAATAGATAGACTCCGTGAAAAGCAAGCCATATCCAACAATCGGTTACAAGACCAACTTGCAGAGATTCAAGGAATAGCAAATTGTGAAGAACAATGTATTCCAACACCTCTACCAATGGATGAAGAACTGGCTCAAGAAGAACAAATTGAAAATGTCTTGCAAGAAACTAGTTCGGAGGAGCTCAACAATGATGCAAATTCTCCAAGGATTACAATATTCTTGGGAAGCCTCCTTGGTGTTGAGGGAGTAGTTCTTTCATTTTTCTTTATTATGCTTTCTTTACTTTACTTGCTTTAGTTTAAATACCTCGTTGGTAATAAAGGCTTGTAGCCTTGTACTTAATTTAGTTGTGTGGTGTTATTGGCAAATGATTATTGGAATCTCTTGGCCAAATATGGTTGTTAATGAGAATGGTGATGACAATATATGACTTCTTGTGATTTGTGAATGATGCCTTATCCATTACATGATTTATTGGTTGAACTTGGACTTGATTTTATCTTTTGATTATGGATATTCTAGTTGTTGATACACTTTGTGTGCTAAATAGTTGAGCTTATCTTGCGGAAATCATATGAATGCTTGATTTGGATTAAGAGTAGTCTTTGTGATTGAATGTATTTTTGAAGTCGATTATGTGTGAAATTAAGTTTGAAGGAATGCGTTGGCCATTTAGATAACCTTTTCGTTGTGTTAAACCTTGTTACCCTTATATATGCTTTTCTTTTTCTTTAAATTGTTTAAACCCCGTGAAGCCCCAAGGATCCTTCCTTAGTATAATCATAATTGGTTGTTGAAGAAAAATCAATTTTTAGGACTCATGTTTAATTGAAAATTGCATTTATATGATTTACTTGATATTTTCTCATTGCTTAGCCTTGATAAATGTTGTGCTCAATGTTGGTGAAGTCCATAATTAAAGGGTAGAACTCTTGTTGTTGTGTTCAATTTGAGCTTACTTGTATAATGAGATTGCATTCATATTCACTTGGTTAATATGTTGTTCATCTTCTATTTTTGCTTTTTGATTGTCCAAGTGTAATTCAAAATCATTACCTAGCCTTTTGTTTTTATGCTTTCTAGTAGTATTATTATGCGTTTGCTCTATTTGGGGTGAGTGATAGGATGAGTTGTACTCATCACTTGAATAAAATCATAAGTTTGGGAGTGTTATTTACTTGTGTTGGAATGGTTTCTTTTTGTGAATGTAAATATTTGTGTGGTGAATTTTGGATGGAAAATTGATTGATTACGGTACTCGATGATGACAAATAACTTGCAATATCATATGATTGAGTTATTTAAACTTGGCATTCTGCGAATTTTGGTGTGTTTAGTTCTTTTGCGACAAAAGAATTTCAAAAGCCATGTATTACTATGTTCAAAATGTGTGGCATTAACATTTTTATAGTAGTTCATTTGAAACATTGTTTTATATCAAATCATCTTTTGGAAAAAAAAAATTGGTTTAAATGGAATAGAAGTGATTTAGGTCATTTTATATATTTGCATGGTGAGTTTTCTTCTATTCTGTGAGTGATTGGGTTGAATATAATCTTGGGTACATTTATTCCTCTTCCTTGGTTTAGGGCAGCAAAAAAAAAATTCTTTTAGGAATAAGGCGAGTACGGGATTCTGATATGTACCCATGTTGTTTCTCCGAATTAAGCCAATAGGAATTACGTTTTAGTATACCAACAAGTTGAGGAGGAAATGTTTGTAATACTCATCATTGATATCATACTACTCACTCCTTGATAGAGAAATATTCCCAATTGAGTGACATGTGCATTTTAGGTCACCTCCTAATGATCTTCTATTTCCATGTAGCCTTGTCAAGATGATTAACAAACGTTGTAATCCTTTTAATTTGAGAAAAACTATGTTTTAGATGAATGGAACTTGTTTCTCAAAAACCTTTTAATGATGGTTAATACTTGGTCATTTGAAACCTTTTGTTGGCATTTGAACTTGTTTTGTGTTTAGAAAAATTGAAAAACTTGGAATGACAGTTTAAAATAGTTCAATTGTCATATGGTATTTGAGTTCCCTTGAGAGGTCTCCTAATTATTCAAAGTACATCCATTATTCACCTTTTCTGATGTCATCTTGGTGGTGTCTAATGTGTTGTATCTTGTGTCTTGTGTCGTATGTTTTGCATTTTTTGCTTTTGTTGTTCTTTATTCTTGTCTTTCATTTTGCACGGGACGAGCAAAAGCTTAAGTTTGGGGATGTGATAACTCTAGAAAACTAGAGTTATATGTACCCTAAATTTGAAGGTTTGGCTACTAGTTTCGAGCATTTTTAGTGTTTTTGTGTGTGTTTTTGTCTATTTTGCATTCATGTGTTAGAATGTGGTAATATGTATTTATTAAGTGTTTTTGTACTCATTTAGGTCTTAATTAGTATATTTTATTTGGGTCTTGTGTATAGAGTTGTGCCGTATCTTTGACTTAATTTCGTTGGGAGTTTAGTTTTCGTTCGATCTTTGTTTGTCATTCATTTTTTGGGCTATTTTGTGAGAATTTTATTTATATATTTAGGTATTATTTTAAGGGTTTATTATAGATAATAATATTCACCTATCTGTTAGGGTACCATAAAAAAAATAGTGCATCAATCGAACGTTAGATGAAAATTTTCGAATCAAAACTTTGAAGTTTTGCATTTCAGAAATTTTAGTCCAGATCGCGATCTCAAATTCTAGATCGTGATCTGGAGATAGCTGGAGCAAAAATGACTTTGTTCGAAGCTAATTTTTGCTGCACTATTACCCCACGACCCTAGCACTATTTATACCCCTTTTAAGCATCATTTGAGCAAAGAAGACCCACTAAAAACCAGTTAAAATTAAAGTTAGCTGACAATTTTTGTTTTAATTAAAAAGTTGGAGGACTAATGAGGCAATTTTAAAAAAATAAAAATCATAGGACCAGATGATTTGATGGTTATGCCCCTAGTCAATCTCGATCAAAATTCAAAAAATTTATGTCATCTTTTGGATGGAGCCGCTGATAAGTTCATAAATATAGTATATTTTATGTGTCATTTGCCTCCGTTTTCATGTAATTTTAGCAATAATTGAGTTAATTATGAGCTTAAAGGTTTTATTTTTAGTTTTTGTAGGTATTGAGTGAAAAACGAGACAAAAAGACAAAAAATTTGGAGAAAAATTGAAAGGATACGAAACGTGCACTGACGAGGAGCGAATTTGGACGTTGTTCGGTATTTTTGATAATCTCGTAAATAGCGTATATTTTATTTATTGTTCACCTCGTTTCTAGCAACGTATAAGCAACAATTGAGTAATTATAAGCTGAAATGGTTTATTTTGAGTTTTGTAGGCTTTGAGAGAAGAAAGAGTTGAAATTGATCACCAAATTGGAAGAAACTTCCAAAATTAGAATTTACGTGTACCGGCAAGGAGCAATATGGACACAGTTTGGTAGATTGAGCATAACTTTCTTGTCCGAGCTCCAATTGGGGTGATTTAGGATGTTTTGGAAAGATAATACATGGAGCTACAACTTTCATACTTTAAGTTTTTCAAATTCATCCTGCATCGTGGTCAAAATTGAGGAGGATGTTGAAGAAGGTGCTGCCTAGCCTGCCTAGGCATGACCAAAATATAGCTCCTAAGCAGCAACTCCAATAGCTTCAATCTTTGGTTCAGGAAGGAGTGCCAAGACTCATCCAATTTGCAATGCCCAAGCGCGCATCATCGGACAGGTCTCATAAGTTTGCTTATTTTGCATGAAAAGTCATCCCGTGGGCCCGTTTGCATGGAAAATCGAGTACTTATCATCCCAGAGCCCCAAAACCCTAAGAAAACCTATAAATACACCAAGAGAAGTGGAGGAAATGAAATCAATCATCAACCATTCTTAGTTTTTTAGTTTGCAATAGTTAGAACAATAATTTAGCCGTAGGGTAGATTTGCTTAAGTGTTCAAGCTAGAATTTTGTTCTCTTGCCAATAATTCAAGATTCGACGTTCATCAACAGTTGATTTTTGCTGCGATTATTGAGTTTGATTTAGTTTTATGCAATTTTTTTCATTCTGCTCTTGTTCTTTAATTATCGTTCTTGTCTAATTGCATTTAAATTATTAATTGCTTCCGTAGTTTAGTAATTAGGGTTTTATTGGATTGTTTTTAATTGCTTTTATACAAGTAGATTAATTTAAATTCTTGTTCTTGATTAAATTCTTGCAAGTAAAGTAGATTGATTTAGGGTTTTAGTCAATTATATTTAATTTCTTTTCGTAGAATTAGTATTGTCGATTTTTGTCTTTATTTTAATTTCTCGTGATTAAATTTAGTTTAAGTTTAGTCAAAAACTCTTAATTATTTCATCTAACTAGTAAATAGGCTTGTGAACCTAGTACTTGTTCTAATAGTCCTCGTGGGAATGATACTTACTCATCTATATACAAACACACCTCCTCGTATACTTGCAAGTGATGAGAGTTGATTAGGATAATTAAGGTTTTCTTTTATTACTTTTAAAATTCATTGCTTTCAAAAACCTAATCAACAATTCACCGAATAAGTTTTTGGCGCCGTTGCCAGGGACTATTTTGTTTGGTAACAATATTAGGCATAGTGAGTCTTACTAGATTAGACTTTTTATTTCTTTTGAAATTTATTTTCAATTATCCCTTATTCTCTCGTTTTGTTTGGATTTGGTCTTCAATATTTGATCTTTGGTTCTCTTTTCTTGTAGTTTATGGTAGATACTCGTTTGTCCAATCAACCACTTCATCCTATTGACTTGGAGATTGAACAGACCATAAGTAGAAACCGCAGATGACAAGACTCAAACCAAGGTGACAATCTAATGGAGAATCCAAACCGCGCTGTTAATGAATGACAGGAGGTTGCAAGCAACAATGGCAACTAGGTTAATGCTAATGCTAACCCTCGACATCTTAGAGACTATACCATACCTAATTTTGAGGAGGCAAGGTCTGGAATTGCTCAGCTACCTGGGCAAGCAAACAACATTGAATTAATGCCTGCACTAATACAAATGCTCCAAACGCATGCTATGTTTGGAGTAGGACCCAATGTAGATCCCTATGAGCACTTAATCAAATTCGAGGAGGTCATTGATGCATTTTGATACAATGGAGTCTACCCCGATTGTATCCAGATGAGAGCATTCCCTTTTTCTTTACGTGATAGAGAAAGATCGTGGTTGCAATCATATAAACAATGTACTTTCACAACATGAGACCAACTCGCTCAAGAGTTCCTAGCCAAACACTTTCCACTGACTAGGACCGCAAAGCTCCAAAATGAGATCACATCAATCAGACAAATCACTTGAGAGAGCTTAGGTGAAGCGTAGGACCGTTTCAAGGAGCTATTGAGGAAGTCCCCGTACAATGGTATACCTCTATGGCTTCAGTCCTAACCTTCTATAATGGACTATTTTCGGAGATGAGATTGACAGTTGATGCTAGTACAGGAGGTTCTTTCCCCTACAGGACTCTCGAGAAAGTGCAAGAGTTGTTAGGAGAATGGCATCCACTCATTATTGTCAAGGAGCAATAACTCCAGTGATTGGACAACAACAAGTGAATCAATCTAACGTCTAACAAAAAGGTTTGCCCAATTATGATACTTTCATATCTCAGCAGAACATGATGATGAGTACCATTACAAACTTGACAAAGGCAGTAGAAAATATGTGAAGAAGCTTAGTGAGCTCTATTTGTTTGACATCCCAAGGTATCTTGAGTTGTGATTTCTGTTGAGCTAATCACCAAAATGGCTTATGTGATACTTCAGTGATGCAAGGTGAGCAAATTCAATTTATTTCCAATCAAAATCCTACCACAAGAAATCAACCCATCAATTATGAAAACACATATAACCCGTTTGGCGAAACCATCCCAACTTTTCTTGGTAAACTCAAGCAAATGTTGAAATCCATAATTTCAGTCAAATGCACCTCAACAAAATTTATCGAATCAACCATCGTCATCTACACCATACCAACCACCACATCAAAGATGCGTTAAAATCCCCAGAATATTTCACCTTATCAAAACAACACATACCAGCCTCTACCACCAAGACTACAATCTCAAAATTTAAATTACCCTTCATATGTGAATCATGATACATCCAATGATGATAATCCGAGAAGGGATTTTGAGAGGTTGCAAAGCAAGTATGAGAATTTGCGAGTTACCACAAGGAACCTTGAGAAGCAATTAGGTAAGATAGCTCGCCAAAACAATGAGCAACCAGTGAGAACATTACCGAGCGATGTGATTCCTAACCCATCAGATAATAACCACGGGAGAGAACATGTTGAAGCGGTCACATTGAGGAGTGGGAAAACACTGGAGCCAAAGAAAGTGGAGGATGATGAGTCGACCAAAAATGGAGAATGATGCAAAGAAAAATGAAGACATATCAAAGAGTAAGGGTGACAGTGAGGAACCATCTAAAGCTTTTGACCAACAATGTAAGCCCGAGGATCATTTGGCACCTACAAGTAAGCATGTAAGTATTCCTTCTTCCCCAAAGATTGAAAGAAGATGAAAAGTAAAAAAGTTTAGCAAATTTTTGAAAATTTTTAAGAAAATTGAGATTAACCTTCCTTTCATTGAAGCAATAGAAAATATGCCCAATTATACTAAGTTCATGAAGCAAATATTATCAAGCAAGAGGAGATTGGTGAGAGACAAAATTTTATGCTTAAACGAAGGATGTAGTGCCATCATTCAGAAGAATCTTCCCCCCCCAAACTCAAGGACTCCGGCTCGTTCTCGATTCCGTGTGAAATTAGAGGGGTGACATTCCACCGAGTTCTATGTGACTTGGGAGCTTCCATCAACTTCATGCCTCATTCCACTTTCAAGAGGTTGAATAGAGGAGGACTGAAGCCAACAAATGTCACTCTCCAATTAGCCGATAGAAGTGTGAGGCAACCGGTAGAACTAGTAGAAGACCTTAGTGTCAAAGTTGGTAAGGTATTTCTACCGGCGAATTTCATCGTGCTCGACATGAATAAGTTGTGGTGACCCCACTCATATTAGGAAGACCTTTCTTGGCCACCAGATGAGTCATCATTGATGTCTAAGCTGGAAACTTATAATTTAGAGTCAATGATTACATTGTTTCCTTTAATGTTTTCGATTCTTTTAAATTTTCAGTCAAATATGATGATGTTATGAGTATAGATATTATTGATGATTTTGTTAATGATTTTTGTAGGGTATCCATGAAAGAAAAAACTGAGGACATGAACAACATCCATGAAGACGAGATACAAGCTAGTAACAAAGAGAGTATGATGAATGACAAGATGGAAAGTGCAATTGAGGAGAGTAAGTTGAGGAATGAAGGTAAAGGGGGTATTCGACCAACGAACCCCCCAAGCTTGAACTCAAACCATTGCCTTCTCATCTTAAATACATTTTTCTAGGAGAGGATGATACATATCCAATCATTGTCAATGCTTTTCTTTCTAATATTGAATTGGGTAAATTAATATTTGTGTTGAAGAAACATCGTGGAGCCATTGAACATGATCATGGAACATTGAGCATATAAAAGGCATAAGTCCCACTATTTTCATGCACAAAATTCACCTTAATGACACCTATAAACCTATTAGACAACCTCAAAGGCAGTTAAATCCAACTTTAAAAGAGGTGGTTAAGAAAGAGGTTTTAAAAATTTGTATTACATAGATATACCAATTTCCCAACAAAAAAAAAGGTGCAAGTTCCCTTATAATTAATGGGTTTCAACCTATTTTAGAATGCTTTTAATAACAGACTTAGTAGAGTAGTATCTAATTTAAGAACATAATTATTGATAAGAAGTAATTATTGAATGATAGTTAATATTATTCTTTTTATATTGCATCTTTTAATATTTTCTTTTAAGAGTTCCTCATATTTTTACTTCAATTAGGGGATAATTAATATTGTTCTTTCTATATTATAACTCTTGATATTCTCTTTTACGAGTAGTCATAATTATAGGTCTTCCCAAAACTAAAATTTCTGATAAAATCTTATGAAATGCATGGAGAATAAAATGAATATATTGGAATAGAAAGATAATTCTGTTGAAAATACATTCTTAACAAGAAATAGGAATATACTCATTATTTTTCTCATGGTACTAATAAGTAAACTATATAAGTACAATATAAGAAAAATATTGTAGTAGAATTTTGTGAACTAATAAAATCATTTTATTTAATCTGCATGAAAGTCAAAGCAATTATTACTTATATATTAGATTAATCTTTTATAAAGTAAATATAATTATGATTATTTATTATTTTAGAATTACCAAGACAGCTGCTTACTAAATTTTCAAATATTTTGGAACTTCATGAATATAGTAATAGATTGGATAAATTGGAAATCTTAAAATTGTCACTTTATTAATTTTTATATTCTTATCTCTTTCCGCAGATTTTTTTAGGAATAGGCTTTATGCTATTAATTTTTTTGAGGTTAAATACTAGGATGGTTTGCCTAATATTTCAACTTTGCTTTAATAATTTTTATCTAAATGCGGTGTTAGCGTTCGAGAAATATGTGTTTCAGAACTCTTACTTTCATAACATTAATCTACTCTATCCATCTAATAATACCAAGCAATTAAGAATCATGTTTTGATCAAAAGAAAAGAGCGTGTTTTGGAATATTAATATTTCTAACACATATATAAATAAATAATAAAAAGAGAATAAGAACAAAGGATAACAAGTATGGTTGTAAACATTTTATGAACATCAAAGAGATAAGAGAGAAAAAAGATTAAGAATTTCTTTATTAATTCAAACTATAACAATGTGCAGTATCAGTGCAATGTGATCAATATAGGGATGCAAAATGAGTCCATAAATCAAATACTCGCATTAGAAGCTCAATCAATGTCATGCTTCTCGGACTATCAATCCCATCGAGTGAATTAAGATACTAGAACTTTTCATCTTTATTGTTGATAACTGCTAATTTTATGGATGGAGAAGAAAATTTTAATATATCAGGAACATTATTTAATAATGAGCTACATTGAATGAGTATGTTGGATTAAATAAGAAAGAAGCAACTAAAATACGTTCTTAAGAATCCAACAAATTTTATCACGATCAAAAGAAGTAATACACATGTTTCCTTTGTTATCCATGTTTGAACAAATTGATATTATATATACCCCTTACACTTATTAATTCCAATTTTACATATCATCTATTAGACCGATTGATGGATTCTGTATGATAGCTTTGTTGATACACATATATAATCTAATTCATCGGTAGCAAGTTCTTCCCAAGTTAAATTTTTAGGGTCTAAAAATTACTTGCATATCGCACTCTTGTATAGTAATTAAATTATTAAATTGATAGAGGAAATTAAAAGGAGAACAATTATCATCTTGCTCACTTTATTTTGACTTCCAAGTAGACTATTTATTGGTGTATAGGATGATCTCCCATATAGTGACATGAAATCAATCAATAACTTATACATGAACTATAATAAATTCAAGATACATGAACTACCCCATAAAAAGCACATGCATACAGACACATTGAATTTGATCATCTCGAATAACTCAAAACACATGAACTTACACACTTGGGCTTAGTTTGGGATTTGGGATTTAGGATTTGGAAAAATTTAGTTATCGCACAATGACTCTAAGATAAGGAAATCTTGCATACATGAAGAATCTCTCTTCATTCTCTCTAACTTTGTCTCTCTAAAATTTTCACTTTTGGCTTGGATTCTCGGCCATGGCCGAGAATGCAGCCCTTCAACCCCCTGCTGAAGGGCCGGCACATTCGATGGCTGAAGTTGCTTAAGGCCATCAACATCCAGGGGTGCAGTCAGATCAACTTTTGAAGCCATTGCAGACTTACAAAGGAGAACCTACTATTTTCTTCACAGAAAATGAAGTTACGAAGTTAGTTGAGCCTCTCCAATTTACTCTTGTAGGTAATTTTTCCAAGGGAAAACCTAAGATGGAAATTGTTTGCCATAGTTTTCAAACCAAAGGTTTCAAGGGTAATTTTACCATAGGTTTTCCTGATTACAAACTTGTCTTAATTTGATTTTCTTTAGAATATGATTATTTGCGATTCTAGTTTAAGAACACATGGTACATAAATGATTTTTTCGTGGTAGTTCTAAAGTGGCATCCGTTATTTCATCCGGATATTGAACCCTTCATTGTTCCAATTTAGATTACACTGGAAGGTTTACCAACAATTTTCTTCTGTAAGCATTCTGTTTTTTCTCTTGCACAAGCTGTAGGTAAGCCTTTCAAGCTAGATTTAGCTACAAAAAACTTTACAAGACCTAATACTAGCAAGATGTATGTGGAAATCGACCTTTTAGTGAAATTACCTTCAATATTGTGGTTAGGAGTAGAGGAGGATGGCAGATGGCAAATGGCAACAAATTTACTATAATGAACTCCCTCAGTACTGCACCAAATGTTAAAAGATTCGACACAATCTTTCAGAATGCAAGGCAGGAGAAGTCCACAACAAATCAAAGAAACTTTCATATGAAATTTCATCTAAGAATCTCTAAGCTCAAAACCAATTAATAGGTCTAGAGGCTCAAGGAAAAAATAAGTTGGTTAACTCAACGTCTCAACATGTGAAATAGTCGAAGGCTCAATGGATTCTAATCTCCAACTCTGAAGCAGGTTCGTCAAGAATAACCCATAAAAAAGACTCAGCAATTCCTCAAATGATAGCTCACGAAAAAGTGGGGCTTCAGCAGCTCAAGAGGTGGTTCTTCTAGGGAATCCGGCAGCATCAATAGTGGCTCCATTGGTGGTTGCAGACTCTCCACCAATCCAAAATTTAAATTCAAACCCCAAAAATGATGAGAATAGATTACTAGATCACAGTTTAAGTTCAAATCTCACATTTGAAAAGAACAAATTGGAGACTATGTCTGTTATTGATCATGTTTTGTGGATAGAGTAGACTGGTTCAAATAACCATCCCTCAAATAAGGAAATTTCAATCTCATTAAATGTGGATTCACAACAAATTCAGCAGTAAAATCTCTCTCTTCATTCTGGCTGATGTGAGTAGAGACGAAGTGGCAATCCATGAGGATCAAATAGAAGCAGTAGAAGAGGAAACTTCCCAGGAAGTCTTCCAAATTTTGGAAACTCAAATTCAAACTCCAGTATTGGATGTGGATTCCTATGGATGATTTGATTTTGAGGCAGGAGAAACGGATGACAGAACTGACAACCTATTTCTTGGAATTAGAGTATCCAATTAATACGGTCAATCATGGATGAATGGAAAGAAGTTAGTCAAAAACTTAGAAAATACAATTCGTGGATAAATTATCTCTTAAAAAAGTCTCACTAAACAAGAAGCCAAGACGGAGGAAGATTTATGTGGAAAGAACTCACTCAATGTATACCAGACTAAGAGCTCATGCTGACAAATTATTAGAAATTTAAAGTATGATATAATGGAAGTTTTGTCCAACTTCCATTAATAACAAATTGTTACAAGTATTCTAGTACTTTATTTGATTTTTTTATGCATTTACACTTTGCTCCTTCCGGATTTTTTTTATGATTATAATGGATACCCTAGTTATTTTTTGTATAAATTGTATTTTTAGGAGGTTTTGGTCTAGTCCACCCTCCTTTATATAATTTATTTCATTCAACAAAAGGGTGCCCACCCCTCTCCCCCCACCTTAACGGGTGGTTCAAATTAAAAAATAAATAAATAAAATAGTTGGGATTTGGAAAGAAAAGAAGAGAAAGGAAAAGAAAGTGTAGTGTTTTCCTTTTCTTGGGAGCTTTGAGTGAGAAGAAAAGAAAAGATTTTGAGGAAAATGGAGGGATAAATAACTAAAAAAAAATTCCTTCCAAATATAGAGAGAAAGGGAAGGAAAGTTTTGTTCTTTAAAACTTTTTGTAATGCCAATTTTACCAACTAAATACGTAATAAAATATTTAATTAAAATGATAAACTTGTAAATTTATTATTTTCCTCCTCGAACTCCCAAACGACATGGAAGGAAATTACAATCACTTCTCTACTCTTCTTTTCTTTCCTAATTTAAATTTTCTCTTCCTTTCTTTTCCATCCTAAACTCCCATATTCACCGTTAAAGAAGTTTTGAATTTGCAAATTATTTTTCGATAAAACTCAAACATAATGACTTATTTGTCCATTAGTTATGGTAATATATCATTAGTGTATTACGAGCTATTTAGGTAAAAAAAAAATACTTTAAGAAAAAAAACACTACCCATACTTTTATAATAGTATAGATAGTGATATGTAATGCAATATGAGATGAATTTTGACATGAAAGTGATTTTTGATGCTGCATGAGATTCTTGTTAATATGATCGAGATGTGTGATTATATGAAATCTGACCAATGCAAGTTAACTTGCCGCACAACTAGTTCCGCTGTATACGATTGTTTATACCACCTTTCCGATGCATAGCTTGGCACACATGTAAATGTCTGCCTACCTAGTGGTATGAACAGTTATAGTATTAGATATTCAGGTTGTATATTAGGGCACGAGTACGTTATGACCTCAACTATGAATGCATGAATGTTTGAATACGGAGCATTTGAACATGAATGTATGGATATAAATGAATGGTTTAATACTTCATTATCGACTGTGTTGCAGGAATGATTGTATGCAAATGTTTTTAGAGTACATGGATTGCGTACTATTCAACATTTAGCTTATACCACACCTTGTTTGATATTTTTTGTTTCCGATTTATAAATCATTAATAGAGTTCAAAGGTGCACTGTAGAGCTATTATAAATTTACTTGTATGTTTCTAAATCAAGACACGACAGATTTACTTTTAAAAAAAGGCGAAAATGCATTAGATCTGGCGACAAAAATGACATCTTTTCAATGTACGGGTGGCACCACCAACCTTGACCACAAAAAAGAGAAGGGGAAAAAAACGAAGGGAAGAAAGAAAGAGATAGAAGGGAGACCATCTAGAGGACAGTAATGACATTTCGAGAAAAAATTTTCAATTTCTTTCATTTTATCTTGAATTTAAAACCCAAATGAGGGGGGGGGGGGGGGATTAAGGTAGATATAGTTTCTCAGTTTTTTTTTTTTTTTTTTTAACTTCTTTCCTTTCCAAGTCTCTCCATCCAAATTCTCTGTGGATGAAGTCCATAGTTACCATATTCATGGCATATTCTTTGATATGCAGTACGGATATGAATACATGATACGTCACATCGCTAAAAATGTGATGTATTGGAGGTAAATTTAGTTGGTATGTTCTTTTAGTACGTGGTACGCTTGATTAATTTAACTAGTATATTCTAATGTAACACTTTTAAAAAATTTGAAATCACATACAAATTTACATAAACTTATTAAGATTTGTTAAAATATTATTATAATTAGTATTAAAAAAGTATTAATCTAATTAATTAATTCTATATCAAATTGAATTACTAATGAAAGTAATTCGTAGTTGGTAGGTCTGACTTTGATTTTGTTACTATGTGTGTGAAGGATACTTTTGTCTCTAACAATTAAAAAAATTTGGAAGAAAAAAACAAAAATAGGTAATTTAAATATGCAACTAAATATCAACTAGCAGTTTAAAACATTTGTTTTTTAAACTTACAAACCGATCAAACGATAATATTTAAATAAAAAGAACTAAAATAATATTATAAATGATAATTCTACAAGAAATTTAAATTTAATTAGTTAATCTTTCACGAATTAAATCTAAAAGCAATTCACTAAATTTGGTGAATCGCTACGTGTACCATAGCGTTCCAAATAGCAAAAGTACAACAAATTGAAACACATAAACTGATACGCAATTTATAGTGTTAGCTAGTGAATCCGGAAACTATAAGATGAACTCGTTGATGAAAATAGCACATCAGGTATCCCAGGTGTTTTCTGGATATTCATATGACATGTTCTTCTTATAGCACTAGTTATTGGTGCCACATAAATGTAGAAATAGTTGATGAATTTCCCTGGTTCAATGGTTTATATCATGGGGTTCTAGCAATTCTCACGTTCCTATCGGGGTAGCTGATGTCTACACACCATCATAGGCTTTAGATATCCATACGACGAACAAATAATAATAAGAATGCTACTTAGGATATTCAAATGGCAAAAATGCAATTGGAGTGACAATTGTGCACAATTCGCACACGGCTTACATTAATAGGAGTCGATTCAAAAGTTTTGGTTCATTATAAAGCTTTCTTATATGCAAAAGATATACTTGAATTATCCACATTATCCTTGAATAGATCTAAACTCTTGGTAAAAAGTACGAAGAACTCAAACCAAACATCCAATACTTTAAGAACGGATTACAAAGAAAGCAGAGCCAGAAGTTTTCAAGCAACACTGAAAGAACTAGATGTGCTCTCAACAAACTTCCTCGCACCTTTGAACCATCTTTTGTCCCCGGCTTGTGCCTTGCAGATATAGAGTTTGCCATCTGATACAGTAGCTCTGATAAGTTGGTGTTTTCCTCCTTCATCTCCATCAGCAGTTCTTGTCAACACAGACAAGATGTAGTACTGTTTTCCACCAATCACTGGAGTTGATATCTCCAATATGTTAGCAGCTGCAACGGCATTTGGTTCAAATCCACCCTGCAATTTTCGGATGCTCACTAAGTTTGGGTAAGAGTTCACATCAAATTTTGCCGTTAACAAATAAATGAACAATCCCTTTTTTTTTTTTGATTTTCTGAGCGAGACTGTAGGAAAGCAGATAGTTGTTTTAAAGGCACGTTCTTGTTTGCTAAAAGTTTTGAAAAGCACAGGTTATAATATGGCTAAAGCACCTCCAAATCTCCAATGCTCAACTTTTCCCAGCTTTAAAAGCAATAGGAAATGGAAAACAAATTTAATCTGCCAAGAACATGTACAGATTAAGGCGTAATGGCAATTCGAAAAGCAAGAGGTTCATTTTATCTACATTGAAAGCAAAGATATTGGAGAATTACCTCTGCTTCAGTTTTACCAAAGTAGACTTGTTTTCCTAGCAAATAGTCCACCTGCAAGAGATTGCACTATGAGTTCTCATCCAATGAAATGCTATAATTCGAATTCTATGAAAATTGAGGCATTTAAGATCAAATTGATTACCTTGGAGAGGAATTCCTCGGGGGAACCAAAGTCAGTGATGGATTTTTTATCACTTGGGGTGATCAAAACACAGACATTGGTGGTGGTATCAGAGTTGTCTTCATATCTAAGAACTTGACCAGGGTACTCCACTTCTTTGCTTGGGTTCCATTTTGAGGGAATTGATAAGTTAAATCCTGGTCCAGTGTAAGGAATGAAATCTGTGTTTAACTTCGGTTTGCCGAAGACATTAGCTGCCATCAACAATTGATTTGGATTAGCTCCTTCATACATATGTATATAGTCCTAGGAAATTATGATATATTCATGTTCAATGGGTAACCCCATCATTATCACATAGAACGGAAAAAATGAGTAAGTGGAGTTCAAGATAAATTAACTTGTGATCCATCAACCAAATGAACTTTTATCATGCAATATTTTTTCCCTTTTATATATGTACCATACAATACAACTATATATTTCAAAGTCTGATCAGAGAAATTAAAAACACATTGGCTTTCATGGTGAATTTGATCTATGTAACTCTGCTATTTGTATATTGATTCATACGTACTAGTATTGCGTATACCGGTGCCCAGAAAGTACGGCATATTAGAAATTATTATCACCTAAAACCATAATTAATGTACCAATTTTTCTGGCCTAAAAATATATTAATCCTACCAGCAGAAGTGTGCCAAAAATCTAAGCGACGTAATTAAATAGTTTGGTTTCCGTCACAAAATTTACTCGAACATCATACATCAAACGTGTTTTACAATTAAGCATATCTGTTGGCAATATGTGTAGCTGTAATAGTACGAGAAGTAGTACCGGCTTCCCCATACGCTGCGTCAGCGGGCGAGACTTTGGAGCCAACGGCAGCTGCACCGATGAGCACAGTAAGAGCCAATCTACGAGAAACCGCGGCCACATTGTTATCATCTTCTGGAACTGTCTGCTTTTGGGCATGGCAAACTATTTGGTTGGGCTTGATGGGCAGTACATAACTAGTTGTGGTGGTGTCCTAGCTGGGGTAGAGATAGCGTGGTGGTGTCTCTTAGCATGCAGTTGAGGCCATTTTCTGGCGAACCCTTTTCTTGAATTCTTCTCCTTTGCAGAGATTTTTTCTTTAGGATGTGTGATGTTGAGAGAGGGAATAGGGACTTAATTAGCTAAGGTTGTGTTTTTTCTTTCTTGCGATGTGTGAAGGAAAATGGCTGGATTTGGATTTTTGGATGTGGGAAGTGGATATTGGCAAGATTAGATTTATGATGTAGGATAAGGTAGTAGAGGCCCTCATTGGTGCCAACTGGAACTTCAGTATTTTCCACTGAGTTGTAAATAACTAAATTCTAATGCAATCTCCCCGTCATTGAGGTTAAGGCCCCCACCATATTTGGAAGACTCAGGGATGCAAACTTTTTTTTTTTTTTTTTTTACATTTTAAGTCTTGCATGGTTATTTTAGCGATTCAGAACGGGTGAAATTTGCAAGAAATTCTTATGTGAACTGAATTCAAATGTGGCATAATAGCATGCACTCCTTGATTTATGTTAAATCATTTCATCTCACTTTAAATGATAAAGTAATTTAACATGAATCAAAGTGTCATGAATTTAGTTCATGTAAAAAAATTTCGAAATTCGCGAAGCAAGATCCTAGTTAGATTAGGAACACATCCATGGTTCTTCAAGAATTTATTGAATGAGCTATTTGGGTGCCCAAAAAAAAACAAAAAACAAAAAGAAAGAAAGATTACAGTATTTAGGAGGTGTTTGGTTTGGTTCACATTCGGGAATCGGAATCAGAATGTGAATCATAAACCCCACTATTGGTATGAGTTTATATCATTCCCCCTTACTTATTTGGTTATAACATATAATGTGTATAATTACAGGGTATGAGTTAGTCAACTTGATGTGATGTCACAGTGGGAATGAAAGTAGGTATTTTCTAACACTTTCATTCCCATAGAATGATTCTCATAGTGTTCAACCAAACACCATCTATGGGTATCAATAACTTTGATTCTCATTCCCCCGTCCTCTCATACCCATAAACCAAACACCTCCTTAGTATGTAAAGAGAGTTGTTAACTTGCAAGTATCAAACCACCACACATTTGACTACATTTTAAGTCTTGCATGGTTGCTTTAGCTTTTCACGACCGGTGGGATTGGCAAAGCAAGATCCTAGTTAGTTTAGGAACACATCCATAGTTCTTGAAGAATTTATTGAAATTAAGAGCGATTTGGGTACATAAAAAAGAGTAGGATTATACTAGTATTTAGTATGTAATAGAGTTGTTAACTTGCAAGTATCAAACCACCACACATTTGACTCCACTAGTAGTTTGCCATATATTGGAAGTTCAAAATCCATCTAACATATCATCTCAACAACTTAATGATTCAACGCAGAGTATAGTTATATAAAATGCTACTGCTTTCATTCAACCAGTGTTCGACTTTTTGACTTATTTGACTTTCGATTTAAAAATATCAAAATCAAAGTCAAATCATATAAATTTAAAATTAATTAAAGTAATTAAATCATCTAAATTCGACTTGTTCGACAAGTAGTCGAATAAGTCGAACATAAATTTTTTATTCATTTCATATTTTAATTATACAATTTAGTTCATTATTTGATAAATTTCATATCATTTTTACAAATTCAAAATATCTTTTTCGTTTTTTATTTTTATTTTTTTATAAAATAGTTTACTTTTCTTATATTATGTTTATTCATATCTTTATCAAGTATATTATTTTTTTTAATAATTCTATTTTTCACATTATCATCCTTATAAAATGTGTGTACATAAATATAATTTATAATATATTATATATACAAGTTTCAAATAGACTATATGTACAAATTTACACACGCATATCTTTGTGAGTGTGTGTATATATATAATTTATAAATTTTAATATATAAATGTGCATTAGTGTAATATCATATATAGATAGTAAAATGATTTACAAAGTTACAAATTTATAACTACTTACCAAAGCCAATTCATATAGCAAATTTTTATTGAGTCACCACAGTACCCCTGTTAAGTTATATCTTATAAGTATATATGAATATATATGATTACCTAATTTTATTTATACTAATAGTAAGTTAGTAATGTATTTAATATACTTGTTGATAGTTAAGTTATATTTGTATATGAATATATATAATTACCTAACTCTATCTATACTAATAGTAAGTTAGTAACGTATTTCATATACGTGTTGATAGTAAAAATGTTATAGTAATAAGTTATGTAGTATAAGTATATAAATTAGACATTATGTAAAACATATTTTTATTACAATTATAAGCTATACAAATCTTAGTATATGAACATAAGGATATGTATGTATAGATATATTTTATATACATATTTTAATAAGTACTCAGTGTATATAATTATTTAATTCTAGTGTTTATATGTATTAAAAGAAAATTACTAATCTATTTAATTAGTTATTGAAACAAAAGTGTTACATTAATAAGTTATACACCTATATTAATGTATAAGTACATAAAATGTACATAACAGGCTTCGAACAATTATACAAAAAAAAAAGGTATTTAATAATTAAGAAAAAATAATGTTATCAATTATTAAAATATTTAATTATTAAATTAAGAATATTATTGCAAAAATTTATATACATAAATACATTAATATATTATTATAATTATAGATCCTCTTATATATATTTGACTTATTTGACCGGTATTTGAACGCCAAAGTCAAACGACTTATTCGATGTAAATCACTCAAACCAGTCAAACTGTAGATTAGTATTGGACCGGTAGTTTGATTCGAAAATTGAAGTCAAAGTCGAGTCGAGGAGTCACTTAGTTAATTTTACTCCAAGTCAAAGTCGAAACGAAAGTCGAACAAGTCAAGTCAATTTTTTTTTTCGACTTGACTCGAGTCGGTACTTCGACTTTACTAATTTTTGAACACCCATTCATAAGCTCCTTTACCGTATTAGCTCTCTGTTTAATTGTAACACTAAATGACATTAGGGCTGTAAATGGATTTAAGTAACTTGGCACTTGGCTTTGAACTCGCCAAGAAATAAGTTCGTTCAAACTTGTTTATTGATTTATCAATCTAAACCTATACAACTTTTGAAACTCGACTTTTTTAACAAGTCAAGTGTGATCATCATACTGTCCGGTTTGATAGGTCTGTGAACACAAAATAGAAAATTGGAAGTAGGCAATTTAATTGCAAAGAGTATCTCCCATTTTTCCTAATTATTAGTTATTTCCTTATTGAATCTCTCTTTCCTTATTTATGCATATATTTTGGATCACAAGTTAAAAATTACTTCCCTAAACAATCGTAATAGGTATCAACATCACATCTTTTAATCATCATAATTGAATTCTAGATTATTATAAAGCAAAATTTTAGGTAAGAAAATAGCAAATTATGGTGAAAGTCACAAACAAACAAATTATGGATGTGTTTGACCTCGGCTCGAAAGTTATAAGCCAAGACAAATTTTTCTCAAACAAATTATCTAACATTCAAGCCAACCTTGATCATCACTTTTCGCAGATTGACTCAAGGTCGAGTTAAATACAAACAATCCTCTATATTTAATGAGTCAAATTTGAATATACCGTTGTCTGACTTATTGAGCCTTGATTACAGCGACATTGTATTAGACTTCTCGTAGGTTCGTTTAGCTAATGTACTCTAGAAACACGAACTTTGATGATGCAATTGTCAATCGGCCACAAGCGTGGGCCATCCAATATAGGGTTTCAGGTTATTTAGATAGTGTTACTTTAAATTTGTTTGGTTGGGTTAAATTTTGTTTTTTAAAATTCAATCCAATAATTCAATAATCCAATATAATTCATTTGTAATTTTTTATTTTTTATTATTTTTCTAACTATTTCATATAACTTATAATTTTTTCCTTTCGTTCTTGATGTAACATTAATTCATCAAACATATTCAATGATTTTTTTCTTTTTCTTCTTGACCTGACTATTTCAATTTTGATAAAACATATTTTGTAAATGACGGTCTTACAATAATATTTTTTTATTATTTGGGTTGGGATTTTTAATACAAGTAACCTAAAACCCTGAATAACCCATCCGAAAAATACTTGAATTTAGTTTAATGGGTTTGTATATTAGTTGGATTGGATTAAATTTTAAATTGTCAACCCAAAAACTTGAAACCTGCCAATCGAATTATACAACCCACGAACACCCTAGTCCCACTGTCCAAACTATAGCTTTGGAAGGATATTTTGGTATGTTTACATTTAGGTTAGCTATCCTCAATTACCCATAAATATTCATCAACCCTTCATTTATGGCAAATGAATATTACACAACTGGTCGCATCATTACTTTGTTGATAACTTTCCCTACTTTTTCCGGCAATTCACATTTCACAGGGTTTTTTCACGCAATTCATGGTCGGATTCCAAAATCAATCAAGTACAGTTATGTCACGCCCCTGACCTGCACTTATTAGGCACGTGTCATTCACCGTATCCATGAGACCGTACTCCAACAAATACAAGGCATCATTCAAATATAGTAACCAGTAGGTCAAATATAAATTACGCAGCGAGAATATCTATTCACAAATGATATCCCATTTAATGCGGCACTTATTCAAATAACAAATCCTAAAATAAATGAATAAAATAGTGTCACGAGCACACATGCTCTACTTATTCCAATAGATGGACTATTCAAAATCAAATAACTATAGTTGAATCCTATTTATAAATAACAATTTTCTTAGTTCAAGTGCATCTGTGCTTCATCGTCTATGATGACGTACTCGTACTCGTCGTTTGTACAAAAATATAAGGAATGGAGTGAGCGACAAGTCGCCCGGTAGATAGCACTTACACTCTGCTGGATCATTCAGTTACATACATAGACATTTCGCAAAGACAAGTCATACTATCACACACATATGCTTTTATCAAAATCATCTTTTTAAATTGTATGTCATTTTCATTACATATAGTCATGTAATTCAACCTGCATTTCAAAATTCATATATCATTTAACTATATCAAATCATATAACATATACTTTTCAACATTAATCCATGACATATCACAAATTCATTTCCAAATCATGTACACTTTCGTAGAGGTTTAAAATAATACATGCTTTCATCGGTTCTGAGTACTCAGCCCAGTGATGGACCTCATTAGAAAAGGTTGTCAAGAAGTTTCCATGGAACCACTTGACTTGTCGTCTATCGTTTATTGTTTACCGTTTATCGTTGATCAGTATATCAGTATAAGTCAGGACTATAATCCCTACCGACTATTTCATGTCCGTTTAGAGCCTTTGTCCATAAATGTTTACCATTTGTCACATGCATTTCATACATATCAAAATCATGCATATATCACGTGTTTTATAACTTGAAAATCAGGCAAGTCAAATAGCCATACATGATCTAGATTTTCATAATTGAATAATCATTTCGTAAAAAAACATTTCATAAACAATTTGGAAAACATGAAAATTCATAAAACCATTTAAGAAAATATATGGGTTCGTAAAACAATTTAGAAATCAGAGGGTAAGCACCACCTACAGTTGGGTATACCAAAGAATCACGTTACTCTTGTACTTGTTGCTTTTTAGTATTTCCTATCAAAAATTCATGTTTCTATCACTTAATACATACTTGGCATTTACTTAAATATCCTATAATAACTCCCGAAATACTCAACCTTTTCATACATCTCTAATTGTCTAAATATTCACTAAAATAATATTTACTATAATATCATATAGTTTTCTTTTAATAAAAAGGTACTTTGAAGTCATTATTATAACCTTATAAGACTTACTATGATTAACAAAATTCATTTATAATATTTGAAAAAATTTTGGGACTCTATTTGACCTAAACAAAACATTTTAGAAAAGTTTACAAACTTAGAAATCCATTCGGGGTCTTTTCGAAAATTTGAAAAACTAATTTGGGCTTTTATGTAACTTTTAAATACTTGAGGGTATTTTGGTCATTTCAGAAAGTCATTTCAACATGTGAAAGACAATAACTAATGAATCATTGAAAGTTTTTCTTGAGTAATATCAATCTTATGCAATTTACAAATCCTTTGTGGTTGTGAATTGTGATTCTGGATTGAATTGGACGTCCACTCTTCTGGTTATTACCGTTATGATCATTGAGAGACGTATTGGTTATTACAGTCATGATTATCGAGAGACGCATTATGATATTCAATGTAGTTGGTGAGGAAGGAAAATGGGCATCAACGGTTTACAAATGTGTCCTAGTATGAATAATCGCTGGATAATGTGTCGTTACTCCTTAGTGTTCCTTGTGGTGATTCGTGGGCTGGCAGCTTTAACCATACAGCACTGAATACCTTACCATGGTTAATTGTTTAAAAAAAATATTCCAGTACTGGAATCACTATTTAACAACGGTTGGACCATTATCTAAAGTTCAGTTCCCCCAAGTCTATTGGACCAAAACCTTTAGATATTTACAAAATCTAGGGTTCTATTAATAAAAGCCTTGTAGAAGTTTCTGCAGTAATCTACTCATAATATAATGGGCTTTAGCCCTCCATTGAACCCAAAAAACAACTGTTGCACTATTTCTGGCATGAGGCTTTAAAGTTGAGAATTCTTTAAAAGGAGTTGGTTGGACCCTTAGACTTTTTAATTGAGTAATTCTAGTCTTCCCAAACAAGGTTATTTTGGTCATTTCAAAAAGTCATTAGGGGTCTCTATATATTCTATAGAACCTTTTGGGGTTAAATATGAACTTCATTTAAACTTTTAGGGGTCAATTAACCATTTATAGAAACTTTCACGAACTTATGTAAAATACTGACAAACTGCAAAGGCCTTTTGGTAATTCCATAAGGCTTCTATGGACTGATGGGATCCTTTGAAAAATCTTCCAGGCTTATCTATTATTTTAGAAACTCAAAAGGACTCAATTTGATGCCATAAAAGTTTCTTTGGGCCTTTGTAAAAGTTGTATAAAACTGATGAGGGGTTAAGATGCAATTTCATAAACCTTTTGTTAACATTCTTCTTCTTCCTCCCGACAACTCCATCGCTACAATTCACATCGATTCTTCCTCATTTTTTTTTTTTTTTTTTTTGCATTCTAATCTAAATCAAATCCTTGTCACTCAAATTCCACTCTCTCTCTCCGATTCTCTCTCTTGAAAATCAATCATCATCAACAGTCTTTTCTTTTTATTTTTTTCAGCAATATTATAATATAATTCTAGAAAAAAAGAAATATAATTTCCATATACATAAATCTGATTTTAATTTCAAGAAAATAATCTTATAAATTAACTACCAATAGTAACTTTTATATTAATTGAATTAACTTCCTAAGCAAATAATCTAATAAAGTGAATAACTACTATTCAAAATAATTAAGCATCTAATTTTTCTAAAATTAAAAATGAAAATAATTAATTAAAACTAAATAAGAAGAAGACTAACCCATAATATGGTTGAAATTCTTCTCAATATTTGTGTTACGTAAAAAAAAGAGAATCAGATACTCTTAGTATATATATATAGTCTAATCGTTACTTGTAGTTAAATGTATCGTTATGTGTAGAGGATTATGTATTACCGAAGTAATTATACTAGAAGTAGGATAGTACTATTTTAGTTATTTTATTACTTAGGACTCTAACACAGTTTTATCTTCTAATAGATTTAAGTATTTTATTTTAAATAAATAAAATAATATCATGGGTATTACATTCTACCCCTCTTATAAAAAGTTTCGTCCCCGAAACTTGCACACTTAATATCAACTTTATTGGCCACTTCAGTCAATCGATCCAAAAGTGAATCATCACTCCACTCACTAATCACGCCACATAATTACACGCTTACTAATCCGAATGGTAATACTCTAATATTCACGCATTACATATGTGCACTCCTTTATATTCACCACCTTCAACCTCTATCATAAAACTACCAAGTAAGCACTTGATAAGATTTATATGGCTATTAGGCCATGAAATAAAATATATTCACAAACCACTTAACAATATTTATCCAAATGATTAATGTCAAAATCCAAAGAGCATTAAAACGATGTCCAAGTCCAAGAGCATGTTCTATATGCAAACATAAAGTTTGTTATTACCATACCTAGTGCTACGTCCTTCAAGCCTCCAGTGTCCAATTCGTTCATAGCATATACTCGAGCATTAACTTTGGGATTGGCTGCCACCGATTGAACTACCTTTCCTCTTCCGTTCCTCACATTTCTTGGACAATCTTTCATTCGATGTGTTACTTCACCACAAATAAAACAAGCTCCCAATTTTAGACGGCATTCACCAAAGTGGCGTTTCTGAAAGTTGACACACTCAATTATATTTTCTTTCACGTTTTTCTTGGGCGGTTGTGGAGGTGGTGGTCCTCGTTTCCTCTTAAGTACTCTAACCAATTGGCATGTCGTGTATGTCCCTCTTACTACTGCTTCCGTAATTGGTTGGGGCTTCCCCTTATTCTCCTCCTCGACTCTCAATATATCCATTTCAACCTTCCTACATACATTAAATAGATCATCAAAGTAAGTGTAGTAGCACTTGATATCCTAGTTTGCATTTCACTTCGTGTGAGTCCTTGAGTGAACTTAACCATTTCGAGTTCCTCGTTTGCCATGGTTTCAGGTATGAATCGCTCTAACGTAGTGAACTTATTGGTATACTCTACGATTGACATTCCAGGGGTTTGTTTAAGGGATTCAAACTGCATAATTCTATGCAGACAGATAGCTGCAGGAAAGAAATATTTCAAAAAGGCACTTCTAAACTTTTCCCAAGTAAGCGGTGGTGGGATAATTGTTTGAATAGTCGTCCACCACTTATCCACATCTCCAACTAAGAATGGTTTAATAATTTCATGTTCCATTTCTTCTGGTACTTGAAGCAACATGAAATTATTCTTCACTTCACCTATCCATTTCTCAGCCTTCTCCAGGTTCGGTTCACCATCGAAGGTAGGCACTTGCACCTTCTTCATCAGTTCATACTAAATGTGTATACCATTTTGAATATCGCCTAGTGGTACTTGGGTTTGACCTTGATTTTTTCCTTGGACAGCTTGTGTTTTTGTAGTTATACGCAGCAATAAATTCAGCAGGGACAATCAAAGGAGTTTGGTTATTTTCTATTCTTGGCCCTGGCCCACGATTAGCACTTCCCAATCCACTCCCTCCAGGGGTGTTCTCGATGTTTGTGTTATTGTCATTTGTGTTGTTTGCGTTACTATTTTTGGACCCAGTTTGCCGTGCCATTTTCCTATACTAAAAATCAAGTATTAATTTTTCAACTTATCAAAACCAAGACAAAAATGGACTCTCATATATAGAAATGTAAATTTCTAGTCTCACAACTTCAACAAAATGTATAATTTTCAAACATAGGTATCCTTGATCGTTATCGAAGCACAAAATATTAGACCAAATCCAAAAATTCACTCAAGATATAACCATATTCTTTGACTAAGAGAGTCCAAAATACTCGTACTAAAAAGAGATGTAATATATAAATATTTGGGTTATCCACAACATCATCTCTATACTCCTTTTCTTTATCCACATCTTATTTGGTAGTTGTCCATGTCCTAGTATAAGTCTAGTCCTCATAAATATGATCTAATAGGGTTAGTACTTCAATATTTATGTAGCCCTAGTTGCTCGATTTCATTTTCATCTAATATTTTAATTCTAAATCCCAATCTCTTTGGCTATATATATCCAGAGTTCCTTTATTTTCTTGTTCTTACTCTTGTTTTGTTCTTCTGTCAACTCTTTTGCTTAATTCAAAATCTATAGGTAAATGAATCCACCACGCTTTCATTGCGCTAAAATCACTTAGTATTCTAAGTATGATGCTTCTTATATACCGTATTTGTTTCAAAACCTTACAGTCTAGTGTCTTAAGTATCAAACCTAAGACACACAACAGAATTCATAACCTAGCTCTGATACCAGTAAAAATGTCACGTTCCCGACCCGCACTTATCAGGCACGTGTCATTCGCCGTATCCATGAGACCGTACTCCCACGAATACAAGGCATCATTCATATATAGTAACCTCAAATATAAATTACGCAGCGAGAATATCTATTCACAAATGATAGCCCATTTAATGCGGTACTTATTCAAATAACAAATCCTAAAATAAATAAAATATATATATATAGTGTCACGAGCACACATGCTCTACTTATTCCAAGAGATGGACTATTCAAAATCAAATAACTATAGTAGAATCCTATTCATAAATAACAATTTTCTTAGTTCAAGTGCATCTATGCTTCATCGTCTATGATGACATACTCGTACTCGTCGTTTGTACAAAAATATAAGGAATGAAGTGAGCGACAAGTGGCCCAATAGATAGCACTTACACTCTGCTGGATCATTCAGTTACATACATAGACATTTCTCAAAGACAAGTCATACTATCACACACATATGCTTTTATCAAAATCATCTTTTTAAATTGTATGTCATTTTCATTACATATAGTCATGTAATTCAACCTGCATTTCAAAATTCATGTATCATTTATTTATATCAAATCATATAACATATACTTTTCAATTAATCCATGACATATCACAAATTCATTTCCACTTTTAAGAAATGATGTACACTTTCTTAGAGGCTCAAAACAATACATGTTTTCATCGGTTTTGAGCACTCAGTCTAGTGATGGAGCTGATTAGAAAAGGTTGTCAAGAAGTTTTCCAAGGAACCACTTGACTTGTCGTTTATCGTTTATCGTTTACCAGTATATCAGTATAAGTCAGGATTATAGTCCCTATCAACTATTTCATGTCCGTTTAGAACCTTTGTCCATAAATGTTTACCTATTCTCACCGGCATTTCATACACATAAAAAATCATCCATATATTACTTTTTTTTATAACTTGAAAATCAAGCAAGTCAAATAGCCATACATGATTCAGATTTTCAAAATCGAATAATCATTTCGTAAAAAAACATTTCATAAACAATTCAGAAAAACATACAAATTCATAAAATCATTTAAGAAAATATATGGTTTCGTAAAACAATTTACAAATCAGAGGGTAAGTATCACCTACCTCGGTATACCAAAGAATCATGCTACTCTTGTATTTGCTCCTTTTCAGTATATCCTATCAAAAATTCATGTTTCTATCACTTAGCACATGCTTGACATTTACTTAAATATCCTATAACAATTCCCTAAATACTCAACCTTTCCATACATCTATAATTGTTCGAATATTCGCAAAAATAATATATACTATAATACATATAGTTTTCTTTTAATAAAAAGGTACTTTGAAGTCATTATTATAACCTTATAAAACTTACTATGATTAATAAAGCTCATTTATAATATTTGAAAAACTTTTTGGAATTTATTTGAGCTAAACAAAACATTTTAGAATAGTTTTAGAAATCCATTCGGGGTCTTTTTGAAATTTTGAAAAACTAATTTGAGCTTTTATGTAACTTTTAAAATATTTTAGGGCATTTTGGTCATTTCAAAAAGTTATTAGGGGTCTCTATATATTCTATAGAACCTTTTCGGGTTAAATATGAACTTCATTTAAACTTTTAGGGGTCAATTTACCATTTATAGAAACTTTCAGGGACTTATGTAGCTTCTTAAATATTGACAAACTGTAAGGGCCTTTTTGTAATTCCATAAGGCTTCAATGGACTGATGGGATCCTTTGGAAAATCATCCAGGCTTATCTATAATTTTACAAACTCAAAAGGACTCAATTTGATCCCATAAAATTTATTTGGGCCTTTGTAAGAGTTGTATAAAACTTTGAGGGGTTAAGATGCAATTTCGGAAACCTTTTGTTAACATTCTTCTTCGTCCTCCCGAAAACTCCATCGCTGCAATTCACGGTTTCTTACTCTATTTTTTTTTTTTTTTTTTTTGCATTCTAATCTAAATCAAATCCTTGTCACTCAAATAGATCTCTCTCTTGAAAGATTCTCTCTCTTGAAAATCAATCATCATCGACAGTCTTTTCTTTTTATTTTTTTCAGCAATAATATAATATAATTCTAGAAAAAAAGAAATATAATTTCTATATGCATAAATCTAATTTTAATTTCAAGAAAATAATCTTATAAATTAACTACCAATAGTGACTTTATATATTATATTAATTGAATTAACTTCCTAAGCAAATAATCTAATAAAGTGAATAACTACTATTCAAAATAATTAAACATCTAATTTTTCTAAAATTAAAAGTGAAAATAATTAATTAAAACTAAATAAGAAAAAACTAACCCTTAATATAGTTGGAATTGTTCCCAATATTTGTGTTACGTATAAAAAAAAGAGAATCAGATACTCTACCATGTAGTATATATATAATCTAATCGTTACTTGTAGATATGTGTATTGTTATTTGCAGATATGTACTATCGAAGTAATTAGAAGTATCTTAGTACTATTTTAGTTATTTTATTACTTATGACTCTTACACGGTTTTATTTTCTAATAGATTTAAATATTTTATTTTATATAAATAAAATAAAATCGTGGGTATTACAAATTATTCATGCACTTTTAGCTTGGTTTTTTGTTAGTTTCTTGAGTTTTCCGAATTGCAAGTGTTGTTGTGTGTTTATTTATTTGTGTTTAGCAGTTTTTTTATTAGGTTTTTTACTCATTTTATAGTTACTAGTAAGGTACACGTACTTTACTAGTGTTGATTCATACTTTTGTTAGCAAATTAATAGAGTAATAAACAATATTAGAATGAATGATCACACTGAAATATAGAAGTTTCTTTGTTTTTTGTAGAACCAAAAAAACACATTGAAATATATAATAGTGACCTAATAAATATAAGTTTATTCATTAATCAATTAAATAAGGTAATACTTAAAGATAAAATTCTCTAAAGAAGGTTAAATTAACGTGATTTATCAAACGAAGGTTCAGATTTTTGTCCACGACTAGCTAATTAAAGAAGGTAAAATTAAAATGTAAAGGACAATGTCTCTTGTCATTGATCTAGGTGTTCTCAGTCCTTTTAATTTTTGAATCCTCGACAGTTATCATTGATTTTTCACTATCGTTAATAATTTTGATGGCATTAACAAATTCTTCAAAATGAAAGTATTGTGATCAGTTTGAGGTACGTAAGGGTGTTCATCGTCGTGTTGTTATTAGACTTGACAACTTATTTAATTTGATTTGTTTGACTTTCAATTTGAAAATTTCAAAAACAAAGTCAAGTCATGTAAATTTAAAAGCAATTAAAATTGAGTCATTTAAATTTGACTTATTCGACTAAATCGAATAAATCGACCATAAATCTTCTTCCATTCCATATTATAAATTCTAAAATTTAGTATATTATTCCACAAATTCCAATATTATCCCACATTTCTTTCTTTCTTGTCTTTTATTTTTTATTTTATAAAACAGTTTTCCTTTTCTTATATTATATTTATGCATATGTTTATCAAGTAGCTTATTTTTTAATTATTTTAATTTTCACATTATCATCTTTATATAATGTTTGTGTACCAAAATGTAATTTCGTAATATATTATGTATACAAGTTTAAAATAGATAATATGTACAAATTTACTCATATATCTATGTGTGTATATATACATGTGTGTGTATATATATATATATATATATATATATATATGGTGATTGAATAACATTTTACTATGTGAATTGCCATTGGTAAGTGGTTATAAATTTATAATTTTGTAAATTATTTTTAATATTTATATATGATATGCAGACTAATACACGTTCATAATAACGTTTAATTTATATACTTATTAGTATAATATTTTTACTATCAACAAGTATATTAATAGTAAGTTGTAATGCATTTAATATACTTATTGATAGTAAAAATATTATACTAATAAGTATATAAATTAAACGTTATATAGAATATAATTTTATTACAAGAATACTTTTTACAATTG